>JAJAGP010000175.1:0-494003 GCA_025084515.1 Ancistrus triradiatus | reverse complement strand
GTTGCTTGAAATAAAAGTTTTCAAGTGCGTCCCTGTGTGTGCGTAGGGTGATACGCAAGGACTTCATCCTGGCTAAGTATATAGAGTGTCAATTTGCTGTACGTAGCGGCAGTTCTCCTGAAACTCTGCGCAGGCGTCTACAGGAGGTGGTACACACACGAGACATCTTTGGCCTGCTGCAGCTCTACACAGAGAAACTGGACCTCAGCCTGCCTCTTCCCAGCTCCCTGCAGGTGTGTGTACACACACACACACACACACACACACACACACACACTATAATTTGACTGAGGAGGAAGTGAAAGGGAAAGTGAAATGTTAAGGGTTGTGGGGGGATCCACAGGTCATGGACGAGTAGTGCTTCTGCTACAGGCCATATAGAGTTTAAACAAACAAACAAACAAATCTCTGATTTTAGATGTGAAAGGTTTGCACATGCATTTTGAAAGGATTTCCAACATTGAAGACGGGCTCACACATGCTTAGCACTTTGTGGCTGGATTTCTACATGAGTTCTACATTCATAGTTCTACAACATACAAGTTCTACAAAATATAGGTTCAATGGCTGGATTTCTAGATGAGTTCTACAAAATAAACATGCTCTGCAACAGCAAAAAGTCCATTCTACAATGAAATGATCAACAGAATTACTTTAGATAAGCTGAAACAGATTTCTTTCTACATAGCTGATTAATGTTGCTTTGTTTCATTACACTATATTAATGCAGGCTATTTTTCTTGTCAGTTTGGTTTCAAGGCTCCATTCAGTCCCTTTGTAAGCTGTCATGTGAGATTTTGTTGTTGTACATGCATAATCCTATCCTACTTAATACTCTTTTTTTTTGTTTTAATCAACTGATAAACATGAGGCACATATAAAACATGGGTAGTCCCCGATTTACGATGGGGATATGTTCAGACAAATCCCTTGTAAGTTGAATTTATGGCAAACCGAGGAGTTTAATATATACTGTATATTTCATAGCATATGCTTAAAAACACATTAAGCTAGAGTTGGGCAAAATCATTAATATAAATCTTATTTTATAATAATGAATATATAATAATGAATATCATGAATATAATGTAATTTATTGAATAATGCCATGGTTCCAAACCTGGGGTTCGCCATATATCAAAAGAGGAGGTGGCTTTGTCTGCTCTGAGGTACTCTGAGTTTGTCAAAATGCAATTTGTAGAAATTAAAATAACACGCTCACTGGAAAAAATGTAGATAAAACTACTTAAAAATATTTTCGCTCAAAAACAGAAAAAAGAAAAAAAAAGGAGCCAAAAAACACCAACAGGAACCCAAGAAAAGCTATAATTTCTGTTCATTTTTACCAGTAAAGATTTGCAATGAATCACTTTATTCTTTTGGTCTGTGTGTTTGTGAGCTGGAGGGCACAGCTTTACTTCGATATTTGTAGGGGAGGGGCTCCAAGGAAAAAAGATCAGAAACCACTGGAATAATGTACTGAAAGAGAAAAACAAAAACAATTTGCGTATCCACAGCTTTTCCTCAGTACATTTCCCAGTGCTCGAAATTCAAAATTCAGAGTACGAATTATGTGTAAATCGAACCTTCGTAAAAGCAGGGAGTACCTGTAGAGGTTTAATAAAATGATATGTACACCCCTGATGGAGTGAGCACTGTGCTGCAGTATTTAACAACCTTTTTGTCATTATGCATACACACCTGAGTAGAGAAAAACCAAATTACTTTCTTCGCAGCTTGTTAAGAAGTTCAGGTCAGCCATGAAATGACAGCCCAGAGGCAGAAATGGTGAAGGGCCCAGCATCAGGAGCCAAGATTTGAACGCTTAACCTTTCATTACTGACTGCTGTTGAGTCCTAACCACTCAGCCACCTCTGCCTCTTAGTAATGGGAGCATGCAGTTTGGGATGCAGCCATGTTTGGGATACAGAAGTCATCCTAGAAATTAATATTAAGATATTGGTTTATGCTGTTTAATTATATATTAAGGCTTAGCTGTAGCTAACAAGAGCATTTCAATGTAAATGAGCATCACAAACCAAACTGGTTGGATTTGGCAGTCAGTAATATCTAATACTGTCCTCTGCCAAGGAAAAACGGGAGAGCGCACTGCATCTGGCTGTCTTACAGGCTGACCGGACATCACTGCATATCGTGGACTTCCTGGTACACAACTGGTGAGACCATGTTTATCTAGCATTTGCATTAGATGAAGCAACACACAACTGTCTGAGTGTCTCATGTCATCTTTTTCAGCAATAATCTGGACGCTCAGACTGCCCGGGGGAACACTGCGCTGCATTACTGCTGCCTGCACAATAAGACGGAATGTCTGAAGCTCTTGCTGAGAGCCAAGGCCAACACACACATCAGTGAGTGAACCCCTTTTACCCTGGGCACTTTTTGGAATAGGAATCCTAATGAACTTTCTCTAGTCGAGACCCCCCCACACACACCAATTTTCTCCAGGAAAATGGCTGATTGTAATCAGGCCAGCTAACTGCAGAGTCGATTTTATGATCTAATTATGCTGGTTGATGGGTGATGATCGGAGCGGGCTGATGGAAATGTGTGTGCTCTCACAGAAAACGAGAACGGCGAGACATCCCTGGACGTCGCGCGAAGACTGAAGCACACTCACTGTGAGGAGCTGGTACGTGGTGTCTTTATTATGACTATATTCATGCTCGTCTTACATGCCCAGTATGAAGAACTCTTTTGGCTTTGGACAGATCCAGCAGTCTCAGAATAATCAGTTCAACATGCATGTTCACGTCGAGTACGAGTGGAGGCTGCGGCAAGACGACCTGTACGAGAGCGACGATGACCTGGAAGACAAGGTAATCAAATCTACACACTGACTAAATAAAGAAATAAATAACTGTTCATGCCATTATGTTGCAGACAGATATGCACATGATTACAGGTGTGGTCTGATTAGACACTGGGTCTTGCCACAAGAGGGCGTAAAAAAGCCTCTAAGAGGCTACTTTTGGGTAGTGTGCCTCTTGGTGAGAGAGCTTTGACTGCTAGACATCACTTTATGACACATTTGCCCACAGCTGGGCCTGTAGATCCTCCACACTCAGTGTGCGGAAGTGTCCCTCGTATCACTACTAGGGGTGACCGACAGTCATATGCAGTGGCTCCCCAGATAATCAGAAAAGCAGTTGTGGCAGGGTGTCACTCCACAGCAAAAGCAGAATTGAAGCGCTCACCACGATTCCTCCATACTCTAACCTGACCGTTATTGGATGTCAGACAGAACATGGATTCATCACTAAAGACGATATGCTCCCTGTCCATAGCAGTCCAGGTTTCTCATTCATGACACCACTGCAAACAAAGGTGACTGTGCCTGGCTATCAATGGCAGGACACCTAATGGGAGCTGTGACAACAAATTTCCTTCTGCTAAGCATCTGGAAATGGTCCAGGCAGAGACGGGTGTGTAGTGAAGGTGCCTCGGGTGTCTGGATGGTGGACAACGAACTGTGGGAGCTGCTCATCCTTGTTGGTGGATCCTCTCTGCTGGTGGTCTGTCTGGGCTGTTCGGAGCCTGTTCACTGCATGTGCACGCACTCACAGAACCACTGCTCCCAGCACCTCCTAACAGCTAGGTCAGAACAACCCAGATGGTGCGGAATTTGTCAAAACGACCACCTTGCTTCTTTCAGTCCACTGATGCGTCTCTCTCAAAGTCTGTCAACTGGGCAAAATGTCTTCAAGTGTGTTGTAGAGGCATGTCTAGCAGCAAACGATCTCTCACCAAGAGGTACACTATCCAAAAGTAGCCTCCTAGAGCCTTTTTATAGGGCAGCAGGGGAAGGTTTTACACCCTTTTGTGGCAAGACCCAGTGTCTAATCAGACCACACCTGTAATCATTTACATTTCTATCTGGGTGCTTTATTTTTTTTGTCAATGACTATATATGGGAAAAAAAAATCTTACCATGCACTAATCTGCCAATAATGAACATACCAAACACTAATACACATCTCGTTTATCTCTGTGCAGTCAGGTCCATTGAAGAAGGAACTCTTTGGGCGTCCGTTCAGCCTGTATCACAGCAGTACGTCCTCTCATAACAGAGGAGCAGGAGCAGGAGGAGGGATATTAGGCATGGGCCGGAGGCTGACTATATCACGAGGCGAGCATAAGCGAGACGGCTACGGACTTCCTGGCAGTCAGACCCGCAGCTTGGAGAGTCCTCCACCTCCTCCACCATCTTCACCCGCACCACCACTGCCACCTAGAGTGAGAGGTTAGAATGATTTACATCAGTGATTAGGATTACTCAGCCTTTCCAATACCACGCTGAAGTTAAAGCATTGACTGAGAACATGAGGCCCAGAGAAAATCAGCATCTTTGAATGGGGAAGAGAAAGTAATTATTTATTTATTCAAATCAGCTGCTCTCGTTTCCCTCTGATGATCTGTGCAAGGTCTTTTTCCCCCAATAAGATATTAGGTTTTATGTATTGATTTCACCGGGTTTGTGTGTAGTCTAAGACGGCTCTACTGTACAATTCTTAAATTGAGTTAGTAATCAAAATATACCCTGTTCTCTGCCCAGTGATGCATCAGTTGGTGTCGGATTCTCATTTCAGAGCCGTAGATAATACGTTTGAAGCTTTTATGTATGAAATGAGGGAGCATGAATGTTGTAGAGCCACAAACCTGCGTTGTAGACACACATTTTGTCTTGCATCTTGGCTGAGGGTCTCAGAAAGTGTTTAATTAAGCACAGTTTTGTAATGTGGGTTTCTGCAAGTGCCACCATGGGCAGATACATTTCTGTTCACAGTAATGGCAACACAAGATGCTAAACGTTTTTGTCACAAAACGAAGCCAAGTCAAATTGCACAGCTTCAGTCCCTGGAACTATGTGGTTTGGGTTTAGATTTTAAACATTAATGTTAATTACCAACTGAAGATTCCGTTTTGAAGGTTTTGAGTTCGAACACGAGACGCTAATGTGCATTATAAACGCGGATTACTGGTTAAGGGCGCCCCCTTGTGGACGGTCTTCAGCTTGCTGAACATGAATCGAATCAAAAGTACGGTAGTGTGTCTTGATATACTACTCTTGTCTCCTCAGATAAATTAAGGCTAATAACACACGAAAAGCATAAAAATGCATTAGATAAGAAAGAGAACCATTACAAAAAAACCCAAATAAATCTGTTTTTTTTCCTGCCTAGCACCGAACATCCCTCCTCCTCCCCCTCCTACGAGTCCCCCAGAAGACTGGAGTGAGGTCCCATTCAGTAAAAAGAGAACACCACCTCCTCCTCTGGTGATCCGACATAAGCGTACCTACTCTGAGCCCTCGCCCCAGCTGCCTCAAAGCCCACGTGGGAACTCCAGCTCTGGCAATGCAGGTACGGACACTGAAACTCTGCCCAGCTCACATAAGCCTACTTACTTTTTATCTACTTACTTGTTTTTTATTTTGTTAGACTATGCGGTGCCAGCAAGTCCGCGAGGCTTCACTGGTCAAAATTCACCCTATCAAAAGTGCAGGTAAGTGTTTGTACCGTGAAGCTGTGCTCTCATGCTGTCCTCTAGGGTTAAAGACCTGTATCCTAAGTTGCATTATTTCTTAAAAGCTGTTGTTTGTGTGTGTATGTCAGTCATTCCAAACCCTAGCTTTCATCTGTTACACTCTGTGAGTTGGCTAACAGTGCTTACGTAATTAATGAGAGCAATTTTTAGGGTCAATTTTAATGATCACACACTTCCAACTGTGTGAATACAGTCATGCTTGTTAATATTTAAACCTGTTTATTCAGTTTCCATACCTGTTTAATCTGCCAACCTGCAGCAGGTCTCTGGAGCGCAGAGGCAACGATATTTGTTTATGGTTAATCTTGTAATTGAGTGTTTGCATTGCCCTTAATTTGAATGATATTCATGATCACGGTTACATTCACTCAAATAAATCAACTAAGAAAGCCAGAAAGCCATTGGGTCAGTTCTAGGCCTTGTTGGCATTAACTTTCTGGAACTGTTTGGTAAAACCTTTCCTTAAGAGATCTCTGGTTCCATACAAAACTTTTCTTATACAGGTACACACGGATTAATGTCCGCTCGATCAACATCCGAGGTCTTAACAATTTTAATAAGAAAGAAAAATCTGCCTTATATACAGTGGTACCTCGGTTCTTGTTGATAATTCGTTCCAGAAGGCTTGTCGAGTACTGAAAAAGTTGAGTATCGAGCAATTTTTTCCCCTATAAAGAATAATGTAAATTGAATTAACTAATAACCTAAAATCGTTTTGACTAACACACAAAGCAAGAACACAAAGAAAAGTACAAGCAAAACACTTACACTAGCATAGCTACCCAGCTAACTGCAGCATGTGTTCTGGAGGATTCAGTTCCTGTTTTCCTTTTGTTTGGCTTTTATTACTACCGTATTTTCCGGACCATAAAGCGCACCGGGTTATAAGGCGCATGAAATGAAACAAAACTCTTAAGTTCCGTTGGAAGCTCAGTTTGGTCTTTACCTGGCGCAGGGCGTCTTCTTGCTTCCTCCACTTCCGTACCATTGATTCGTTAATGCTGAATTCTCTCACAGCTGCTCTATGTCCATGTTGTACTGCGTGACTGATAGCGTTGGGTTTGAAATCCGCTTCGAAAATAAATGAATGAATGCACGTACCCTAATGCTGAAGCACATACCGTATTACTCAGCGATGCTGCGCACTACGGTGGCCGTAAGCTTCGTACCTTACCAAGGTCGTGCTAAAACATTTTGACAGATTTATGAGCACCGTGTACCATCTACAATCGGTTCTAGGTCAGAAAGCACAACCAGAATTAATTCATACATTAGACGCACCGCATTTTAAGGCGCACTGTCGATTTTTGAGAAAGTTAAAGGATTTTAAGTGCGCCTTATGGTCCGAAAAATACGGTAATCTTTTTAGAACCCATGGAGATGTATTTGCACTAAGAATACAGTCCTGTAGATTAAAAAAAAAAAAAAAAACACAAACACAACAGAGATCTTCACTGAGCAAGGGCTATTGTGAATCTTAATCGTGGATCATGAATCGAGTTTCTGCTGAAATGAGTCACATGGCTCAACTCGTACAAGTTTAAGCAAGTGCACTGAGTACTGAGCTATCGACGAGAGCGGAGAAATTTTTTTTAGTCAAAATACATTGAGAACCGAATTCGAACGAGTTCTGAGGTGGTTGAGAACCAAAGTATCACTGTATGTTCCTTTCGTTATTGGTAAGTGTTTCAAATTTTATAAAAGACGTATACGATATAAAAAATACAGATTGCTGTATTGTACAGTACTAAATGTTTTCATATTGTATTAATATTACTGTTTAGAATAAAACACTACATGTAAAGTATCTAAACTAGCCTGTGACTATGGTAATGTCCGGTCAGTGTCCTGTTCCACAGAATGTAAAAAGTCACATGCCTCCATCTTAAAACTCACCCTGTGATCAACAAGACTTATCACCTGTTAATGCCATTATTTCAGCTCCGGGTCTCCCAAGTACACTGTGACTGCCCTCAACTCTCTATCTGAGCTGCCAGAGCAAAGTAAGTTCTGCATCACTGTGTTGCTGTTAAAACATACACCAGTTTGTCTGCTCCGACTGGAGATTAGCTGTGAGAAGCTGCGAGCATTTTGGAATCGACCCAGATTTCTGCACTAATTACACTCGTTCTTAGTTATAATAATAGCCAAGAAATGTACTATTCCATATCTATTAAGCACCCTCCACCCTAAAAACTATGTAAATTACCTGCTCTTCTGAAGAAAGACCTGATTTAAGCCACAGTCAAATTATACTTTAGAAGAGTGCAGTGATGACAAGGGACAGCCCATATCCTGCAACGTATGATGAACGATGCCTCAGAGCGTGGCAGACTGTTTTGCATCATACCGCTCATGTGCACCAATCCAAATACCTAGAAGGCATCCTATATTCTCATAGGAATCTCTGTGGGGAGGAACATGAGGGATAAACCACCCTGGCTGTTTGTGCTCACAAACTCTAACAATGGGTGCACTGTGATCTTTTCTGTATACACCAGAAAGAACTTGCAAACAGGCCAAGTACTCTGGGGCTCTGGGTACCATGTGGTTCTGGACAGTTTCTATACAAGCCCAAAGCATTGTGGTCTTGTTTTGGTGCTTGTAAACATACAGAGTCACTCTGTATCACCGCACCATTACGGCACTCGTTGCCACTATTAGTTGTACTTTTATTGTTCAGGGAGCGAATACATGGAAGCTGTCTTTTAAAAAAAAAGTTCTTGAATGCAATTCTCAAAAACAAACTTACGTTCTCAGTTTGTGGGCTACGTTGCATTTTATAGCTCACAATATATTTTGATTTGCATTTACCATTATTTCTGTTATGAAGGAATAATGGTTAAATGCAAAAATGTAATGAAGGAAAAACAGCAAACCAAGTTTCAAAAAAAGAATTAGCCAACAAGAAATGCAGGTGTTGGTGGAAGAGACAGCCAACAGGGAATATAATCCTCACTGGAAAATATTATCATCCTTGTTTCCAATAAGTGACCTGTGTAAAGTTTGGTCAGTTTTGATGCTTAATTTGTTAACTACTGTGTTCTTAAGAAAATGGTTAAGAACAAGAACTTGTTTCTTAAAAAAAGAAGTTTTTTGAAGTTTTCTTTAGGACACTTCCATGAATCCGGTCCCGAATTTTGTACTTTAATCATAACATTTACAGCATTTAGCAGACACCCTTATCCAGAGCGACTTACAATTGGTACAGTCTTACAATCCAAGCAATTGTGGGATAAGGGTCTTGCTCAAGGACCCAACAGTGGCAGCTTGGCAGAGGTGGGATTTGAACCCTGGACCTTCTGGTCCATAGTCTAGTACCTTACCCGCTAGGCTACCACAGTCCCATAAAGTCCCTGAATCTTTTGCATTATTACTGTAATATAATCTGATTTGTACTTTCAGTTCTATTCTCAATATACTATAAGAAGGCCTTCGTCTCTCTTGTCTTATCTCACAAATGATGCTGATGAGTGTGCCTGTTAGAGAGGAGCACACTGACATTCTAGATTGATGGGCAATTACATCTGACAGGTTGTGGCACCTCATCAGTAAGCCACTGTACAAGCCACTGGCTTTGAAAACCCTTGAGCAATCAAACCACGACATTTTGAATGATTATTTTTCTCACAATATCTCAGCACGTATGAACGTCAGTCTGTATTGACCTTGAGGCTTTACAGAAGTGACTGACGGGAATCAATCTCCAGAGAGAGTACTCCAAGCCAGCAAACGACTTGTGTTTTGTTTACTGACTATGTTTAGGAGTAATTACTGCAGACGTCTGGGCCAGAAACTAACTCGAGTTAATTTAGTGGATCATTCATTTTTGGTCAGCTTAGTTATACATCATGATAAAGCCCAGGAGAACAACTCCGAGAGCAGGATAAAGAAAGACATTTAATACAGTACAACTAAGTTAGACAGAGGACTTGATGAAGATTCTAGTTCATTTTCTAGATCCTGACCATTTGGGCTGTATTCCACTAATTCCTCTTATGAAGGAAGTGTGTCATGCTTCCGCTTTATTCCTGCAGACAGTGAGATCAACGCTTCACACTTCCTGTACGCGACTGTGCAGAGCAGCAGTGGGTCATCGCGGTACGGCCCAGCGCTCTCCACCAC
The DNA here is from genome assembly GCA_025084515.1 of Ancistrus triradiatus. Classification (NCBI taxonomy): domain Eukaryota; kingdom Metazoa; phylum Chordata; class Actinopteri; order Siluriformes; family Loricariidae; genus Ancistrus; species Ancistrus triradiatus. Next base: position 484,310 of record JAJAGP010000175.1, on the reverse strand, counting down.
CTCGTCTCGCTCTCTCAGCCTAGACTCCAACGGCAGCTCCTCTTCGTCCTGCCACGGCGCCCCTCACCCACTGCCCAGACGGAATCTGGTGAGGACACCTCATTGTTACTCAGCTCTTCCACTCGTCCTTCCGACAGCATGTGATCGTCTACTGACTGAATGTGAAACTATACAGAGAATTAAACATAATCTGATAAAACCACAACAAAATGATTATGCTGCGTGTTTCTCAGATGAAGTCAAAGCTGAGACGGGTGAAGGCCATGTATGACTGTGTGGCCGATCATCACGATGAGCTTACCTTCAACGAGGGTGACGTACTGGTGGTTCTTGCAGAAGATGACTCTGATTGGTGGGTAAGTAACATCTTTATTAGTCATTTACTTAGTGGGAAAGGAAACCACTGTGGTGACTCAACAGTTAATAGCAGGTCAGATTCTGTCAATATACAGTACTGTGCAATGCTGTCAAGCTACTGGTGAGTAGATTTGTAGTTTGAGCAATGGCATAACGACTACAATTACAGCATTTAGCAGACGCCCTTATCCAGAGCGACTTACGATTGGTACAGTCTTACAATCCAAGCAATTGTGGGTTAAGAGCCTTGCTCAAGGACCCAACAGGGGAAGCTTGGCAGAGGTGGGATTTGAACCCTGAACCTTCTGGTCCATAGTCCAGTACCTTACCCGCTAGGCAGCCACAGCCCCACTACATATATTACATATATAACATACTGGTGACGATTGGACCCAAAAATTTTAATCCATAAAACTCCTTTCCACTGATCTTCATTCCAAGCACATCTTAGCCTTTTTACTCTGTTCCCCTGCCCAAAAAAGTTCTACGTTTCCCAATAGACCATACCTGATCAAGCGAATGGTGGCCTAAGACTTTTGCACAGTATTGTATACAGTGGCTCCTTTGGAATTCAACCTTCATTGGTTCTGGAAGGCCGTTCAAATTTGTATTTGTTCAAAGTCAGAATTGAACAAAGGCTCAAAGGCTGAGGGTGTGTATGAAATTGCACCCATAGACCGATAAACAATAATAATAATATGCCTATGCTTTTGGTTTTATGGTGATTGGCAATAGCGTTGGTGCAATTTCGCCTGGACTGGACTAGTTGCATCGTGGTTGTAAGATCTCACTCCATTTACCACTTAATTGTTCTGTTCAGGCTGCCAATGTTCAAAGTCTGTATTTTTTTTCCCACTGTATTTGCAAAACTGGTATGGAATCGTGCTCTCCTGGGTAGGGAACATTTGTCCATTCTTCCTTGCAGATCTGTTCCAGTTCAGCCAAAGGTTATAAATTTATTGCGCCAGAAAGCTGGCATAACGCTGGACCCAGACCACTTACACATGTATTGACCTCAGCAAGTCTGATATTTGGTTGCTAGGGAACAGATTGGTGCAGATCGCTCTCGCCATGCCCATGTTTTATTCGGGCTGTCTACCTAGTCAGAGAGGCATCCTTGGGTCTTCAGCAGGATTGAATAAAATCTTGCACTGCTGAACAGTAGATCCCGAGAGCTTCAGGGGAGAGCTTTCAGTTTAATTCAGCTCAAATTTTTTAGCCAAGAAATTTCAGAAAACATTATTGAGAGACTGTATTTACCCTCCTATTGCTAGTCGGGGTTAAGGTCAGAAGGGTCTAGGAGAATCAGCTGGATGGGACACCAGTCCAACTCAGGAAATGGTCCCGTGTTCAGATAACCCTCACTCAGTGGGACTTCGCTGATCTGCATTGCTGGGGCCGTGAGGTGGTGGGCTAGCGAGTCGCCATTGAGAGTCTTAAACCACATACAGTGGAACCTCGGTTCTCAAGCACCTCGGAACTTGTCGAATTCAGGTCTTGATGCATTTTGACTAGAAAATCCGTCTCGGTTCTCGTCATTTGTACGGTACTTAAACTTGTACGAGTCGAGCTGCGCGACTCATTTCAGCCGAAACTCTATTCACGAGTCTGTATGCAGTTATTCAGAGATTCTGATTCACAATAGCCCTGCCCAGTACTGCTCTTCACTTTGTGTATTGTGGGGTTTTTTTATTATTACATCTACAGTACTGTATTCGCAGTGCAAATGGGTCCTAAAAAGGGTTGTATTGACTGCCAACTGAAAGGAAAACAGGAACTGAATCCTGCTAAACACAGTTAGCATTAGCAGCTATGCTAGCACCAAGACTTTCAATCCATTACTCACTAAATTACATGAGGTTTTTCAACACTTTATTATAAAATAAGCTCTGTGTTAATGATTTCGGCCAACTGTGGGTTAATGTAAGCATTTTAAACATTAACTTACTTCTCTGCCAAACACACAAACTCATCGGTTCATGATACATTTAATTCACGATGGATTTTTTGGAAAAGACCCCCATCGTAAATCAGGGAGCACCTGTACAATACAACATTAATGCATCAAATGCCATACAGTGAGGATTTTCTATGGGTCTAGAACAGATTCACTCAATGAACATTATTCCTTAAAGGAAAAATTTGCTCGGGACCTGACATTTTTGTTTCTCAACAAGCCTTCTAAATCAAATCAAGGACGAGAACCAAGGCACCACTGTATACACCATAAGGTTTCGTCCTCAGTACTAGACTCTGTAATACTTTTCAGGTTTCATTTCACATGTCTAATCTTGTCCAATAAAATTTCCTTACAGCATGGCTACATCGAGGGACAACCAAGCAGGACTGGTCTGTTCCCTGCATCATTTGTCACACCGTTGTCCGAATGAAGCCGGCCAAGGACACTGCAAGCTGGAGCACACAAGGAGAGGAGTTGTCAGTTCACACGATTGCGCATCGTTAATAACCAATATTAAATACAGTTACAATACGTACAGGACTGGGGCCTTCCCCTGTGTAGAGACATCTGTGATGCACACAAGGCCAGTGGGTTCTGTTTTGGGGGGTTCCCCAGTGCCCGCTCGGAAACCTTAATGTGCCTAAGGTGTCAATGATGCGGTCACAGAGCTCAAACTCAATTTCCAGTTTATAGGGTGAGCATTCATGTGCTGTACCACTGGGGAACCCCAGCCAACATCTTTACCACTTGGGAAGCTCATTTTGAATCGTTTGCTGGTGTAACCTTGTGAGATTCTCCCTTGGGTCAGACTGAACAAATGACTGAAGCGATCAGCACATCACATCTGAAGAGGCTTCTCGAGGATCCATGTACCCACCTTTATATCCTAGTTTTTACTCAGTGCACCAGGTTCTCTCTTCTGTTCGGTTGTTCAGATCCTTCAGCCAGGAGACTTATTACAAACAGTATGATATATGTAAAATAAAAGGCTCTTGTTACACATGAACTGCTTGCAAAGCCAAGTTAGGAACCCTTTTATTGTACAAGGATAATGGAATTATTTGGCACACTTGAATATCGTCTTTGAACAGTCATCGTCTTGTCAGATGTCCAACCACAAAAATGGGGTCTGAATAAAAACACTGCAGTACTTTGACATACTGGACATATCTTGCACCGTTACTTCCTACATTTCACAGACTTCCTTTCTGCCTGTGTTACTGGTTTATGCACTTGGTCATGTTCCCTAAACGGTTTCCTCCACACCTAGCTGCATTATGGTTAACGAGAGCTCCCATTTTTATCCCACGTATTGGGGCCAGGGATATCGCACATCTCACTGCACAAGCTGCTCCCTGGATGGGATACTAGTCCACTGCAAGGACCGGCAACCACACTACTGGACCTTTAAATAGCAAACGCAGTGTGTGGTTTCAACCCACATCCTCAGGAACTTCTGTTTGCAGCGGTTAGCTTTTATCCAAGCCAGAGGTGCTGCTGGATTGGGTTGCATTTTTCATTTTCTTTACCTTCTTCAGGATCTATTGTCTCTGAAAATATAAATGTGCTATATCTATATAAGTAATATAGATATATCAAAGTCCAAAGCTAATTATAGTACATGAAGCTGGCTCCTGGTCAGTTAGATCCATCCATGTACTAATGTCTTCAGAAAGCTTGGGAGTAATCTGGGGAGGAATCTTTAGTTCTGGTCTGGTCTTCTGTTTTGATGTTGTTTCAAAGGTAAACAATTCCCCTAATACCTTACCATTATAGTGTCTATCTTCATTAAAGGCAGCCAAATCGAACAGTTTCCTTAAAATATTACATGTACTGCACTTTGCTGCAGGGGCAGCTTCGTATCATGATATGTACTTACACCCTTTAGATTTCTAGTCCAGAGCCTTAATTACTGAGCCACCACTGTACAAGTATACTATTATTATAAAAAGCTGTGTTGCAGCAGCATGCACACTGGTACAGCTAGGTACTTTGGTTGTAACACATACTATTTTGAAAGAATGCTGTGCTGAAATGGTTTCCTACAGTTTAACAAAGTCATGACATCCAGCTGACTACACAACTTGATATTCAAGATGCTTAAAGAACATCAAAGGCTCCCATTCTGCTCCAGTGTAACACGTGATACTGACATATAACCAAATTACACGGTACATTTTTTGCAAGCATTAGATTCCCTCTTGCAGCAAGCATGGAGAGGGAAATCGAAAACCCAGAGCGGAAAAAAATAAAGTCTGGAGTGGAGTGATTACAGAATGACTGGAGCAGGGCGCTCACTCTGATAGACGTTCTGAAATCTGTCTGTCTCTCAGTGTTTATGGTGCAAACTTATGTGTTAAAAAACAGGAAAGATCAACGCTGACTGAACAATTGTTTTGAAGGCTGTACCAGGAGTGAATGGAGAGCGGGCACGTATCATTTTTAAATACCGTATTTTTCGGACCATAAGGCGCACTTAAAATCCTTTAATTTTCTCAAAAATCGACAGTGCGCTTTAAAATGCGGTGCGCCTGATGTATGAATTAATTCTGGTTGTGCTTTCTGACCTAGAACCGATTTTAAGCTTACGGCCAAAATATATAGTAATATGAGTAATGTGAGTAATATGATCTGTGCTTCAACATTAAAGTGTGTTCATTTCCTATACCCGCTGCCTCCAAAATGTCACCTGTTAAGAGATGTTCTTATGAAGCGGATTTCAAACTGTCGCTAAAAAACGTTATCAGTCACGTAGTACAATAAAGCAATAAGGCACGAGAGGGGGTGCATTATTGTGAATATATCACAGGAAAGAGGTGTTGTTTGCGTCGGGCCGTTACGCCTCTTTCCTGTGATATATTCACAATAATGCACCCCCTCGAGTGCCTAATTGCTTTTATACCACAGTTCCGTTATCGTTTATCATTTATTGTTAGATTTTAAAATAAAAAGGACAGAAAAAACGATTTAAAAAAAACGTTTATCACCCTTCCGCGAGGTAAAATAGTTCCATTCTATCGTTACCTCGCGGCATTAAAGTCTAGGAACAGAATTACCCATAACTGTTTATTATTCAGACAATAAACACAAATATATCGATTGGTAAGTTTTAATTTATTAAAGAGAAAGTTTATTTACATTCAGCAAATAAAATGGGTCGGGTTTACAAGCAAGCTGTTACTAAGATCCACTATTCTACCGACTGAAGCAAATCGGAGTCAGATCCCGGTGTTCTAACCAAATTCTAGGATCCTGTTTTGATTAGTGATTATAAATTTGTATGATGAAGCTCTTATGTTCGAGAAAGAAAATTTTTTTTTTAGGTTTTTTGGCTTTATTTTTTTTGGTCTTTTCTTTTTTTATTTTTGATATTTTTTTTTTTTTTTCTTTTTCTTGTTGTTTTTTCGTTTTGTTCTGTCGCTTTTTAGGTTTGTTAGTCTTTTTTTTTGGGTTTATGTTGTTTTTTTTTGTTGTTTTTGTGTTTATCTTCATTTTTTTTTTTTTATTTTTTGCTAATATTTTTGTGTTTAGATTTGTTGATCACTCTTGCTTATTGTTTATTATTTATCTATCGTCTCTTTAGGGGGGGAGGGTTATCCTCGGGCGGACTTTTGCTTGGGTTATAGGTTGGTTTTGTTTTTTTTGATAGTTGTGGTGTATTTTTACTTTATTTTTATTTGTGGTCACTTTTTTTAATGTTAATCTTAATCATCAGAAATGTAACAGCATAGTTACAGAGCATCATCATGCTTCTCTGGGTTAGAGCTGGACTTACAGATAACCAAACCTGTTCAGATCAATGAACGCCCGATTAGCCGTGCCATGGTGTTTTGTTTTAATGAAAAGATGCAGAGTTTAAGTCCAGCAAACGACGTCTTTGTGAGGGATGAAGCTGATTCAGGTCATTTTTTGTGGATGGGACACAAAAACTGATCTTCAGTCTCGTTGCTCTTCAGTCGAGCTGTGAATCCATTAAGAGCGCGGGAGACGATTGATTTAAAGGACTGACTTCGTTTCGCTTTTCCAGGGCTTCCAAATCCTAAAGGTGATAAATCTTTGGCTCAGGTTGGTCAATTAATAGCTTCATCTTACAAATTAATATCGTTTTCAAAACCAATAGATTTTATAAAGTAATAACTTTCATTTCGGCAGTGTTTTACTCATTATAACTTGGCTGCTTTTTCTGGCGGGCGTCATTGCCAGGTTACGTGTGTGCCGCGGATTAATACTTATAGAGGGCCGGTCACAGTGCCGTTATCGTCAATAATGTAACGGCGGAAAACGTCTCTCAGATTGCGGGTCGGAACTAACTGTGGTATAATATGGAAATAGAGCAGCTGAACAGCTAAGTAACAGCAACGAGACTGACGCGGATAATGGCGAGGGGGATCCGGGCGTGCTTCATGCCGAAATCGCCCAACTAAACTCAGACACTGAAGATGACGAATTTGATGGATTTGAGGTAGAGGAATAAACTGAAAAAGTGAGTGTATTTTGTATTTTAGGTGTTACTGAACAATATTGAGAGTTATTGTGAAAGAGTTGAATAAAGTTTGACTTAAGAGTTTTGTTTCATTTAATGCGCCTTATAACCCGGTGCGCTTTATGTATGAAAATAGATCCGTTAGCAGCCGATCGTTGATATTGCGCCTTATAACCCGGTGCGCTTTATGGTCCGAAAAATACGGTAACCTATTTGAAAAAGTAAAGAAAAGTAAAATGGGCTACAACACTGCACTACACTGTGTACATAAGGCAGAAGTCTGGACCAACACTGCACTGTGTTCATTATCCTGTAAATAACAACAGCTTAAACCGAGTAAGTTATTGCTTTATTTTTCTACCAACTTGCACCCAAGTACAAGGCAGATGTCTGTAGTGTGGCATCAACCCCCACAAGTAGTACCGACTGAAATATTTGTCGTTTCCATTTCTAAATGTAATTAAAAATAATTCCTAAAGAAATCTCGACTTGTATTCCCTACTTGTATCTTCTGCTACCGATTTGCTTTGGAGTTTCAAAGTGTCTTTTTAGTACGTGGTTTTACGTTTGAGTAATAAAATAATGAGAGATGTTTGCGTCCGATGATCTGGTCTTCCATCTTAATGAAATGAATCGGTAACCTAAGTATTATCAAGTTCTACACAGCACATACCTATTAAACACATTATAATGCAAACTACGGAGGAACAAAAACATCTGTAATACATTCAACAACATAAAAACAGTCAGCATTTTCATCAGAGATTCAAGTAGAGATGCATCGAAATTTAAGCCAGCAAAACGTCAGAGGAAAATTGTGAACAGAATGTTTTGACAGAAAAAGGTTCACATAAGGCTGCAACGGAGAGAGGATATGAACGCAGATAACGAACGAACAGCTCTCCATTAGGGACACTTTAAATGCCATACAGGTTGCAATATTGGAAGGAACTCGGCCTTTCACACCGAGTCCGTTTTTCACAGACACTGGGAGGTTTATCACCATCATTCTCCAGCCTGTCATGCTACGCACAGCATGAGCTGTTCAGCCTGACAAGCAATCTCAGGCTGATTTTAACCCAGCCGACCAACAGAAATTAGAACAAGTTCCGATTAAAAACAGTCCGACGTGCGAAATTTGTGTAAAAAAGGACTCGGTGTGAAAAGGCCTTTACAGGGGAGAAGAATCAACACGCTTCATGTGAGGTCATTCATTTTGTGTGTTGGTTTTCGGGTTACTGTAATCAAAATTTCGGTACCGGTTTTGCCCGAGAATGTTATTCCGATGCATCACTAGATTCAAGTTACGCCTTTACCTTCAGTTATCCCAACAATCCAACAGAGGTCAGACATTTCTCCGAATAACTCTAACATATCAGCATGGGTTTAAAATACAGAGCGAATATATAGCTAACATATAGTGGTAAAAAGCGTTTGGTCAGAGCAGCTGAACAGTGCGATCCCACTCATGTGCAACGTAGCTTGGTCGCCAAACTGGTAAACCGTTCTATAGAAGCCACGTCAAATAATAAAGTCCCCCAAATACTACATTACCCACAATTCTAAAGTGAAATTCTTCAATCAGAAACGATGCTATGCGCATGGAAATAGCAACTGCTAGGTAATTTCATATTCAATCTGTGTATAATTCATAATTAATAACAGGTGAAGCATGAAGCTAAACCAAACAAAATGTACAGTCCCCTTCAGAATTATTGGCAGCTCTGGTAAACATGAATAAAAATGGTTATAAGAAATTCACCCTTTGGTTCATCTCCAAAAGACTTATAAATAAAAGAAAATACAACCTGTAATCAAAATAATTGTAGTCTCAGATTTAAAAAAATCATCAAGACAATAATTTTTTAAACCACGTGCCACACCTTTGTAACTGAAGCATCAAGGAAGTTTCAAGCAGTAATCCATGACTTCCTGGGGTACATACAGTGTCGCTTGAAAGTTTGTGAACCCGTCAGAGTCTCTATATTTCTGCATAAATATGACCTAACAGCAGATAAAGTAAAAAAGTCCTAAAAGTAGATAAAGAGAACCCAGTTAAACAAATGAGACAAAAATATTATACTTGCTCATTTATTTATTGAGGAAAATGATCCAGTATTACATATTAGTGAGTGGCAAAAGTATGTGACCCTTTGCTTTCAGTATCTGGTGTGACCCCCCCCTGTGCAGCAATAACTGCAACTAACTAAACATTTCCTGTAACTGTTGATCAGTCCTGCACACCGGCTTGGAGGAATTTTAGCCCATTCCTCCGTACAGAAAACAGCTTCAGCTCTGGGCTGTTGGTGGGTTTCCTCACATTAGCTGCTCGCTCAGGTCCTTCCACAGCATTTCCATTGGATTAAGGTCAGGACTTTGACTTGGCCATTCCAAAACATGAACTTTATTCTTCTTTAACCATTCTTTGGTTTTTTTTAGAACGACTTGTGTGCTTATCTGCTTGTCGCTGTCTGCTGCATGACCCACCTTCTCTTGAGATTCAGTTCATAGACAGATGTCCTGACATTTTCTTTTAGAATTCTCTGATATCATTCAGAATTCATTGTTTCATCAATGATGGCAAGCCGTCCTGCCCAGATGCAGCAAAAACAGGCCCCAAAACCATGATACTACCCGGGGGCCACCATGTTTTCCACAGATGGGATAAGGTTCTTATGCTGGAATGCAGTGTTTTCCTTTCTCCAAACATAACGCTTTTCTTTGAAACCAAAAAGTTCTATTTTGGTCTCATCCGTCCACAAAACATTCTTCTTCCAGTAGCCTTCTGGCTCGTCCACGTGATCTTTAGCAAACTGCAGACGAGCAGCAATGTTCTTTTTTTTGAAGAGCAGTGGCATTCTCCTTGTAACCCCTTGCCATTGCACACCATTGTTGTTCAGTGTTCTTCTGATGGTGGGACTCATGAACATTAGAATTAGAACTCATGAGAGAGGTCTTCAGTTGCTTAGAAGTTACTCTGGGGTCTTTTGTGACTTCGCCAACTATTACACGCCTTGCTCTTGGAGTGATCTTTGTTGGGCGACCACTCCTGGGGAGGGTAACAATGGTCTTGAATTTCCTCCATTTGTACACAATCTGTCTGACTGTGGATTGGTGGAGTCCAAACTCTTTAGAGATGGTTTTGTAACCTTTTCCACCCTGATGACCATCAATCAACTGAGATCTTCAAAAATCTCCTTTGTTCATGCCATGACACACTTCCACAAACGTGTTGTGAAGAGCAGACTTTGATAGATCCCTGTTCTTTAAATAAAACAGGGTGCCCACTCACACCTGATGGTCATCCCATTGATTGAAAACACCCGACTAATTTCACCTTCAAATGAACTGCTAATCCTAGAGGTTCACATACTTTTGCCACTCACTAATATGTAATATTGGATCATTTTCCTCAATAAATAAATAACCAAGTATAATATCTTTGTCTCATTTGTTTAACTGGGTTCCCTTTATCTACTTTTAGGACTTGTGGGGAAATCTGAAGATGTTTAAGGTCATATTTAAGCAGAAATATAGAAAATTCTAAAGGGTTCATAAACTTAAGCACCACTGTACATGGTGACCCTGACACAAATTCTCTTAGTCACTCTCCAACATTGGAAACAATTCAAATAACAGAAAATTGGGAAAATTTTTCCTCCAACAAATACCAGGACATGTTAAATCAAAATCTCTTTGCTGTTCCAAAAGAAACTAAAATGGGTCCTCGTTGGCGCAGTGATCCAGATTGACACAAAAATGGTTTACTGAACACAAAATCCAAGTTCTGCCATGGTCTCATCTAAACTCCATAGACCCCAGAGAAAAGTGAACAAAAGAGGACCCTGGATGACCTGGAGAGATGGGTAAAGAGGAACAGTCCCAAATTCCCTGCTCTGTATTCTCCAATTTTATAAGCTGTTATAGAAGAGTAAATGCTGCTTTATTGATGGGAGGTTGTATTAAATGCAGTCCAATATTCATGGCACATGTGGTTTTTGTTAAAACTAATTGCTTCTTGATAAAAACTTCCATTAAACGCAGGACTTTTCTCCTAAGCGAGATCAAGCTAACTCAACAATGACATTGCATTATGGAAACAGCAGTTCTGACCCTTATAGAAGACTAACAAGTACAGGTAGTCCCTGATTTACGATGGTAAAGTTCTGACAAATCCATGAAAAATGTTGAATTTATCGTTAACTGAGGAGTTTAATATATACTCTATATATCATGTGACTCCCTATGGCAAGGATTGGCAAGCGCTGGAGATTATGGTGGTACAAGTGTAACTTAAACACATTTAAAGCAGTTACATTACACTACAGTTAGGCAAAGTCATAAAGCTTATTTTGGAATAATGCATTTGCTATGTCATGTAATTTATTAAATAATATGTATTGAAAGTGGAAAACAAAAACCATTAAAACCAGTGCTCTATACTCTATATTCCTCATCCGAGTGCGGGAGAGGACTGCGTATACTACGTATCGCTTAGCCGGGAACATTTCTGCTGACTGTGTATTTATGAATATCATAAGTCGGACCATCGTAAAACTGGGAGTATCTGTACTGTCTTGATTCCTTGCCATTCTTTAATGCTTCAGCACTCCTCATAGCACGAATTCTCTTTTTGTTGGATTTGGGCTCTCAAAGATTTAGGAAGAACATAAACGCGTATATAATTCTGAATTTTCTGACCAATCCTTTTTCCATAGATACACAATACTAAGAATGGCTAAAGACTTAAAACACGGTACATACCTGGAAAGGTCACTCTATACTCACTGGAAGCTGTCCTTAATCTGCTCTATAGTTAGAAGACGACCAGCCATGACGCATTTCAATGCCCACTGTATGCATTTTAAAGGCAACGCAAATTTTAAAAGGCAATCGATCCACTTGCTGCAATTCAAACGTTTTCAGGTACAGTAAAAGTGCTTTCTTACATGACAAACCACAAGTTTACCTTCATAAAGGACTTGGTCAGTGTGATCTACACTAATAGTGGGTCCATGCAGTACTACTTTAGGCAGTTCCCCATTTTCCAGGTAAGCTTCTTCACAAGGTTGTCGGTCCTCCTCCATTATTGTGGTTCATTCAGAGATTAAAGTTTGGTCTTTGACAGAACGCAGCTGGCAGTCAGAGCGTGTTTGGATGAGCTTCACTCACAGTGGTTTGTTAATGGCTGGGTGGATCACAGCTGTGTATTGCTCCTCTTTGGCCCCGGCTCTGCTCCAACACGCCATGGGCTCACGCAAAGCGTGTCGTTCATCAAAAAGTCCGCCAAGCTACCGTCCTGCCTTCGGGTACAGTTTAATTTTACCTTCCATGTCTAGTTTCACAATGACATCGTGCTCAAAGTCGGCGTTGTGTACTCCTGTTTTGCGGAAAGCTCCGGAGTATTTGTTGTCCTCCCAGTAGTGGTGCCAGTTCCCCTCAGAGTCTGCACCATAACCAAACACAGAGACCTGGAGGGACAAAACACAGCATGATCGTAAACTGTATTAGGTCCATTTTATCAGATCCACTTACCATACAGAAGCACACTGACTGCAGTCTGATTCTCTACAGACTTTGATAGACCAACACAGATCAGGTACTTTGTGAGTGGTGTATCATTCTCAGCACTTTTTTCCATGTCTGCATTCTGTGTGGTATGGTTATTAGATTAGCACAGAGGTCATCAGAGTTTGTTCCATCTTTCAGCGTAATGTTATGATGTTTCATGATTTGAGAGTATTACTGAAGAAGTAGGCTGTTTTTGTTCCGAATTCATCCGTCTATATGAAATGATTACATGATGTATTTGAAACAAGGGCATTTTATTTTACAAAGGGAGAATTGGGTCAAATGTAACTGAAATTGAAACCCATTTAAATATTATAAATAGGCTATTCCGTTACTTGTTTCCTCTCTTAACCGTAATATATTCATGCAAGATTAATAAACTATTACTAATTAATTATTATGCCATCTTCAATTGAAACAAACATCTTAAAGTAAACAAATAAGCTCACTGTGATAAAACATCAAATACCAGTTTATTCAATAAACTGTTTTTGCTTCATGCTTTTGCCTCCCTCTTTGGCTAGGCGCACACCCTGTTATCAGACTCAGGTTATAAAACAAGGAGCCAAGTCATAAGTCCTTGTTTGAGTTTACTTAAGTATATTCATTACTTAGACCTTAAAACTGACTGACGTTGTTGGTAATACACTAATCTGAAATACTGTTTATGACAGCTGTATACAGAATGTGACAGGCAAAGAGTCTTCTGCTTTATATAAGCTTTCTGCGTTCAGCCTACCAAATGCCGTATACACATGAACTGTGACATACAGTACAGGGCTCCTGTGAAATAAATTACCTAGAACATGACAATGCAAACATAAATCCCACCTGTGCATACCTACCATGTAAGATAACTTGAGTGCATGTGGGTGGCAAGAGAACATGAGGGGGAGTGTGTTATCGCAAATAACATCACGGCTTTCATTTGATAAAACAACTTTTTTTTAACAACAAAAAGAAACTAAATAAATCAAATAATTCCTGAATTTCATACTGAATATGCTTTAATACTGACAATATCTTTTGTCAAAAAGCAGGTCCACAACAAATGTGGTGTTGCTATGCAATGGTAACACATCCCTGCTCTAACACTATCGTACAAAAGGCACGTCAAATACATTTACATTTACAGCATTTAGCAGACGCCCTTATCCAGAGCGACTTACAATTGGTACAATCTTACAATCCAAGCAATTGTGGGTTAAGGGTCTTGCTCAAGGACCCAACAGTGGCAGCTTGGCAGAGGTGGGATTTGAACCCTGGACCTTTTGGTCCATAGTCCAGTACCTTACCCACTAGGCTACCGCAGTCACTGTGTACTGATTTTTAAAAGGGAAAAAAAAGTGTCAATATGAGCAAGCATAATTGACTTTGAATATTGTTCCTTTATAAGTGTCACACAGCTTCAGTTTCCCATCATTTCTGGCTGGCTGCTGTAAAAATCTAATTACTCCATTTGCCTTCCAGTCCGGTTAAGCTTTATATTTCCGGTGTGTACTACACAGAGCAATTACTTCTGCTTTGCGGTTCTGCTGAAATCCTAGCCATAATACGGTCCTTAAGAATCAGAGTGAATATTTTTAGTGCCAGATCCAAAGCAGGCATTTAACTTGATTTTTAAATGACATTTAATTACCGTGCACACGACCCGGCAGGAAGGCTCCGCCGAGGCTCAAATCGGGGTCTCTTAGGTGGTGGGCTAGCATATCCAACCATCTGAGCACAAGTGCTGACACTAAGACCTCAAGGAGCAATCGTGGTTTGACCCTGCACCACACAAGCTCACAGAACAGCCCCTGGAAGCAACGTCAGCACAAGAACTTCTCGGTTCATGGGTCGAGTTTCCACAGCTGAACAGCCACAAACAGGCCTGAGATTACCATGCGCATTATGTCGAGCTTTAGAGCAGTGGAAACGTTCTGCGGTTCTCTGTGCTTACGGATCCCTGGAAGTGGGACAGATCTACAGATGTAGCGCATGAATGTTGTGCTTCATGTGTCAGCCTGACAATTCCCCCTCCCCATATTGCACAGAACAATATCTATGCATTTGCAAAGTTTGTTAAGAGCTTAACTGGCCTGCACACGGCCCTTAAGTCAACAGGATCCAACCGTTTATGATTACTTGGAATGCTGATTGCTAGCAGGGCTTATCACAAAACATCAGCGTTCAACGTCATTCATGCTCTCGTGGATGACTGGGATGCAGTCATGTTCCAAACTCCAGTGGAAAGCTATCGCAGCAAAGCGGAACAAATTCCATGTTGAGGATCGTGGTTTTCAGCTTGACGTTTGGCTGTTCTGATACGGCTAGCTGTGTATTTTAAAATAAGAGTAGCTTACCTCATCACAGAGGTGCAGAGCGAACACAATAGCGAGCATGCCCGTAGAAGGATATCTGCCATGACGCTCCGTCCAGTGCTCATGAGTGTACTTAAAGAAGCCCGGGCTGACCACAATCACCTGCAAACCCACACATGACAAACATAGTTTATTAGAGACAGCGTGATCACATCATTGTAAAAATATTGTAGGTGTGCACTAGGGATGCACCAAAATAAAATGTCAGTTTACATAAGACTCCAGACCTAACGCACGACCTCGACTAAGGGAGAGCAGGTGCAAAACGAGGAGAAGGCAAACAAAACAAAAATGCTTGAAGGACCTTTCGGATGTCTGTTAGGAAGGAGAATCCAGGCACTACACTTCCATAACAATTCCAACGGCCCATATATACTTTCTGTAGTAATGAGCTAAACCACTGGTTGCCAACTCCATTGGGGGTGCGTGAGGTTTTATCTGCTCTGAGGGCCAAAGAGTTTGTCAAAGTACAATTTGCACGTGTTCGGTAAAATTAAAACACACTCACAGGACTAAATCTGGATATCATATCACTTAAAGCTACTTTCACTCAAAGAGTAGAGACTTATTACACATAGTGAATCATTATTATTCATTGGTAAGAATGTGTGCAGGTCTACTCTGTTGGGGGTGTTAAAAGAAATTTCCAGTGTAGGGTTGATTTTTAGGTCAATGTTTAAAAAAGAACCCCTAAAGTCTAGACAAAAACCACGAAGGAGTCACTATTTTTGTCTGGGGATGTGTGTAGCTTTTCTTAGATACATGTATGGGGGGCTCCAAGGTAAGAAGGTGTTAACCACTGAGCTAAATGACATTAAATTATTAAAGTGTTTATGGTAAGGTGCTTACCTTGTCTTTATCTGCTTGCACAAACTGTTTCACTCTCGTATACGTCCTAAGAACAAAATAAAATCACAAAACCCTTGAGAGCAGTCAGTGTTGCAAAACACTAGGTCTCAAATTGGCAGCTACAGATGACAGGGGCAAGAAAACCTTCTCTGCTACACTTGCGGAAAGAACCTTAAGAAGAACCAGGCTCTGAAAAGGATACTATGACAAATAATGGTAAGTTAGTTAATGTTTAAAACTCTTACATTAACCTACAGCTGGCCAAAATCACTCACACAAAGCTTATAATAAAAGTCATTTTTATACATATATATATATATATATATATATATATATATATATATATATATGATATATATATATATATATATATATATATATACACACACATAGATATATATATATAATATATACATATATACATATTATCCACATACACACACAGATACATATATATATATATATAGAATATATATATATATATATATATATATATATATATATATACAACCACACCTATATATAGATTTATATATATATATTATATGTGTGTGTGTGTATATATATATATATATATATATATATATATATATATATATATATATATATATATATATATATATGTGTGTATGTGTATATATGTGTGTATGTGTATATATGTAACCCATATATATGTAACCCACCTTAAACATGCTTAAAAGACCTCACAAAGTCATCAACATGAAGCTCATTTTATGTGAAAAAAGTAATTAACGAGTAATGGATTTAGAATGAAAAGTAAACGCAAAATACTCTCAGGGCGCTAGCTGCTAATGTTAACTGCTCCGCTTGAAAGCCAAGAGGATTTAGACCTTGATTTACTTTCGGTTGGCTGTCATTACTAACCTTTTTAGGACCCATGGGGAATCATTTGCACTAAGAATACAGTACTGAATACGCAAGGGTTGTTGGGAATCACTGAATCACTGTGTACTGAATCATGAATTGTGAATCGAGTTGCAGCTGAAATGAGGCTGGACTCGTACTAGTTTTAAGCAAGTGCGCAGAGTACCGAGCAAATGACAAGAACCGAGAAATTGTTCTAGTCAAAATGCTTGAGAACCGAATTCGACCAGTTCCGAGGTGGTCGAGAACCGAGTACCACGGCCCTGTATTATCGTAGACTATAGTCCCTCACAGTGGCTACAAACAATCATTTTGTTAAATGAGCAGTAATCAAGAAATTCACACACTATCTAGAGTTGTTATACTTGATGTCTTAAAAACCTACGTTTTGATCTCTCCTGTGGAAAGGGCGCTGGTCACCCACTCGAGGTCTCTCAGTTTGAAGGGCAACAAGACAAGATGGACGCCGGGGGCCAGATCCACCGCGCTCTCGGGGTACATGAAGTGATGAGTGGTCTTGGTCCCCACATCCTGCTCGAAACCTAAAGTAGTAGCTTTATTCATCCTGAAAGACGACCCACAGAGAAAAGTTGAGCTTCTGCTGCAATTCAAAAAGTACTATAAAAAGGCAATAGCTTTTCCATTTTGGAACATGGATTGAACTGCTGAACTGCTGGCGAGCGTGTAACATTGTCTGTAATCTAAGGCTGGTAATCCCACAATTCACTCTGATGTCAAGCCTAATTCTTTACTTCAGTTAAACAATGATACATTTTGTTGACGTACATCTGGGTAACTAAAGCACAGTATAATTATCCTAACCCTAACCTAAGAAAAACAAACCAACAAACACACTCCTGGGGTAAACAGATCCTCTAGCTCTGTGACAAACAATGTATTAAGCATTTCCACACAGTTTGAGAGAGAAGAGCATACCGGAAGACGAAAGAATGAGAGTCGATCAGCTCTCCGAAATTGGACTTCAGCAGATTTCCTGAATTCCCAATAACAGCACATTTGCGACATTCCCTTGGCTGGTGCGTTTCCTCCGTGGTGGGAGGGGAGATCACTGTAAACATCTTCTTCATTACTTCCTCAATTGTGCCATTAATTGATTTCTGCAAAGCCTGTATGCACATAAACATTTTTTTACCATTCTGATCATTCATGGGTTAACCACGGGCCATTTAAAAAAACAACTGATGATTCATAATTCATTCTTGCACATCAAACTCTCCATGACACTCAAAGTCTTCATTTCATTGCTTAAGCCCCTTTATCAAAGCATTTTGGTGTTTTTTGGCACTTCTTCAAAGAAGCTCAGTGTAGGCGTGTGTGAAACAGCATTGTGTACAGCAAACCACAGCATTTGCACCGGTGCCAAGCATGAGCTCAGGCTCGGTGCCACTGCCTACCATAGTCTGAAAGCCTTTAATTATGTTTGGCTAAACCTTAGAGCGACATGCAGGCTCAGGCTGGAGGCTAGCTTATTCATTCGGCTTATTCATCTAGACCGGGAAAGTTTGGTCTACTAATGACAACGCAGATGGTAGTTTAAGGACATCTTATTAATGAATTTAACACCTAGAACTACTACTGAAACTCTGTCAGACTGACTGGAGACCATTGGTGAACAGAAATATTCAAATCTTGAAATTCTGGAGGTCCGAAGTTTGACTTGGTTCCTAAGACAGTGATGGTGAACCACTCCTGTGTAGCTTCGGCAGTATGCTTGGGGTCTTTGAGTGCGTTTACATTCACTTAATAATCCTATATAACTGCAGACAATCTGCTTTTGTATGTAATTCAATGCACTTTGGTAATCAGATAATGGAAAACCTCCAGGTTTATATGAATAGGGCAATAATCGGATTTCTACTTTACAACCAGCCAATAATCTCACAGAAGGACGCGATGTAACTTTAAACTTGATTAACTAAATCATTCAATTCTTCATTTACCCAAGCATATGCCGGATTTCAGAGTCTCCTCAGTGTTCGGTAGTCATTTCGCTGTTTTTAACCCCTCCTGCATTTAATTCCAGGGTTGCCAGATCCCGCAAGAAAAATAACTCCATAAAAGCCCAAAAAAGGCGAGTCTCTTGGAATAAGTAGACCTGGCAAGCCTGCGCTGTTACGCTTGTCTGAATGCACAGACTGAGAAAATCGAAATGCTGTTTACATGATCTCTTGAGGAATGAACAGAATATACTTTCATTAGATTTGATTTTGATTTCAATTTTCACTAAAAAGCATCCCTGGGGATGAACAAATGCGATCCGATCGTACTTTAGTGTGGAAACAAAATGGCACCAAAACACAATTTCAGTTTAACTTCCTGAAACCTACCATGAGCACGGTTTCTTGTATTATATGTTGTCAAATATAGGCAGAAAGCAAGCAGGACAAGGCTTTGGTTGCCAGTTGTTCTAACTTGTGTAGAGGCCAGCGCTACTGCTGTCCAGAGCAAGTTTTGGGGACGAGAG
Source organism: Ancistrus triradiatus (assembly GCA_025084515.1). Classification (NCBI taxonomy): domain Eukaryota; kingdom Metazoa; phylum Chordata; class Actinopteri; order Siluriformes; family Loricariidae; genus Ancistrus; species Ancistrus triradiatus. The sequence goes on along the minus strand of JAJAGP010000175.1, from coordinate 465,357 downwards.
AGAAGTTAGTACCACTGGTGGGAGAGAATTTTGGCTGGTTCATTGTTTTGCGCATGATGCCACAAGATGAGCTTAAATTGCGGGAAAGTGCGGCTACCGATGGAAACAGCAGCTTCTCCCACCTTTTTGTCTCAGCAAAGCAGCTGTGTTCATATGTTTAGTAGGCCTACTGGGCACATGTCTTAGGCCACCATTAGATCTGATAGACCATTGCTTTAGCACTCCTATAATGACCATATATAATTCTTACTCCGTGCCTATTAGAATAAAATGAAAAAATCCCGGAAATTTGTTTGTACAAAATCAGGGAAAACAGCTTCTATAGGCTTTGGTCTTTTTGGAAGGGTAGCAACCAAGAAACCACTTTTTTAGGTAGGGGAACAGGGTGAATATCTAAGATATGCTAAAGCTGACAAAGACGGGACTGAAGATCAGTGGAAGAGAGGATTAAGGAGTGACAAATCCAAGTTTGAATTTTTTGGATCCAATCGTCGGCAAAAATGTTATAAGTGGTCATCAAAGCATTGCTGAAACAACAAATCTAGTTGTGGCCTAAGACTTTTGCACAGTCTCTGAGAAGAGCAACGAAGGCTCTCCTACGCCAGTACATTCCACTCCCAAAAGGGCACCAGCTCTGGGAGATTGTAAACGGTTTACAACAGGGTGGGGCTCCCTGTGATGCGAAGGCTTCATTGGAAAATGAATAAAGATGACACGGTTCATTTACACTTGTATGAAATGTGTTCAAGGTCTGTCTCAGAGCGTCTCAGAATGGGGTTTGCATGACCTAATTCCAGGGCGTATTTACATCTAGTTTTAAATGCAGCCAAGGGAAATCGGAACGTGATCCGATTATAAAAATGCACCTTGATGCAAGATGCACAAAATGTGCACATAACAGATCACAGGTGCTCATGCCTAACCGCCTGGGTGCAGGTCTTCCTGTGACAAAAACCCACAATGCAGAATGCACAAGCGGAAAGTTTAACAAGTTCACACACTTCCTTTTTTGGAACAGGAAATTTCATATACGGCTGGTGGAAGCATCAAGTGAAAGTCAGTACTAACTATAACTTTAATAGGGGGGCTCATGACTATAATCTCTGTCCTTTATTCTGAACCATTAGAGTGAAAGTAAGTAGTAGTTTAACTTGAAGCTCATTTTTATGGGGGATGAATTACATAATTGATGCTAAGGGCAAAGACGTCTATAAAAAGCATTACATCTCACTTCATTTTAAATGGTGGCCTAGAGGTTAAGGTACTGGCCTGTGGAGCAGAAGGTCCAGGGTTCAAATCCCACCTCTGCCAAGCTGCAACTGTTGGGTCCTTGAGCAAGACCCTTAACCCACAATTGCTTGGATTGTAAGGCTGTACCAACTGTAAGTCGCTCTGGATAAGGGCGTCTGCTAAATGCTGTAAATATAAATGTAAATGTAGTGGTTGAGGTACTGGCCTGTGGAGCAGAACGCTCAGGGTTCAAAATCAAACCTACGTCAAAAGCTGCCACTGTTGGGTCCTGGAGCAAGGCCCTTAACCCACTTGACCTTAGCAAATGCAAAAAGATCAAACCTGTGGTGCCAAAGGAGAGTCAAGCAGCGCTGTAGATACCCCTTCATTAAGTACATAGCCCTCATTGTTTAAATTTACAAACGGTTGCTTGAAAATGATGACGCACACCCAAATTCTTTAACAACCTAAGCGTGTTTTGTGATGGTCTTCAGACCAGATTGATTGGGAGATAAGGAGGTCACAGATAATTGAAAGCACCATAACAGGGCTTTTTTTTCTGTCAGTGTAGGTTGTGTTGGTTTCACTTAAATCAGATAAGAGTTCTAAACATTTTTTCAGTTCTGTTATTGATGTTAGACGACCAATGGCATTCTGAGATTACTGGCGTTAGCTGACGCCTGCACTCACGAGACCAGTGGAGAAAATGCAGAGAACTTTGCAGCTCATAAACTGGGACTTCTGAGTGACTAAAAACAAAGAGATGCTGAGAGAACATTCAGTGAAGTTGGGGGATGTTTATGAGAAGGTGAAAACTTTGCTTCCAGCATCACAACTCGCTGCTCATAACTGGGACTGAAAACGGTACTGCTACCATGTGCAGCACTATAACATTGCTTATTTTAAGTATTTACACATTTTCATTTTTTTACCCCCAGAATTGAGATGATGCTGTTATCTGGTAATAAATGTTCTTATTATGTGCAATAAAACTGAGACAGTGCATTTATAGCTTAAATAATTTATAATAAAATAATTTAAATAATTGACTTAAATAGTTTATGTTCAGACATTTGTCACATGTATTAATATTAGTTTTATCACTGGCAAAAATAATTGGTCGGTCTGCTCAAACAAAATAATCTATCGACTCTGCACTACAAATAACATTTTGCATATTTTAATGCTTATTTAACATAATAGTTAAGAGGATAAAAGTTAAACATAAGATTAGATATGCGCATAATTATGGGCATTTTTCCAGATCTGTTTTTTGTCTCAAAACTTCTGATCTCTCACTAGTTCATCTGACATTTGTAGACCTCAAAAGCTTCATTAATTTGTTGTACAGACCATGTTTTCAGACCTAGACACAGTTTGTGGGTTGGTAGGCACACCCAAAATCTACACTACATGGACAAAGTAACTGGGACACTTGCACATTACCCCTACAGGAGCTTTATGGCATCCAATTCAAAATCTATATTCCTTAATATGAAGTCGGTGCAAAATACACAAGATCTCAGTGTGTCTATGGAAATTGCTGGTTCACCCAGAAGAGCGTTTGTGAAGTCAGATGCTGAGTTTGTTTACGTCCACTTAATCATATCATAGCTGGATTTCTGCAGTTGTTGGATTATTCAAGTGGTCTTGTATACAGCATATTCCAATCTATAAATCAAATAAAGAAATCCGATAAATACAGCTGGATTTTATTCCAGTAATCGGATTTCTCAGAGCATGTATAGCAGTTAACTGATTTAAATTGGTTTTCTCAGTCTGAGCCTGACGGGCCCAGGTATTCTAAAGACTTGGCTTTTTCAGAGGCTCTTTTTCCATTGACTGTAATGTTTTTTTCTTGCGGGTGACATAAAAGCAGGTGCTTGATTTTATACACCTGTGGCAATGATTAAATGCGTGTCCCAATACTTCTTTTTCACATACTCTAGTGCACAAGCACTGAAAAACATGTTTCACACGACCCTTTCAATTTCCCACACTGTACCCCCTAGAAAACCACAAATTCACACACACAAACCCTCAAGTGGTTTACACCATGCAGTACTTTTTCTTCATGAACTCGCTGATGGATCAAACTTGCATTCACACATTCACTTACCAGCCACCACATTAATGATAATGGATCTATCTGATTTCCCTCCGCAGTGAGGTAAGGTCGCTGCTTGCTGTCATAACGTTTGTTAAACCACTCGGACCCGGGATCGGCGATGCATGTCGGGCAGCTACACAAGCGGTGCCGATTAGGCTCAGTCACAGCGCTGGACTGAGGTGGAGTCTCGTCCGGAGTCCTGAAAGAGCTCGGAGGAGCCTCGTCCGGCAGAGGAGGGGTGCTGCTCCTCTGGATGGTGTGCGAGGCAATCATAAATAACAAGACGCCACACAACAGGGCACAGATGCACAACTTTTTCTTTTGCAGCATGGCTCAGCCAGGGCTTATTCAACACTCAGCAGGCCAGGGAAAAAAAAAAAAAAAAAACACTCTTCTCAGTGCCAGGCACTTCAGGCTTTACCGCATGACAAAAGAGTTGTTTTGGAACAGCCAGACAGGCTTCAGGGTCCACAAGCTGTTTACGAATATCTTTGAAATCTTGTTAAGTTTTGTAAACTGGCAGGAATGTTCATTCCAGTTGGAGCATCGTGTCTGGATTGGATCTCCGGCTCCTTTTGGGGGGTGAAAAGTCACAGAGAGGAATGGAACTCCGGCTTCGGGGCAAGTTCAGAAGTAAGGTTGTTTGTGCACATTCAGATCCGGTGTTAGAGAGGAAATGGTATTGCTTTTCATTTCCTATTCGATACTTGAGGCCCCTGTTTCAGTCAATCTGAAAACGTCTGTTGCATCGTCCTTGTCCCTGCAACACACACAAGAGAGCAGATGAAGCTTTATCAGCATTTATAGGGTGCTTCCAGCATCTAGTTAAGGGAGTATTTGATTTAGATGTAAAACAGACCCCTGGAAAAAAAGCTTAGCCATCAGCAGCACCCTGGTACACTGCCAAGAAATTTGCTGAGCAATTTAGTTGGAAGCGCTGCTCCTTCTGGCATTTATCTTGAAGAAGGCCAGCATTCCCTGATCGCACAGCATTTAAAAAGTGATTTAAAAAAATGGAAACGGACGTTCTTCCTGCAAGCCACACTGCTGCTCGTGTGTCCCACAGGGCTTTTCTACCAAGAGCAGTCTAAAGTGCTGCGGTGGTATAGGGGAGGCAGAACAAGACAAAAAAACGTTGCCATTTGCTGAGGCTGCAGCACTCCTACATAGCCAGGGTGGGGGAGGCTCGACTAGGCATCTTCAAAAATAAAGGGCAGCAATAAATAATCGGCAACTTCGTCCAGAGTGCCAATTGTAATCAGCCATCTCAGTCTGTACTCTGACGGCAGGGCAGATCCAGGTACGACATGCCCCGTTTGTCGCTTGGCCAATTTCAGGTTGATCAAGCAAATAAGACGGTCTCTTCAAATGTTCTTTCTGAAAACCACAGCACGCATGAGACGGCTGTCTAACACCTCCCACCTCTTCATTCACTCTCTTATCCATGTAATCAGGTACATTATAATTTTAACGGACATGTTTACATTCAGTCGGGTTGACTATTAAATAATATCTGAAAGTAACTTCACCAATTTTGTTTTGTTATTGGTCTGATCAGGTGGAACGAAATCATGTGACTTGATTCAATCACAGCTTAATGTGTCACCGTTTAATCAAAAAAAACCTTTCCATCACCTTTGTCCACATTTCGGCTTTAGCAATGTTTTAACTTTTCCACCTCATCCTGGTGCAAAACTGTTTTTGCGATGTTCGGGTATTTTTTCCAATTTTGGACTTTTTCCATTGGTGCAATTTCAAAATTCCCAAAAACGTGGTGGTTGGAAAACCCGCTAGTGAGTGCGTTTCCATGCATTAATGTTTGCAGACGACATTGTGATCTGTAGTGAGAACAGGGAACAGGTAGAAGAGAACTTGGAGAGGTGGAGGTATAATCTGGAAAGGAGAGGAATGAAAGTCAACTGTAGTAAGACACGTGTGTAAATGAAAGGGAGGCAGGTGGAACAGTCAGGCACAGGGATCAGTGGTCACAAAGGTCCAGTAGTTCAGGTACTTGGGATCAACTGTCCAAGGAAATGGGGAGTGCGGAAAGGAGGTAAAGAAGAGAGTACAGGCAGGATGGAGTGGGTGGAGAAGAGTGTCAGGAGTGCTGTGTGACAAAACGGTCGCAGCAAAAGTGAAAGGAAAGATTTATAAGAGAGTAGTGAGACCAGCCTTGTTGTATGGCTTAGAGACAGTGGCACTGACAAAGAGACAGGAAGCAGAGCTGGAGGTGGCAGAACTTAAGATGTTGAGGTTCTCTTTAGGAGTGTCTAGGGTGGACAGGATTAGGAATGAGATCATCAGAGGGACAGCACAGGTTGGAAAATTGGGAGACAAAATTCGAGAGGGAAGACTGAGATGGTTTGGACATGTGCAGAGGAGGGATAGTGGATATATTGGTAGGAGGATGTTGGAGATGGAGCTGCCAGGCAAGAGACGGAGAGGAAGACCAAAGAGGAGTTATTTGGGTGTTGTAAATGAAGATATGCAGGGAGTTGGGGTGAGAGTAGAGGACGTGGAGGACAGGGTGAGGTGGAAACGTTTAACTCACTGTGGTGACCCCTGATAAAGGGAGAAGCCGAAAGAAGAAGAAAAAGAATCCGTTAAGTGCAGAATAAATCCACTCAACGAGTTTACATGCACTTACATTTACATTATTTAGCAGACGCCCTTATCCAGAGCGACTTACAATTGGTACAGTCTTACAATCCAAGCAATTGTGGGTTAAGGGCCTTGCTCAAGGACCCAACAGTGGCAGTTTGGCAGAGATGGGATTTGAACCTAGCCCAGCCCAGCCTTTTCATACTTTAGTTCATGTTACCATGCTTAGCCTAGCATCTTTCATATTCTGGTTCATGTCATGCATAGCCGAGCCTAGCCCATGTTCTTCGTGTTCTTGTTCATGTGGTTACTTCTAACCAAGCCCATGTTCTTCGTATTCAACTTCATGTGGTTATACATTTACAGCATTTAGCAGACGCCCTTATCCAGAGCGACTTACAATTGGTACAGTCTAACAATCCAAGCAATTGTCAGTTAAGGGCCTTGCTCAAGGAGCCAACAGTGGTATCTCGGCAGAGGTGGGATTTGAACCCTGGTCCTTCTGATCAATAGTCCAGTACTTTAACCGCTAGTTCATGTCATTATGCCTAGCCTAGCCCAGCCCATGCTTTTCGTACTTTAGTTCATGTTACCATGCTTAGCCTACCCCATGCTCTTACGTATTCTGGTTCATGTTATGTGAGATATTACTAGAGGTGCACCAACATTTAGGACCACTAAATAGGCACTCTGTGTTTCTGCCAACGGAGAAACATTTTTGTACAAACAATATTTGACCGGAAAAAGGTTAACGTCGGACTGGGAAGAAAGTCTATTTTGGTCGGCTTCATCCTTCATTAAATTGTTGTACATTATTCATTATTCTTCACATTCTTCATTAAAGATACTATCTAAACACACACAGCCTTGCTTCTGACAAGGGTTTGAAATAGGAGTGGATGTGATTAAGGAATTGCAGGACAGAAGAAAGGCATTAATACGTAGGCAAATGTGATAGCCAGCAGAGCAGGGATGGGTCAGGGGAAAATGAGAGATTAAGAAAGTCTGAAGAACTATTACAAATTACATTAAACATTTAACTGACCATAGGACACATCTTAAAGAACACCACATTTCACATAACTTTTGTAATGTTAATGAGTATTTGATATTGGTACCCACTTAAAAATGTGACCATATATTAAATCAAATTAGTTCGATGTGGTGGTTTCATAGAACAGGCATTGAGAGAAGCATTCTTACACTTTGATTCAATCACCATATTCGGTAACTACTGTGTGACGGTCATCCTTGGCATCCATACTTGTCAGGAAACCCAAACAGACAGTGTGGACTTGCAAACTTCAGACACCAAGCACAGGTCGCTGGAGCTGTACAATGTGCTACGCTGGTTATATTTTAAGAGTAGCGCCACCAATTGGCGCCAATGTATCCAGCAGAGACAAACTCTTATTTTCACTCCCACAGATTATGACCTTAAACCCTGCTAGTACCCAGTCTAGCCAAACTGCTGTGCAACTAATACAGTGCCATGGGAGCATTACAGAAGTGAACTGGATCAGCTGATGTTCAGCTTATCGGTAGGGAGAGCCACTGCCTGCCAAAATCCAAACAGCAGTGTGGCTGTAGCCAGCGTGAGCAAAAGCCACCCAGTCAGCAAAGCAGCAGGCAGGCAGCCAATCCCTGTTTCCAGTAATCATTCCAAAAAAGAGGAGGTATCTTAAATACCAGAGTGGAAGAAGAAAATGTAATGGAGGCAAAACAGCTTGTGGCTGCAATCGAACACAGGTCACGTGTCTGTCCAAACTGCTGGACATTGAACGTACAAATTTCAAAACTGTCATTCTATCCTAAAACAGTAAGGAATCATGTATCAGCAACAATGATGGTTATCTTCAAGATGTGGTGCACAGGACATGCTGAAGGCCATAGAAACAAAATCTCTCATTTAACTCGAATAAAACAGCCAGTCAATGCTGCGGATCCACAAGCAGAGGTGGGAGCTAAAGAGTACAAGTTCATCACTTGTATGTGCCTATGCATGAGTAACTACCTTCCCAGGTTAGTTAACCTACATTACCTCGCTTGCTCACGTTAGGACTACCGTGCGTTCTAACATATCGTTTGATATGTTTAGGGACTTTTTGTGCAAGTTCCTCGCGTTTGTGTGAATGACTTTCCGCTACTTATTTTACATTGACAGCATTTAGCAGACGCCCTTATCCAGAGCGACTTACAATTGGTACAGTCTTACAAGCCAAGCAATTGTGGGTTAAGGGCCTTGCTCAAAGACCCAACAGTGGCAAGACCCAGAGGTGGGACTTGAACCCTCGACCTTCTGGTCCAGAGTCCAGTACCTTAACCACTAGGCTACCACAGTCCAAACGTACCAAGCTGTAAATGGTATTCGTAAGTGTATGTGCCTGTCCAATTGTAATAGGCCATAAAGTGAAGCTGTTTTTCGTTTAATCCCGTTCCCATATATGGGGCACTAAATAATAATTGCTTTGTTAAAAATATCTATTGGCATATAGAGAGCAAAAAAAAAAAAGTTCTCCATGTATTTTCCAGCAGTTTGTTTTTAATTCGTGTTTAAAATCGGCAATAGTTCCTTCTACCCGCAGTCATATTTTGATCAGGCGTAATTGGCACTTACTTCCCACTGGACCAATCAGGTGGTCGCTCTTTAGAACCAGAATCGAACATGTCTGCACCCTTGTTGTCAACATCAAGGAGTTAAGATGAGGAATTTACCTTCACCTGATCGCCAGAAGCGTGCAAAGACCGTTACAAACAACGATCTCACCTCCATATTCGCCAATATGCTGTACTTCATCACACTGCTACAGGAGTTTCACAGACGAAATAGCACTTGGACGCGGCTGTGAAACGGGTCACACGGTGCCCTAAAGCTCAAGATACGGACAGAGGCGAGTCTATGCCATCCTGTAGATTCTCAATAACTGACTGCCCAACAAAGAAACAGGGTTGCCAGTAACATGTACTGGTCCTGTGCTTCCTGATTTGTGCATAATACGCAAGAAAAAGTGCATCACTCTTGCTGGCAAGTGCCAGAAGGACCATCTGTCACAAGCAGAATTTTTTTTTAAACCACTATAAATGACAGACCTTCTGGACCAAGTTATACATGTATGTTTCCTATTACGGTAATTACGGTAATTGATTGATGAAATGAATGACATGTATTAACCCAAGAGGGAAATTCTGTTTCACACAGCACATAAATTAAAAATAAAATACAAAACGACCCATAACATGCAACAAGACAACTACACAAACAGTATAGGGTACACACTGAGCCGAATTAGACAAAAATAGACAACAAATATATGCACAATATGTACACAGTTTTAAACGGTTTAAGATTCATGACTCAAAGTTCCCAGTGTGCTTGATTAGCATAAAAAGTGCTAAAAAAATGTTACTAAAGTGCATAAAGACGCTGAAGGCATAGAAATGGTGTGTTTGCATCCAGTTAATAAAAATACTACAAAAGGTGCAAAAGTTCAGAGAAGTGTCAACCACCCAAATATTACCTGAAATGTGGTGGTCCTGTAAGGAATATAAACTATAAAGCATAATATAAATAGAAAACTATAGAATGCCTAAGACTTTTGCACAGTACTGTATGTCACTGCCAAAATAGTCCAAATGTTTCGAAGGAAACAAAGAAAAGAGCTACATGGGATTATGGATCTGATGACAGTGACATGGAGGAATGATAATGATAGAGTAAGAGACGCACTGTGCCACCAAGGAGAGGGACTGTATGATCAGCTAAGGAGGGTGTCATGGAACTCAAAACTAAAAGGGGGTGAGGTAACATTTTGATTGATGTTAGCCATCTTGGCCCACATTGTGCATGTTTCATTTTCTTCTTCTACACAGTGGCTACTGAAAATGTATAAAACATCAGTGTTTGCTAAAGTTACATTGTGCATTTTTTTATTCAGTTTTGTCCCATGTATTGAAGCTGATGCATATTTTGTATAAATTTGCCTTATTTCATGCTCTAAGTTCACACTTGTTTCACATCCTGTTTCACAGAATGTAATGTGAAAGGCACATTTTGTGATACAATTCTTGATGCATTCAAATGTTAGTACATGGATTATATTTGTAATCGGTACCATTCCTATTAAGTCAATATATAATATGTCTTACATTTATTACACTGTATGTTGTTGTTTAAATAAGACGCGGCTTACACTCAAATAGGTCGAGCTTCGTGTTTTCGAAATCTGTTTCAACTAAGCCCGCGCTACTTTAAGGGAAACCACACCAACAGCAAGGGTGCACTATAATTCTACAACACACCTAGCATTTTCAAAACAGGTCGGCGTTCTGGTTCCCTCTTCACAGTCTCTAAAACGCTTGATCGAGCACAGCGTGAGCTGGCACCTCCATGGATCAACCTGACTAAGCCATTTCATTAGCATACCAATATGAGCGAATGGAGCAGAAGAAAAGAGAGCCTTTAACTAACTGTCGCACGGCATTTGCTAAACCATTCAGATTTGATCGCATTAAAAGCTGGCCTTTACTCCACTACAGAGCACTTCTTCATTTAACAGTCAGAACGGTGCTCTGCTCAGGCCCAGGTTTCACAAAGAAAACACAAAACAAGTTGCAGCACTGAGAGAAACATCTAGTACACTTTTCTCTGGGTTGTTTCGGACCTTCTGCTGGTGTCCAGTATCAACAGTCAATATGTTGCTAACTATAATGTTACAAATCCATTTCCCAAAACAGACAATACACCAGCAACTCATCATGGCTGCATGATGCACGAAATGACAATCCAGATTATTTAGGTCAGGACTGAATTCATGATCACGGACTGACAGAATAAAAGTCGTCTTTACATTGACAGCATTTAGCAGACGCCCTTATCCAGAGCGACTTACAATTGGTACAGTCTTACAATCCAAGCAATTGTGGGTTAAGGGTCTTGCTCAAGAACCCAACAGCTTGGCAGAGATGGGATTTGAACCCTGGACCTTCTGGTCCATAGTCTAGTACCTTAACCGCTACGCTACCCCACAAACCTGCTCCGTGGTCACATTAGTTTACTGTTCATGGCCAGTTCAGCCACTTTTTTTAGCTTTATTTTATGTAAGAATTTCAGAATTTTTCCTGGTGGGTTATTGCTGAATATTACCATCACACATTATTATTCTCTGAGAGCAATTTCTCTGAGTTAATTACTGAGGAACATACAAGTACACCCTGTTTAATGCCTGCTTTACAGTCTGTGATGACTGAAATGGACTTTGATCGGATATCACCATAGAACCACAGTCTTTTTATGCTACTGTAATGTAAATATAAACTGTGTCAAAGTGAACTTTATTGTCAATCAGGCCATGGAATTAGTGCAAGTCATTACACAGATGATCGAAATGTCGTTTCCCCTCCCTCCAGATGTGCAGTAACATAAAACAATAGCAATAACAATTATAAATACTCAATGTACATAAACACTGAGTATTTACATAAATAAAGAAATATATTTAAAGAAGTATTTTAAAAAATATTCACAGTATGCCAAGAATCTGAGATCATCTGAATTAAGGTTCAACTATTGAGGTAGTTCCAAGGTGCAATAATAAGGGTGCAATAAAGCAAAGGTGCAAATATTGTGTGCAAACGATATGGAAATGCGTCAGAGATACCACTGACAGCACAAGTGACTGATGACTTTTGTTTGATGGAAGCCAAAAATGCATCAACTGCAATAGGAACAACACGAAAGATCAGCCAGATGAAACAGAAACTGAGTAAATGTGAACCAGTTTATATAGTTATAGGTTAGAGAGAATATACAAGTAGTGGTGTGTTTAACAAAGGAGTACTACTTAGAGTGAAAGTCTCTAAACACATCAACTGAGTTCAAACAGACATCCGGTAAGGTAGTTACACACACGAATGACGAACTTCTTGCTCTTAAACTTCCACCTGATTGACTTCCGACATGACCATTCTGACTGGCTGTTTACAGCAGCAACATCCGGAGTTAAGACAGATTTTTATGTCCCATGATAATTTCTTATAATTGTTAAGACATGGTTAAACAGCATAAACCTGTACATATAATCTGTGCATTTTCATCTTACAATTTTACAGTGCCCACAGACTGCACTGCTGTAACCACAGTATTTTTGTTCACTCTCACCTCAGCCATAACTAATATTGCGTAGGTCCCCCTTATGCCAATAAAACAAAAAGAGTTCGTGAAACTCACAAGTTGTTTAGAACAGACCTGCACCATACAAAACTCGAGCTTAAAACTCGAAACCTTCATTGCACAATCACTGACCTCTAGCGCCATCTCCAACTTCCTACATTTCAACTTTGAACAAATGGAAATGAAACCCAGCACCAAATAAGACTGTTTAAAATAAAATTCTTATGAACTCTACCACTGCATAACCATTTGCCATTTAACCAGGTTCACCCAGAACCTTTGTTCAGTCAATCAAAAACTAAAGATCGCTCTTGGAATTGATGTTGAATAAATAAATGCATTGGATCCACAGCTGTATCTTGGATTTTTAGGCAATGCCGGTACACTTCAGGATTCAATAATGCATTGCTAAGTCAAGTGTATAATACGGTTCGGACAACAAATGTTAAGCAATGGCATTTTAAAGTGTATGGAATTCAGCATAAAAAATTTTCTACTTCCAAACCCATTAAAAACCTATAATTAGTACCAAAAAATCCTGTCCACTTTTCCCATTCCAGACGCACTCCATGAAACTGTACAGCATGACGTTCTCCAGAAGAAGAAAATCAACAGAGCCCTGTTTTACAGATTAACCCCGGAGCGCAATCCTTCAAATACTTTCTTGAAGGTGAACGGTTTTGTCTCCGAGTGGATAAAATGCTCCCGCTATGTCAGCAATGAGCACCGAATTTTAAGTGAAGCACGGTATGCAAAGATAAGTGCGGGGAGTGGGGGTTGGAAGTGGCCCACACAGGCTCGAGCTTCTCAGCCAAAACTCGGTACTAGGCTCACAATTTCTCCATTAAAAATGCAGGAGAAAAAAAACAGCAGGTTTCCTTCAGACACAACTGAACATGAGCCTAGAGCCTATTTTAAGATCCCCCGCTGAGATCAGACTTGTAGGGAAATTTAAACCAGCTGCTCCCACACCGGCGTCTTTACAACATCTCCCACATGTTCACTAGAGTAATGATGACCGTGTGCAGAGAACACACGGTACGAAACGTACTCGGTTGTTAGTCAGAATGTTCTTTACCTCGTGGTCATAGCCGCACCTATTGGAAACTCTGCTGGAAAGTTGCATCAGTTTTCAAACCATTTTAACATGTTCAAAATCACACAGTGACTCTTACTTGACTGTCCAAAAAGCAATACATGTTAAGGCAAAAAAATACATTACGTGGACTGAAAGCACTGATATGGCAACCCAACATGTTTCAACAACTAGATGGTACTCTGCCTGCTAATCCAGCTCACAATTACCCTGACAGGCACACAAAGTCCAGAGTGGACGGGTCCTTTGGCCACACACAGCTATACAAAAGTAGGGCTGGGTACTGGAAAGGACTTCATGATACGATACGCATCACGATACAATTATATCACGGTACACTGTGATACGATATATTGCGATATTCCACAACCATCACTGAAAATATAAAAGCAGCTGAAATACAAGTTATGGTGTACAATCTGAGTCATCTCAATAAACCACATCACATTGATAATTCAGCAGACAAAATGAGTCAAAACAGACTGGAGCGAAGCAGAGATTGTAGTTCACACCCCATTTCAAACGTTTTTTTTTCTTCCTTCAAAGAAATAGATATTTTGAGCTGAAAATTGATGTAGAATATCACGAAAATAAATATCGCGATATATGGCTGTATTGATTGTTTTAGCACAACCCTATTTGAAAGTAGCTTGGACTTTACACAATAGACACACCTTTTACCCAACCAAACTTTTTACAGACGTGTGTGGTAGGAACACAACACAGCTGTTACCCACCTTAAAAGAAAGCAATCCAAAAGACAGGCCAAATGCCAGATAGCACAGGCATCACAACAGTCTAGCCAAGGATAAGATACCTATGTAAATAATCCAAAAGCAAGCGTTTAATTTACTTCTATGGTTTGTCATTGTTACTACTTACCAAGTCGCAAATATTTTTCAAATACTGCACTTACTGTGATGCACCCAAAACCGCTAGATGATTAAACCGTCCATTTTGTGGCGATTACAATTACTTCAGAAACAAATTTGACTGTTAAATACACTTTTTTTAAATCAAATGGGACTGTGGTAGCCTAGCGGGTAAGGTACTGGACGATGGACCCAAAGGCCCAGGGTTCAAATCCCACCTCTGCCAAGCTACCACTGTTGGGTCCTTGAGCAAGGCCCTTAACCCACAATTGCTTGGATTGTAAGACTGTACCAATTGTAAGTCGCTCTGGATAAGGGTGTCTGCTAAATGCTGTAAATGTAAATGATTCTATTTTTATTATCATAACTATATTATTCATGTACACTTACAAACATGGCGGTGAAGCTTACATTTTGAAGCTGTTTACTTTTATGGGTTTAAAATAGACTTGCAAAAAAAAGTAGGAATCAGTGTCATATAACCAGTTCTGAGCCGGTAACATTTAACTTGTGCAGAGCACAACGGCGACACAAACGCAGCCACACAACACAGTGCTTTTGCTAACTATAATGCAGAATTCGGTTTGTGTGTGTAGCCTACAGGGCTCCAAAACACTCCACCAGTGGCTGAGTCATGGTATGAGACCGCTGCTGATGCATGATCACGATGAGGAAGTGTTAGATTTTGGTTGTCTTTTGAGTGCTACTTGGTCAACTAAACAGTCTCTCTCTCTCTCACTCTATTGATAAAGCAATACTAACGAGGGGGTAGGGTTCCTAATAAGGGTGTAGGCATCTTTTTCGGACACAACCTCTTCAGAGCAGGCCGTTTCACACCGATGAATATGGGATATCTGAGAAAACTTGCAAAGGCAAAGAGGTTAAAGCAAAATCTAGTGAGACCACGGTGTCTATTAAAGACTACTACATTGCTCTGTTATTTAAGTTGTTTTACGTTTCTTATTACTCTCACACATTTTACTCAGTTGACAAATGTGTTTAGCAGTTGTGTTCAATTTGCTAATTACTCTTCAAAGCAAAAAGGCAAGACAATCCTGATAAACACTGAGGATTGTGATCCAGCCTGATATATTTGTGCCAGATCTGCTTTTGACATGAAAAGTTCTAGAACACCAGGATTTAGTTCCTTCTTTTCAAAGTGCTCTGAAATAGTTTTTGTTCAGCACCTTAAGCATGTAATTAACACACACAAATACAAAAAACTAATTTATGAGACCACTATTCAGTTTTAAAGACATGTGTGTGGCATCGTTTTTATTGGATTGAAAACAAAACCAGACAGTAAGTTCTGAAGTCCTCATGCATCCTGTGATCCAACCCACAAATAAGCTGCAATACGCACGAAGGAAATGAGTGGGAAGAATAGTGTGTTATTAAGAAAAGGAACTAATGTAACAAAGCGGCAAGGCTAATAGCACTTCAGCAAAAAATAAAAAAAGGGCCATACTGGTTTGGTTTAGTCAATCAATAATACAACAACATTGTGTTTTTAGGATGCATTAAAAGTGGTCAAATGTACTGGAATCACTGGGGACCCACTCTGGAAGTCAAACCTGGATGTCAAATCCAGCTCCTCAAGAACTGCTGTTTCCAGCATCTGGCTTTCACGTCTCCGAGGCAGGAGCTGCATCTATCCTACACACTATCTGGCCAAAAGTATTGGGATACCTACACAATACACCCACAGGAGCTTTTATAATATCCCATTCTAAATCCACAGGACCGATGCTAACCAAAGTTAGAAGCATACAATTGTCCAAAATGTTTTTGTGCTAAAGAATTAAGATTTCCTTTCACTGGAACTAAGGGGCCCTGAATAACAACCCCATAGCATTACCCCTCCTCCACCAAACTTTACAGTTGGCACAATGCAGTCAGGCATGTAACGTTCTCCTGGCATTCGCCAAACCTAGTCAGATAGCAAAGTGTAATTTGTCGCTCCTCAGAACACGTTTCGGTGTGCATTACACCACTTCATCAAACGCTTGGCATGCTAGATGATGTAAGGCTTGCATGGAGCTGCTCGGCCACGGAACCCCGACCCACGATGCTCCGGGTGCAGTTTTTGAGCAGATGTTAATACCAGAGGAGGTTTGGAAGTCAGCATAGTTTTGGCGACTTTTATGCACCACGTGCCTCCGCGCAGCGAACAGCAACGGTAAGTCTTACCAAGTATTAGTACAGCCTTATGAAATATTACTATGAAGTTAAATCAGTAACAGAGTCAAACATATATTTTACAGTTAATTTAAAGCATGGATGTTTCCGATCTCAGAATATTACATGCTGATTTATATAACAGCTTGGCTGTGTGTCATATCAGCTGTGGAAAAAGGGGAAAAAAAACATTTCGAGGTATAGGATAGAAGTTACTCCCTCCCTCCCTCATTCTCCCTCCACCTCCTCGCATACAAGCACACTGAAAATCCATCTCGGTCACATAGACTGAAGTACACAGAGACAGCGTTATGATAAAACTCTGCTTTCCTATGGCAGAAATCAAAACAAGTATGGTTTGAAGTGCTTTTAGCCCAAAAACAATAAATCAGACAAACAGTAACAAAGAGCAAACACTGTAGTAATACCGAAACCTGCTAAACGTCTGAAAATCAGACCCACATCAAGTGATGCAACAGGAGAGGTGGGGATACGTGGACAGGACAGCCGGCAGCACAAGGCAGGAACATCCCTAGACACACACATTCACATGTGATCACATGTAATCAGTTACGCTAAAGCATGTCTTTGGACTGGGTGAGGAAACTGGCGTGCCCACAGCAAACCCCCATGGACACAGAGAGGACATGTAGACTCCACACAACGGACCAAGACCACTCCACCTATGATCAAACCCAGGACCTTCTCGCTGTGAGGCGACAGTGCTACCCACTAAGCCACCGTGTCGTCCTGTGTGAATTGTATTTGTGGGGTGGTTTCTGAAGAGCCTAGTACTGCACAGGCCCTGGTTAGCCAGAAATAGTCATTTTTCTAGATGATAATGCATCTTGCCACAGAGCAAAGTGTTAAAGCTTCAAAAAAGACATCAACTCCGTATCATGGGGGGGGGGGGGGGAAACTGGTCTATGACAAGGCTGCATCTTGCAAAGCTGATTCTGTCAACGCCTATCTGAGAAAGCTGGAACCAGTTTGACATAGAACATCATTTCTCATTAGTGAATTTCATGCCTCAAAGAATTCATTCCATCATAAAAGCCTGAGGATAAACCACAGAGTACTAATTTGGTTGGTGATTCCATCATTTCTCATTTCAACATTAAGCGATTCCAGAATTGTTTGATGTCCGTCTCACAAAGCCAGAACATTCAGCTAGGCTATAAAACAAAAATAGGTTGGTGTCATATCTGTAATT
Source organism: Ancistrus triradiatus (assembly GCA_025084515.1). Lineage (NCBI taxonomy): Eukaryota > Metazoa > Chordata > Actinopteri > Siluriformes > Loricariidae > Ancistrus > Ancistrus triradiatus. Next base: position 447,888 of record JAJAGP010000175.1, on the reverse strand, counting down.
TGTTTGCTGCAAAGTTATAAAGATGGACTTACCACACTTTTAACTTTCTTATAAAACCCCTACTTGTTGAAATCCTCAATGAAGTTAAGCTTTTTCTTATGTGTTTTTTAAATATCAGAATCGGAATCGGTATCACGATATTAGCCGTGGTATCATATCGGAAAAAGCTGAGATTCTCGCCCATCTTTAACGTGGAATAGCATGTTAACAGAGGCCGTTATAAATATACATTAGGCCTACAATAAGTTTCTTATTAAAGGCTGTTCTTTACTTCCCTTAAATAAGCAGGCGGGAGGGGGAAGCTGCTGTAATTGCATGTTTTCATAAAGACTTAACAAGTTTAATCTCACAGGATTTAGACTAAATCCCTTCATTTTGCTTAGTAACGAAACAGGACGCAGAACAAAGTTACCTCTTACTTTTAGCTAAGCACTGATAACCACAGCTTACCGCTTTTACTTACCAACACCAGGCTTACCGATACGCGACCATAAGGTTACACAAACTACGCTATATTTCATTTATCTTACAGTTTAACTCGACGTTTTAAACTTTCTCCACGAGTCCCCACACAATGTTCATAAAACACCGCCGTAACGCTTCCATATTTGCGACGTGAGAGTAAAACTCCGCTTTATGTGATTTATTTACAAAGCAAACCAAGTCCAACTGTCAGTCTGTTTAGGGTCGAGATGTTGTTGAAAGTTATTGAGTCATTTGTGCGTCAACAGGGATGTAAACTTGTTTGGTACGACTTTAAGATGTTAAGGGGAAAAAGTTAACTACTCACTACATGAGTCTCTGCGGCATCGTGTTCAACAAACTGTTTTCGCACAACTTTGCTAATAAAAGAGCTCAATCCTCAGTTTCAGCCACAGCAAACGCTTGAAATGTGAGTAACTGGCTTTTATTTGACTTACCTCCGGTTCTCAGCTCGTCCGGTCTTTCCGACTACTAACTGGAACTCCGCTCATGGTTGGGAAAGAAACCGTGTCAAGCCTCACATCTTCGAGCCTCCAGAGCGCGCGCGCGCACACGCAAGTGAGTGTGTGCGCGCGCGCGCGACCTTACTGACTGATCAATCAAACCTAGCGGGTGACCGATATGATCAAAAACGTTATATCGCGATACTTTTCAATGTGAAATCACAGACAGTGGACCGTCGGAATTTGAACACTTCTTCACTTGAACATCGAATGGGCCGTTCGAAATTTGTTTCCCCCCAATAAGAGCAAACATAGCCTTCCAATCTTCCAACCACAATCCAGTCGGTGGTGATAATGGACCAATATGTTACGCCAATCAGATGGAACTAAATAGAAAGAGAAATAAAATAAACAAATAAACGAATAAAAAGGGAAAGTGTGATGTGTGTGGGGGGATACACACGCGTCACTCAGCTGCTGCAGAAACAAAATAAATAAATAAATAAATAAAAGGGAATGGCGAAAGCGCTCAGGGCACCCAAGCTGAGCAGCGCTTTTGACGTTAGAAGCCATTCTAATGAGAAGTTTTGATTGGTTAGTGGTGCACTCTGCTGTGTCTGATTCACTCCTGCCAGCAAAACGTGTGTGAATTGCGATAGGACATGAGAATGAAATTAAATCGCACCTTAGTCATGATACAGGGACGTTCAGTGGTACATGACTGAGTACTGTGTAGCGCTGTTGTGAAGGGTGAAGGAAGGGTGAAGAAATTTGATGACTCTGGGGAAAACATTGTTCTTCCAACCGGCTGTGTTAGCACACAGAAGGGTAAAGCAGAAGGGTCAAGAAGCCCTACCCGGGGTGGGCCAGGACCTTAGAAATGTTCATTGCTTTGAGGATGCAGTGGGTTTCCAAGCAGGAAGCTGTTATCTGGTTTGGTTTGGGCTGTTTTGATGTTGGATAAACTTCCTGTTCTCTGAGGTACTTTGAATACCACACCATTCTTCGAATGATGCGGAGAAACTGGTTCATGCATTTATAACCTCAAGTTAGGATCACTGTAAGGCCTTACTTACTGGATGCTCTAGTAAATCTATAAATAAACTTCAGTTAGTTCAGAATGCAGCTGCCCGAGTGCTAACTCGAACTAGAAAATTTTATCAAATCAGTCCTGTTCTATCATCACTGCACTGGTTACCAGTTAGATTACGCATTGATTACAAAATACTTCTTAGAACTTATAAAGCTCTACATGGCCTGACCCCACATTATCTGAGTGAACTCTTAGAGTCTTACAATCCAGCATGTCTACTTCGTTCACAGGGTGCAGGACTTCTTTTAGTTCCTAGAATTAAAAAAGTCACAGCCGGGGGAAAGGCTTTCTCATACATGGCCCCCCAACTATGGAATAAACTTCCCACTTTCGTTCGAGACTCAGACACTCTCCAAATTTTAAGTCTAGGCTAAAGACATACTTATTTACACAGGCTTTTGACTAGATTTACACTGGGATGCATGGCTTGAGTCACTGGGGCCGGAGTCTGGAGTCATGTCTGGCCTGCCTGCCTTGTCCGTTAGCCGGGAGTGTTGGGTGGGCGGTCTGGCTGAACTGGCTCATGATCTTGACTTGTGCATCCTTGCCTTAGAATAAGGGCAGAGCTGGGGGTTCATAGTCAAAGAGTCTTATGGTAATCAGAGATGTTGGGTTGCTGTCTTCTGCCTCCCGTAGGTTGCCGATGTCTCATGTGATCCCTCTTGGCTGTGTTACCTACCAGTTCTCCTCTTTCTAGCTATGCTGCTATAGCTAATGCTGCCGAGGTCTCATGCTACACATGGCGTCAGTGATTGTTAATAGACACTGTGCTCTTAATCAATAACTTATTACACTTTGTTTTCTCTCCGAGCTGTGTTCCGGTACCAGTTCCTGCCTCACACATGATGTTCAGCAGCTTCAGCTTCACTCAAGCTGTTTCCGTCATCAGCTCCGGTCCCACCATACCCGGGCCACACCAGAGGGCAGTAACTCTCTCCATCCTCTGGTTGGCTAGGGACAAAGAGCTGCCAACAACTTTCTTGTTTAGACTCAAGATCCTGGAGTGACTCGGTGTATCAGACTACTTAATGCAGATTGCATGTTTTACATTTTATTTGAACTATGACTCCACGACTTATTAGATTAGATAAATTAGTTTAATTTTTACATTTATCATCTATGCCGCCCAAGAGGTTGGGTCCCTTTTTTGAGTTTTGGTCCTCCCAAGGTTTCTTCCTCATAACACTTAGGGAGTTTTTCCTTGCCTCGCCCTAGGCTTGCTCAATTTGGGATTGGACGTAGTTATTAGGAGATAATCTAAACTTGTAAAGTTGCTTTGAGACAATGCTCCATTGTAAAAAGTGCTATATAAATAAATCTGACTTGACTTGACTTGACCTTATGCAATGATTACGGACTCAGTGCTGCTTCAGTAAAAGTTAATGAAAAGCTGTGGCATGAGTTTTGTTTTCCTTTAGGAATTTTGTGGAAGTGTATCATGGCACGAACAAAGGAGGTTTCTGAGGACCTCAGAAAAAGAGTTGTTGATGCTCATCAGGCTGGAAAAGGTAACAAAACCATCTCTAAAGAGTTTGGACTCCACCCATCCACAGTCAGACAGATTGTGTACAGATGGAGGAAATTCAAGACCATGGTTACCCTCCCCAGGAGTGGTCGACCAACAAAGATCACTCCAAGAGCAAGGCGTGTAATAGTTGGCGAGGTCACAAAGGACCACAGGGTAACTTCAAAGCAACTGAAGGCCTCTCTCACATTGGCATAACAATGAATTCTGAATTATATCAGAGAATTCTAAAGGAAAATGTCAGAACATCTGTCCATGAACTGAATCTCAAGAGAAAGTGGGTCATGCAGCAAGACAACGCCCCTAAGCACACAAGTCGTTCTACCAAATATCGAGAACGACTTTGTAAGTAAGTCTGGAGAGCAAAATTGGTCTGTGACGACAGTTGCAGTGCACCAAGCATTACTATTATAAACGCAAATACCTCCTCCTTTGTCATCGCCAGATTCAAGTTCCAAGCAATAAGCCATACAACCGCTAGCTCATTGGGGATGTCAGCTTTTTACCAGGCTTCTGTGAAAAAAGTGACACAGTATCCATGTCGTGTAAGAATAAGCTTGCTAACACACAATCCAGTTTATTGGTATAAATATATTAAAAAGAAATAAAAACACTTCTTACAAGAAATGTTGCACTGACTAAGAAGGTGAAATGTACTGAGATGCATGAGGTTAGCACAGTTGCCTCCCAGCTTTTTTTTCATTTAAGAAAATACTGAATAATGAATACTGTAGAATTTTTAATTGTGAATTTTTAATAGATGGATAGAACTTTAATTGATCCCAGGGGAAAGTGCAAAAAAATCATTTGATTATAATATGGTGTGGTTATTTTGATTAACATCAGTGGTAAGATAGACAGAAACTATCAACAGTAAACTCTCTACATGTTTTAAGGTCTAACATATTTTTCATATCTTACTCAGGTTCAGTCAAATCAAACACCATTTAAGCTGGAAGAGAACGAGAGCCAGGAGAGGGAGGACAGTTCAGAAGGATCATATGTATGCTGTATGATACAAATATATGAAAAATATAAGAAAAACAACTAGATTTTCTCTATTAGTCTTATATTCCTTCAATAGTTTATTAAGAGACTTACCTCACTGACCCAATGTGACACTTTCATAGGTTTTCACCTCTCCATCAAGTCAACTATCTAAACAAAGTCCAAAAAGAAATGGTTTGCCAGCTTTGATCGAGTACTTGACTCTCCCATTCAAAGTTTTGAACTTATGTCTTATCAGACACCATTGAGATGAATTGCAATGCCAACTGCCTTCTCAGAAAGCCTTCTCAGAACAGCGAACCAAAGGCTGGAAAAACTCCACTCTTAACATCCATTGTGTTTTTGTGTCACTTGTGTGTGTCCCCAAAGTTTTGCCCATATAGTGTATAGAAGGTCTCCACATCATATCATGCTTATTCTTTCCAGAATGCAACAGAGGCCTTTTCTATGCATTACTGGTAAGTGAACCCTTGCTCTTCTAACTCGATCAGTAGAAAGAATCAGAATTACTCTTTTCTCTGGGCTTGATTTCCTTCCTGTGTCTGGTTTGTGTACAGCTGCCAAACATTTCTCTGACAAGCCACGTGACTATTTTTGGGGTGCAGGGTTCGTTCAAAGTGAATTAGCCTGACGTTAATTGAAAAGATAAAGGAGTCGACCTCACCACGTAATTGGCTAAAAGAGCAGGGCGACCATATTATTTGATCAGCCCAGTCTCTTCCTGTAACAGGCTGGAATATGAATCACTTAGACAAAGACCTATATGCAAACAAATGAGTCTAGCTCTTTCCATGTAAGAAGGGATGAAAGTGCTTCGCTGAGATTAAATCTTTATGACTAACTACAACAAGGTACTTCTCTGAGCTAACTGACGACTCAATATGTGTTTCCACATTTGTTAACCGCATACAGTATCTTATTATTTGCTTTTTAACTGATGAATACAATGGACTGCTGCATACTTTAGTGATAGCATTACTCACAGGTGGAAAAAAACACAGTCACTATCATGTCCTGGTCAACCCCCTTACTGCAGTCCAAAAATCAATATCCACTTTTTATCTTTAGCATGCGCTCTTATCCAGAGTGACTGATACAGTCCTACAAGGTACAATCCAAGCAATCGCAGGTCAATGGCCGTGCTGAATATCACAACAGTGGCAGTGGACCCTGGACCTTCTCGTCTCTAGTCAAGTACCTCAAACAGTGTAAAAAATATTCAGGCAGGTCACTATTGGCTAAAGGTCTGTAATCAGTCCCTAAAATAATTAATAAGGATCTGTAGGCCTGTGTTTGAACTTATAAAGTTCAACTCTTAGATGGCCACTCCACAATGGAGAACATAGATGGCCACTGTTGTGCCAATCTATTTTATTCCATACTTTTAATCTATTTTCACTATTGTTATTATTAATTATTATGTTTTTTAAAGATGTCCTCTCTGTTAATATTTATTTATCCCATGTTTATTTAAACCATTACTACAAACGTATTAATTAGATAACTTTGTTTAATTCTTACACATAACAACTAAGTCGCGGAAGCAAGTTGGGTCCCTTTTTGAGTCTTGCTCCTCCCAAGGTTTCTTCCTTATTACGTGTAAGGGGTTTTCCCTTTCCACAGTCGCCCTAGGCTGATATTAGAAGATAATATAAAGTTGTAAAGATACTTTGAGACAATGCTCCATTGTAAAAAACACTATAGAAATAAATCTGACTTGACTTGATAAATATTTTTGAATAACCTTGTGTGTTTTTCATTTTGATTAGCTGAAAAGTCCAAACAAAACAATACAATACATACAGTGCCTTGCAAAAGTATTCGGCCCCCTTGAACTTTTCAACCTTTTGCCACATTTCAGGCTTTAAACATAAAGATATGAAATTGTAATTTTTTGTGAAGAATCAACAACAAATAGGACACAATCGTGAAGTGGAACAAAATTTATTGGACATTTTAAACTTTTTTTAGAAATAAAAAACTGAAAAGTGCAACATTATTCGGCCCCCTTGCGTTAATGCTTTGTAGCGCCACCTTTTGCTGCGATTACAGCTGCAAGTCGCTTGGGGTATGTCTCTATCAGTTTTGCACATTGAGAGAATAGAATTTTTGCCCATTCTTCCTTGCAAAACAGCTAGAGCTCAGTGAGGTTGGATGGAGAGCGTTTGTGAGCAGCAGTTTTCAGCTCTTTCCACAGATTCTCGATTGGATTCAGGTCTGGACTTTGACTTGGCCATTCTAACACCTGAATACGTTTATTTGTGAACCCCTCCACTGTAGATTTTGCTTTATGTTTTGGATCATTGTCTTGTTGGAAGATAAATCTCCGTCCCAGTCTCAGGTCTTTTGCAGACTCCAACAGGTTTTCTTCCAGAATGGTTCTGTATTTGGCTCCATCCATCTTCCCATCAATTCTAACCATCTTCCCCTGTCCCTGATGGAAGAAAAAGCAGGCCCCCCCAAACCACGATGCTGCCCACCACCATGTTTGACAGTGGGGATGGTGCGTTCAGGGTGGTGATGAGCTGTGGTTGCTTTTACGCCCAAACATAACGTTTTGCATTGTGGCTAAAAAACGTTCGTCTGACCAGAGCAAACCTTCTTCCACATGTTTGGTGTGTCTCCCAGGTGGCTTGTGGGCAAAACTTTTTATGGATATCTTTGAGAAATGTCTTTCTTCTTGCCCACTCTTCCATAAAGGCAAGATTTGTTGCAGTGTACGACTGATGGTGTCTATATGGACAGATTGTTGTCCTATGGAAAGAGTCTCCCACCTCAGCTGTAGATCTCTGCAGTTTCATCCAGAGTGATCATGGGGCCTCTTGGCTGGGCATCTCTGATCAGTCTTCTCCTTGTTTGAGCTGAAGGTTTAGAGGAACGGCCGGGTCTTGGTAGATTTGCAGTGGTCTGATACTCCTTCCATTGCAATATGATCGCTTGCACAGTGCTCCTTGAGATGTTTAATGCTTGGGAAATCTTTTTGTATCCAAATCCAGCTTTAACGTCTCCACAACAGTATCTCGTACCTGCCTGGTGTGTTCCTTGGTCTTCATGATGCTCTCTGCGCTTTAAGCAGAACTCTGAGACTATCACAGAGCATGTGCATTTATACGGAGACTTGATTACACACAGGTGGATTCTATTCATCATCATCAGTCATTTAGGTCAACATTGGATCATTCAGAGATCCTCTTTGAACTTCTGGAGTGAGTTTGCTGCACTGAAAGTAAAGGGGCCGAATAATTTTGCACGCCCCACTTTTCAGTTTTTTATTTCTAAAAAAAAGTTTAAAATCTCCAATAAATTTCGTTCTGCTTCATGATTGTGTCCCACTTGTTGTTGATTCTTCACAAAAAATTACAATTTGATATCTTTATGTTTAAAGCCTGAAATGTGGCAAAAGGTTGAAAAGTTCAAAAGGGGCCAAATACTTTTGCAAAGCACTGTATGTGAAGCTGCAGCACTATGCAAAAGTCATAGGCATTCTATATTTTTAGATTTATATTCTGCTTTTTTAAGTTTTAGTGGTCACTGCACTTTTTAGTTCTGCAATTACAGACTGTAGTCCATCTGTTTATCTACATATTTTTTGTCAACCTAATTACTCTGTTCTGTAATAGTCAGGATCACCACAGATCGGGTACTATTTGGGTGGTGGTGGTGTGTCAGTGTGTGTTGTGCTGGTATGTGCTGCTGGAGTATTTAAACCACCGTTCACTTTATTAGAGACACCTACCGTATTACTCCAAATTGATGATGTAAAGTCAGATATCGTAGCTGTTGCTGCACAGTTTGTGTTAGTTATCCTCTAATCTTTCATCAGTGCTCACAGGATGCTGCTACAGGACGCTGGTGGCTGGATTTTTTTGGCTGGTGGACTATTTTCAGTCCAGCACTGACACTGAGGTGTATAAAAAGTCCAGCAGCACTGCTGTGTCTGATCTACTTGTACAAGTATAACACACACTAGCACACCACCACCCCCACGTCAGTGTCAGTGCAGTGCTGAGAATGATCCACCACCCAAATAGTACCTGATCTGTGCTGGTCCTGACCATTAGAGAACAGAATAAAGGGCGCTAACAAAGTATGTAGAGAAACAGATTACAGACTACAGTCTGTAATTGTGCCTACGACTTTTGCACAGTACTGTACACTTAAAAAGGAATCTGCTCCATTTTGGTGGTCTAGTACGTCAAACACAATTTGAAACTGAACACAGTATGTACTGTATAATACTTTAATTCTTATCTTTGTAACTTCTATAAAAGTTGAAGCATTAAATACCTGTACTTTAAAAGCCAAGATTAGGACGGAGGGCAGACTGCTCATTTACATTATCATTTATGAATTAAGCACTTGCTCTAAGCAATTAATAGTACTCTACTCGAAATTTTTTAAAAGTACTCTTATTATGCTGCCCCCAGTGGCGGGCCTGGGTAGTACAAAGAAATAACCAACAGATCATGTTTAAGGCTGAATTGATCCTAGCATTCTACTTAACCAGCTGAAAAATGGGTTAGTTAATCTTAAGTTACTTGAGTTTAAATTTAAATGCATTAAATACAATTTATTGGGTTTCCAAGCTCCACCGGATATTCTGTGGCATCCCACAAGGATCTGTTCCCTCAAGGATCTAATCTGCTTTGACAGACCAATACAGATCTAATCTGCTTTGACAGGCAATACAAAGCCTTTCCACGAAAAAGTCCACCTTGGTCATAAATAAATATTAAAATATTTCTTACTAAGGAATAATTTCTGGATGTAAATTATGCACAGTTATATTCCTAACTAATTATGTGGCCTGATTTTCCCCTGAGTGGTTTAACGTTTTCCTATTTGTTCAGTTCAGCCATGGCCTAAATCAACAAAACGATTTTTGGACCTTTATCCTCAGAGCTTTAGAGAGTGATTGTGAACACAATCCCATGTCAACATGTACTGAGGGTCAGCATACTGATAAGACGGTCAAACATTGAGTTCTAAAATAAAGTTTAGAACTTATTCTACATCAACTAGTTTAGCAGTTCTGAAGATTAGTGACACCTAGCCTTTGGAACTCTATGTAACAACATTTTATTCTGGCTCAGTGCCAGAATAAAATGTTATAAATTAAATCCTCAGAAATCTCCTTTGTTTGTGCCATGATACACTTCCACAAACATGTGTTGTGAAGAGCAGACTTTGATGGATCCCTGTTCTTTAAATAAAACAGTCACATTCACACCTGATTGGCATCCCATTGATTGAAAACACCTGACTCTGATTTCACCTTCAAATTACCTGCTAATCCTAGGGGTTCACATACTTTTGCCACTCACTAATATGTAATATTGGATCATTTTCCTCAATAAATAAATGACCAAGTATAAGCTCGTTTGTTTAACTGGGTTCTCTTTATCTACTTTTAGGACTGGTGTGAAAATCTGATGATGCTTTAGGTATATTTATGCAAAAATATAGAAAATTCTAAAGGGTTCACAAACTTTCAAGCACCACTCCACAAGGCCCAAAGTACTGGGTCACAAACCCACATGTAAAAAAAACATACTGAGACGCAAACCCGCATGAGGCCAAAAGTACTGGGTCACAGACAAACCCACGTGGCCAAAAGTATTGACACACCCATTTAAGGCCAAAAATACTGAGACACAATCCCTCATGTGGCCAAAAGTAGTGCGTCACACATCCACCTGTCGACAAAGGTATTGGGTCACAAACCCCTATGTGGCCAAAAGTACTGGGTCACAAACACATATGAGGCCAAAAGTACTGGGTCACAAACCCCTATGTGGCCAAAAGTACTGGGTCACAAACACATATGAGGCCAAAAGTACTGGATCACAAACCCCTATGTGGCCAAAAGTACTGGGTCACAAACCCCTATGTGGCCAAAAGTACTGGGTCACAAAACCCCTATGTGGACAAAATACTGGGTCACAAACACCTATGTGGCCAAAAGTACTGGGTCACAAACACATATGTGGCCAAAAGTACTGGGTCACAAACACATAGTGGCCAAAAGTACTGGTCACAAACCCCTATGTGGCCAAAAGTACTGGGTCAACAAACCCCTATGTTGCCAAAAGAACTGGGTCACAAACCCCCCCTATGTGGCCAAAAAGTACTGGGTCACAAACCCCTATGTGGCCAAAAGTACTGGGTCACAAAACCCCTATGTGGCCAAAAGTACTGGGTCACAAACACATATGTGGCCAAAAGTACTGGGTCCCAAACCCCTATGTGGCCAAAAGTACTGGGTCACAAACACATATGTGGCCAAAAGTACTGGTCACAACCACTATGTGGCCAAAAAGTACTGGGTCACAAACACATATGTGGCCAAAGGTATTGGGTCACACAAACCCTATGTGGCTAAAAGTACTGGGTCACAAACCCATATGTGGCCAAAAGTACTGGGTCACCAAACACTATGTGGACAAAAGTACTGGGTCACAAACACATATGTGGCCAAAGGTATTGGGTCACAAACCTCTATGTGCCCAAAGTACTGTGTCACAAACCCCTATGTGGCCAAAAGTACTGGGTCACAACAACCCATATGAGACCAAAAGTACTGGGTCACAAACACATATGAGGCCAAAAGTACTGGGTCACAAACCCCTATGTGGACAAAAGTACTGGGTCACAAACCCATATGTGGCCAAAAGTACTGGGTCACAAAACACATATGTGGCCAAAGGTATTGGGTCACAAACCTCTATGTGGCCAAAAGTACTGGGTCACAAACCCCTATGTGGCCAAAAGTACTGGGTCACAAACACATATGAGACCAAAAGTACTGGGTCACAAACACATATGAGGCCAAAAGTACTGGGTCACAAACCCATATGTGGACAAACAAAAGTACTGGGTCACAACCCCTATGTGGCCAAAAGTACTGGGTCACAAACCCCTATGTGGCCAAAACTTACTGGGTCACAAAACACATATGAGGCCAAAAGTACTGGGTCACAAACACATATGAGGCCAAAAGTACTGGGTCACAAACACATATGTGGGCCAAAAGTACTGGGTCACAAACACATATGAGGCCAAAAGTACTGGGTCACAAACCCATATGTGGCCAAAAGTACTGGGTCACAAACCACATGTGGCCAAAAGTACTGGGTCACAAACACATATGTGGCCAAAAGTATTGGGTCACAAACCTCTATTGTGGCCAAAAAAGTACTGGGTCACACAACCCCTATGTGGCCAAAAGTACTGGGTCACAAAACCCCATATGAGGCCAAAAGTACTGGGTCACAAACACATATGAGGCCAAAAGTACTGGGTCACAACCCCATATGTGGACAAAAGTAACTGGGTCACAAACCCCTATGTGGCCAAAAAAGTACTGGGTCACAAACACATATGTGGCCAGAGGTATTGGTTCACAAACCTCTATGTGCCAAAAGTACTGGGTCACAAAACCCCTAATGTGGCCCAAAGTACTGGGTCACAAACACATATGAGACCAAAAGTACTGGGTCACAAACACATATGAGGCCAAAAGTACTGGGTCACAAACCCATATGTGGACAAAAGTACTGGGTCACAAACCCCTATGTGGACAAAAGTACTGGGTCACAAAACCCCTATGTGGCCAAAAGTACTGGGTCACAAAAAACACATATGAGGCCAAAAGTACTGGGTCCGGGTCACAAACCCATATGTGGCCCCAAAAGTACTGGGTCACAAACACATATGAGGCCAAAAAGTACTGGGTCACAAACCCATATGTGGCCAAAAGTACTGGGTCACAAAACATATGAGGCCAAAAGTCCGGCGTCAACAAAGACATATGAGGCCAAAAGTACTGGGTCACAAACCCATATGAGGCCAAAAGTACTGGGTCACAAACACATATGGGGCCAAAAGTACTGTGTCACAAACCCCTATGTGGCCAAAAGTACTGGGGTCACAAACACATATGAGGCCAAAAGTACTGGTCACAAACACATATGTGGCCAAAAGTACTGGGTCACAAAACCCCTATGTGGCCAAAAAGTACTGGGTCACAAACCCCTATGTGGCCAAAAGTACTGGGTCACAAACCCATATGTGGCCAAAAGTACTGGGTCACAAACCCATATGTGGCCAAAAGTACTGTGTCACAAACCCATTGTGGCCAAAAGTATTGGGTCACAAACACATATGAGGCCAAAAGCATTGGGTTACAAACCACTATGTGGCCAAAAAGTACTGGGTCACAAACACATATGTGGCCAAAGGTATTGGGTCACAAACCTCTATGTGGCCAAAAGTACTGGGTCACAAACCCCTATGTGGCCAAAAGTTACTGGGTCACAACCCATATGAGACCAAAAGTACTGGGTCACAAACACATATGAGGCCAAAAGTACGGGTCACAAACCCTATGTGGACAAAAAGTACTGGGTCACAAACCCCTATGTGGCCAAAAGTACTGGGTCACAAAACCCCTATGTGGCCAAAAGTACTGGGTCACAAACACATATGTGGCCAAAGGTATTGGGTCACAAACCTCTATGTGGGCCAAAAGTACTGGGGTCACAAACCCCTATGTGGCCAAAAGTACTGGGTCACAAACACATATGAGACCAAAAGTACTGGGTCACAAACACATATGAGGCCAAAAGTACTGGGTCACAAACCCATATGTGGACAAAAGTACTGGGTCACAAACCCCTATGTGGCCAAAAGTACTGGGTCACAAACCCCTATGTGGCCAAAAGTACTGGGTCACAAACACCATATGAGGCCAAAAGTACTGGGTCACAAACACATATGAGGCCAAAAGTACTGGGTCACAAACACATATGTGGCCAAAAGTACTGGGTCACAAACACATATGAGGCCAAAAGGTACTGGGTCACAAACCCATATGTGGCCCAAAAGTACTGGGTCACAAAAAACCACTATGTGGCCAAAAGTACTGGGTCACAAACACATATGTGGCCAAAAGTATTGGGTCACAAAACTCTATGTGGCCAAAAAAGTACTGGGTCACAAACCCCTATGTGGCCAAAAGTACTGGGTCACAAACCCATATGAGGCCAAAAGTGCGGGGTCACAAACACATATGAGGCCAAAAGTACTGGGTCACAAACCCATATGTGGACAAAAAGTACTGGGTCACAAACCCCTAGTGTGGCCAAAAGTACTGGGTCACAAACCCCTATGTGGCCAAAAGGTAACTGGGTCACAAACCACTATGTGGCCAAAAGTACTGGGTCACAAACACATATGTGGCCAGAGGTATTGGGTCACAAACCTCTATGTGGCCAAAAGTACTGGGTCACAAAACCCTATGTGGCCAAAAGTACTGGGTCACAAACACATATGAGACCAAAAGTACTGGGTCACAAACACATATGAGGCCAAAAGTACTGGGGTCACAAACCCATATGTGGGACAAAAGTACTGGGTCACAAAACCCCTATGTGGCCAAAAGTACTGGGTCACAAAACCCCTATGTGGCCAAAAGTACTGGTCCACAAACACATATGAGGCCAAAAAGTACTGGGTCACAAACCCATATGTGGCCAAAAGTACTGGGTCACAAACACATATGAGGCCAAAAGTACTGGGTCACAAACCCATATGTGGCCAAAAAGTACTGGGTCACAAACACATATGAGGCCAAAAGTCCGGCGTCACAAAGACATATGAGGCCAAAAGTACTGGGTCACAAACCCATATGAGGCCAAAAGTACTGGGTCACAAACACATATGAGGCCAAAAGTACTGTGTCACAAACCCCTATGTGGCCAAAAGTACTGGGTCACAAACACATATGAGGCCAAAAGTACTGGGGTCACAAACACATATGTGGCCAAAAGTACTGGGTCACAAACCCCTATGTGGCCAAAAGTTACTGGGTCACAAACACATATGTGGCCAAAAGTACTGGGTCACAAACCCATATGTGGCCAAAAGTACTGTGTCACAAACCCATATGTGGCCAAAAGTATTGGGTCACAAACACATATGAGGCCAAAAGCATTGGGTTACAAACCACTATGTGGCCAAAAGTACTGGGTCACAAACACATATTGTGGCCAAAGGTATTGGGTCACAAACCTCTATGTGGCCAAAAGTACTGGGTCACAAACCCCTATGTGGCCAAAAGTACTGGGTCACAAACCCCTATGTGGCCAAAAGTACTGGGTCACAAACCCCTATGTGGCCAAAAAGTACTGGGTCACACAAACCCATATGTGGCCCCAAAAGTACTGTGTCACAAACCCATATGTGGCCAAAAGTATTGGGTCACAAACCACACATATGAGGCAAAAAGTACTGGGTCACAAACCCCTATGTGGCCAAAAGTACTGGGTCACAAACCCCTATGTGGCCAAAAGTACTGGGTCACAAACCCCTATGTGGCCAAAAGTACTGGGTCACAAACCCATATGTGGCCAAAAGTACTGTGTCACAAACCCATATGTGGCCAAAAGTATTGGGTCACAAACACATATGAGGCCAAAAGCATTGGGTTACAAACCCACGAGGACACAGGTACTGGGCCATAAACACACACATGGCCGAAAGTATTGGGGCACAAACCCACATGTGGACAAAAGCATTGTGACACAAACCCACACGTAACCAAAAGTACTGAGGCACAAATCCACATGTGGTCAAAAGCATTGGGACACAAACCCACATGAAGCCATATGTATTGAGAGACAAACCAACATGTGGCCAAAAGTACTGGGTCACGAACCCACATGGAACCAAAGATACTGAGACAAACCTAGTTGAAACCAAAAGTATTGAGACAGACCCACATGAGGTCAAAAGTATTGAGACACCATCCCAAATGAGGCCACAAGTACTGGGTCACAAATGTGCATTGATACAGTTCAAGCACTGTGGAATCAAACATTTATTATTATTATTATTATTATTATTATTAGATATTGCATAGATAATGATAAATAAAAGGCATTATAAAAACGTACTACACTACCTTATATTGTATTTTCTATTATTATTGTATTTGAGGGTGTTCATTTTAGTTTTGACCCAAACCGCTTGAACATTGTGCTTATGACTGTGGTAGCCTAGCGGTTAAGGTACTGGACTCTGGACCAGAAGGTCCAGGGTTCAAATCCCACCTCTGCCAAGCTGCCACTGTTGGGTGCTTGAGCAAGACCCTTAAGCCACCATTGCTTGGATTGTAAGACTGTATCAATTTGAAGTCGCTCTGGATAAGGGCATCTGCTAAATGCTGTAAATGTTTAAATGTTTATGATTTCAAACTTGTAGCATATGAATTTCTTGAAGGTCTCAAAGTTGGAATTGCATTGCAAATTCCTACTAAAATGAAAAACTAAAACTGTGTGTTTATAAAGCTGTTTGATGAGAGACGTAATTAATCATTTTTGGAAAATAACTTGGTAATTGTTAATAATGGGTACATGGTAATCATACAGCAGATACATGCTTCTGGTCACACAGCCTTATTCCTGGGCCAGACGCTGTAGACACAACAACCTTAACATCAGATAAATGGAAATTGTGCAGTCATGTGTTTTCGACAAGTGCTGGTATGCATGTGTGCAGCAGTGCTGAAGGCAACAGTTTTGGTCCAGGAGGCACATAATTTTGAAACTCTAAATGACTGCTTTGGTTAATAAGTGTGCCCAAGGTAAGAAAAAAAGAGACACCGTGGCATATGATAAACTGGGCTGTAATGACATATCAACTTACGAGATGTCACTGAATATCCACTGTAAAGAAATGTGGAGAGCTTTTATGACTATATAATGCTGTGCAAAGGTTAGTGGCCACTAATTTATTACATATTTAGAGACTGCATACCAGTCATGTCAGGAATAACAAAAATGAATGCTTAACAGAAGCCTACACAATCCTTATTTAGAGTGTTACGATACAGTCTTAAAACATACCATTCAAGCAACTGTAGGGTAAGCGATCTGGCCTGGCCCAAGGAGAAGGGTCAGAGACAGATAATCAGGCAGAAGTCGGGAACGAGCAGGCAGTCAGGCAGAGAGACTGAAGGAACAAGACAAGTCAAGTCAGATTTATTTATATAGCGCTTTTTACAATAGAGCATTGTCTTAAAGCAGCTTTACAATTTTTGATTATCTTCTAATATCTATGGCCAATCCCAAACTGAGCAAGCCTAGGGCGACAGTGGCAAGGAAAATCTCCCTAAATGTTATGAAAGTAACCTTGTGAGGGACCCAACGTCCTTCGGAAGAGTGAAACTGATCTATCTAATCTAATAAGTATAGTAATAGTTCA
The DNA here is from genome assembly GCA_025084515.1 of Ancistrus triradiatus. NCBI lineage: Eukaryota > Metazoa > Chordata > Actinopteri > Siluriformes > Loricariidae > Ancistrus > Ancistrus triradiatus. The sequence goes on along the minus strand of JAJAGP010000175.1, from coordinate 431,072 downwards.
AATAAAATAATGTAAAAATATGCATATTGGCATTATGTAGTTGGATACACAGAGGGTCTTGAGTCCTCGGCGGCCCTTCGTCCCCAGTCAACCGGAGGAGGCAGGGAGTTACTGTCCTCTGGTGGGGCTGGAGCTGATGACTGAAATAACTTGAGTGGACAAACCCACATGTAACCATAATTACTGAGACAAAATCTCTTGAAACCAAAAGTATTGAGACAGACCCACATGACACAAAAAAAGTACTGGGTCACAGACAAACCCACATTCCCAGATTTCAAGCACTGTGGATTCAAGCATTTATTATTATTATATTATTATTATTAGATGTGACATGGATATTGATAAATAAAAGGCAGTATAAAAACTTACTACACTACCTTATATTGTATTGTCTATTGTTATTGTATTTGAAGGTGTTCATTTTAGTTTTGACCCAAACCACACTGTACTTATGATTACAAACTTGTAACATATGAATTACTTGAAGGAGATCTCAAAGTTGGCATTACATTCCAAATTCCTACCAAAACGACAACCTAAAACTGAGTGTGTGTAAAGCAGTTTGATGACAGACGTAATTAATAATATTTGAGAAATAAATTGGTAATTGTCAACAGGTAAGCTATGAGTCAGGAACCAGGTAATCAGGTACGAGAAAGGAACGGAAGCGCTCAGCAAACCAAATAGGAGAGTAATAAATCTTAGGCAACTTAAGATCTTAAATCAACTAAACTCCAGGCAACTGATGAGGTTGACCTCATGGTGATGAGGAATGGATGTGGAGACTTAGAAAACATGAAAATGAGACGGAGCAGGGATAGAGAGTGTGTTAACTGGCCCGAGAACTGGTGAGCAGGTTGTTGGAAGTGAAGGGATGTGTCATGACATAAGGGCCTTAGGCCATGGGACCAAGGGTGGAGTTACTTGAAGGACCTACTGGTGAATAGTTCATGACCTTAATGTCATTTTTTAAATGTAATTTTTATGTAATTTTAGCAGACGCCCTTATCCAGAGCGACTTACAACTGGTACAGTCTTACAATCCAAGCAGTTGTGGGTTAAGGGCCTTGCTCAAGGACCCAACAATGGCAGCTTGGCATGATTTGAACCTTCTGGTCCACAGTCCAGTTGCTTAACTGCTAGGCTACCAAGTCTCACAGTCAAAAATTTGTGTACTGTATTTTTGGGATTTGGTTTCAGTATTTTTTAAGGATAAAGTTCAGTCTTTGAAATTGTTTGCTTTTCTGCATCACACAATCCAAACCATCTCAAACATTACTCAAACATCATACATTACTCTGGTCAGAATATTATTTGAAAAAACACCAACAGTTTTTAGTTTAATCATCTGAGGAATGTGCTTGAGGCCATTAAATTGCTGTAGACTGACCTTCCTATCAGAAAGTGCCCAGAAGGCACTGCACAATTAAAACTTGCTGGTGCATATCGGTATTGATGTTATTATACATACCCAAATGCTGCACTGATCCTCTGCTATGCTTGAGACATAGTTGTAGGCATGGTTACAAAAGTCTTTCATTGCTTCTGTGATGTACAAACTGATCTGAAGCACTTTGAAGGTTTCTTCCTTCCCAACACATCAGTTTACCAACTTTGACATGCCCTCCTAAATCAGAAAGAAAAGTCCATCAATAAATAACTTCTAGCATAACTCCATCAGACACATTTGAGCTAAGCGTTTGAGCTAAATCCTAGTGAAGAGTGTAGCACCAAAGGAGGACAAATTATTTACTAAAACCTTTGTTACTGGATTTTTAAATGTCCACAAATGTTTGGCTATATTGTGTTATATCGTATCTTGATCTTGAAACCCCTGTTTTTCACTTGTTTCCTTCAACCGTCATCTTCCTTATGCAGACAAAGACAAACGATCGCATCTAATCCCCTTAACAATATCTTGTTCATCTACTTTAAATGCATGAGAAAGAAATTAGCAAGGTGTGTTTGGGTAGTTGGTTGTTTTTGAAGGTTACCAGTGTCACCTCTGGAAAGCCATTGTTAGGAGGACACAGATGTAACTTGCTGGTTTCATAGGTTGGAAGATGGCAGAAAATTAGGTAACGAGTGGACTGATTCGGGGAATTGTTGGTTAAATGCTTCTCACATCTTGCAAATACAGCCTAAACTTGTTATCTTGCCACCTGTGATGGCAGGACGGATTTCCCTCCATGCACTTTACCTTGAAAAGCCGCCAACCTTGGCTCTCGCCCTCACCATTCCTGAAATTTGACAAATGTCTTGACTTACTGCTGACTGTGATGTTTATGTACAAGAAGGCTGCCCAGTAACACATTATGTCAGCATCAGGTATGAATGTCACTGCCTTTGTTTAGTCCTTGTAACCTCGTTAAATTGCCAAACTCACCTCTTACCAAAAATAGCCACAAAATAACAAGGTTAGAATGTATTTTTTTCATAATGGTCAGAAATTAAATACAGTAAATGAAAGGAAGGTCTTTTACTTATTCACAGCGTTACATACGACAAGTAACCTGTCGTGCTTCTCATCCTTTCGGTTGACACTCAGTATAGCAAAAAATATGTGGACACACAAACTATATTCACTAGTATGAAGTTGATCCCCTGTTTGCTACTACAATAGCCTTCATTCTGAAAAAGGCTACGTCTATCTAAATCTAGTCTACTAGATGGTTGTAACTGTGAGTTATTGGGCAACATGATTGATCAATAACTCACAACTGGCTGTCCAATTAATCTCTAATGTGTCTAATGGAGTTAAGGCCAGGACTCTATGCAAGCCAGCAAAATTCCATATCAAAGTTGACATAACCATTTCTTTATGGATGTTATCCTAGGAGATATGTTCAGAATGTTGATCACCTGACTTGCATGGGAGATATAAACCTATGAAAGCATCAAACTGAAAGAGTTGTTTACATATTCAGAACCTGTTAGGAGTAAGTGTGGCTGAATGAGAGAGCTCACTAATTAGAAATTGTGTCTACATACTTTTGGCCATGGAGTGTATGTGATTATACGATTATGAAATCACATTTGGACTCATCGTCCTACATTGCCAACTCTGCTGGGCTGGTCTAAGTAAACGCAGCAAGCCAACCTAGATAAGATCATTAAATAATCCAAAAATGCTCAGCAATGGCATCTTGCCTTGTGAAAATATTGTTAATGCAACATTAGGATGATGAAAAGTACCAGGCAGAGCCAGGGAGATAAAACCTAAACTGAAAACTGCTTTGAAAGGTATTTTCCTTAAAGGAAAATGGCTTACCGCCTAGAAATCTACATTTCACAGCTGTTAATATCTGCACATTTTCTTTTATATTTATACAGTGGTGCTTGAAAGTTTGTGAACCCTTTAGAATTTTCTGTATTTCTGCAAAAATATGACCTAAAACATCATCAGATTTTCACACAAGTCTTAAAAAGTAGATAAAGAGAACCCAGTTCAACAAATGAGACAAAAATATTATGCTTGGTTATTTATTTATTGCGGAAAAGGATCCAATATTACATATTAGTGAGTGGCAAAAGTATGTGAACCTTTACTTTCAGTATCTGGTGTTACTGCAACTAAACATTTCCTGTAGCTGTTGATCAGTCCTGCACACCGGCTTGGAGGAATTTTAGCCCACTCCTATGTACAGAACAGCTTCAGCTCTGGGATGTTGGTGGGTTTCCTCACATTAGCTGCTCACTTCAGGTCCTTCCACAACATTTCCATTGGATTAAGGTCAGGACTTTGACTTGGCCATTCCAAAACATGAACTTTATTCTTCTGTAACCATTCTTTGGTAGAACGACTTGTGTGCTTAGGGTTGTTGTCTTGCTGCATGACCAACGTTATGTTGACATTCAGTTCATGGACAGATGTCCTGACATTTTCCTTTAGAATTATCTGATATCAATCAGAATTCATTGTTCCATCAGTGATGGCAAGCCGTCCTGGACCGGATGCAGCGAAACAGGCTCAAACCATGAAAATACCACCACCATGTTTCACAGACGGGATGAGCTTCTTATGCCAAAATACATTGTTTTCCTTTCTAACGCTTTTCTTTTAAACCAAAAAGTTGTATTTTGGTCTCATCCAACAACAAAACATTCTTCCAGTAGCCTTCTGGCTCGTCCACGTGATCTTTATCAAACTGCAGACGAGCAGCAATGTTCTTTTTGGAGAGCAGTGACTTTCTCCTTGCAACCTTGCCATGCACACCATTGTTGTTCAGTGTTCTTCTGATGGTGGACTCATGAACATTAGCCAATGTGAGAGAGACCTTCAGTTGCTTAGAAGTTACCCTGGGGTCGTTTGTGACCTCGCCAACTACTACACACCTTGCTCTTGGAGTGATCTTTGTTGGAAGACCACTCCTGGGGAGGGTAACAATGGTCTTGAATTTCCTCCATTTGTACATAATCTGTCTGACTGTGGATTGGTGGAGTCCAAACTCTTTAGAGATGGTTTTGTTACCTTTTCCAGCCTGATGAGGTCCTCAGAAATCTCCTTTGTTCGTGCCATGATACACTTCCACAAACAAGTGTTATGAAGAGCAGACTTTGGTAGATCCCTGTTCTTTAAATAAAACAGGGTGTCCACTCACACCTGATTGTCATCCCATTGATTGAAAACACCTGACTCTAATTTAACCTTCAAACTAACTGCTAATCCTAGAGTTTCACATACTTTTGCCACTCACTAATATGTAATATTGGATCATTTTCCTCAATAAATAATTGACCAAGTATAATATTTCTGTCCCATTTGTTTATCTGGGTTCTCTTTATCTACTGTTAGGACTTGTGTGAAAATCTTATGAGGTTCTAGGTCATATTTAAGCTGAAATATAGAAAATTCTAAACGGTTCACAAACTTTCAAGCACCAATGTAGTTTCCGAAAGGGGTGTTAGAGAGATGCCCTGCAGAATACATGTAAAGGATTATCAGATAATGTTAAAAAGAAAAGGAAAAGAACTTTCTTTGGGACATAACATTGTCAATAAGAAAGTTTTTAATGCCATATACATGCATTAGTCAAATTTATTGAAAGAAAAGTCTGGCCTAAATTACATTTAATAGGTTTATATTGAAATATTTGTTATGTCTGGTGTTAGTTTGTTGAACGATGCAGTGTTTTTTATTATTCCCATGAGAAGCTAGTGGTTGTGTGGCAGCACAGCTATACAGCAACCTAGTTAAGCAGCTGAGTTAGGAGGCATGATCAGCAATTCATTTTTAACTGTGTTTCTGACAAGCATGGTGGCAATAGTGTTAAATAATGCAGCAAGCGTTGGATTGAACCCCTAACTCACCCACGCTTCACTGTATGGACAGACATAGCTGAAAATGCCACATGTACAGTCAGAGTTAGATTTTTGGCTCATGTCCTTAATGCTTACACACAGACTCCTAGAGACAAACAAGCTTCAATGAGAGTCTATTAGAAAGAATTTACTTTAGCAGCTGGGTGGCTAGGTGGGTAGCACCGCCACCTCATAGCAAGAAGGTCCTGGGTTCAATCCCAGGGTGGAGTGGTCTGGGTCCTTTCTGTGTGGATTGTGTTGTTCTGTGTGGTTTCTTTCAATTACGTAATATCGCTAAACTTAGAAATATCCTCTTTTTTAATGATGCAGAAAAACTGGTTCATGGGTTTATAACCTCAAGGCTGGATTACTGTAACGCCTTACTTACTGGATGCTCTAGTAAATCTATAAATCTATAAATAAACTTCAGTTAGTTTCAGAATGCAGCTGCCCGAGTGCTAACTCGAACTAGATAATTTTGATCATATCACTCCTGTTTCTAAATCATCACTACACTGGTTACCAGTCCCAAATTCCCCGCATTGATTACAAAAATACTTCTTAGAACTTATAAAGCTCTACATGGCCTGGGCCCCACATTATCTGAGTGAACTCTTAGAGTTTTAACAATCCAACTCGTCTACTTCGTTCGCAGGGTGCAGGACTTCTTTTTAGTTCCTAGAATTAAAAAGTCACAGCATGGGGGAAAGGCTTTCTCATTACATGGCCCCCCCAACTATGGAATAAACTTCCCACTTTCGTTCGAGATTCAGACACCCCTCCAAAGTTTTAAGTCTAGGCTAAAGACCATACCTATTTACACAGGCTTTTGACTAGATTTAGACCAGGATGCATGGTTTGGGTCACTGGGGCCGGAGTCTGGAGTCAATGTCTGGCCTGCCTGCCCTTGTCCGTTAACCGAGAGTGTCGAGTGGGCCGTCTGGCTGAACTAGGCTTTGGTCCTCGTGAAAAAATTTCTTGACTCGTGTCTCGTTGACTTAGAATAAGGCCAGAGCTGGGGGTTCCATAGTCAAAGAGTCTTATGGTGATCAGAGATTTTGGGTTGCTGTCTTTCTGCCTCCCGTGGGGTTTGCCGAATGTCTCATGTGATCCCTCTTGGCTGTGGTTACCTACCATTACCAGTTCTCCCTCTTTCTAGCTATGCTGCTATAGCTAATGCTTGCCGGGGTCTCATGCTACACTTGGCATCAGTGATTGACAGGCATCAGTGATTGTTAATAGACACTGTGCTCTTAATCAATAACCAATTACATTTTCTGTTTTCTCTCCGAACTGTGTTCCGGTACCAGTTCCAGCCCCACACATGATGTTCATGCCGCTGTAGCCCCAGTCAAGCTGCTTCCGTCATCAGCTCCAGCCCCATCATACCCCGGCCACTTAATTGCCGAAGTGCATACTTCACATTTTATTAGAACTTTGACTCCATGATTTAGTTTCGTTCGTAGATATCATCTACGCGCCCAAGGACCGCTCTTTTGTATCATTTTCCGTCCTTTTACCCCCTCCACTCTACTCCCCGTGCTGTTCTCCTCTCACCTCATCCATTAATCTTTTACTCCACTGACTTTAGTTTTTCGTTTCTTAAGATTTATCATTCTACGCCGCCCAAGGAGGTTGGGTCCCTTTTTGAGTCTTGGTCCTCCCAAGGTTTTGCTTCCTATCAAGTCAAGTCAAGTCAAAGATTTATTTATATAGGGCTTTTTACAAATGGAGCATTGTCTCAAAGCAACTTTAACAAGTTTAGATTATCTTCCTAATAACTACGCCCATCCCAAATTGAGCAAGCCTAGGGCGACAGTGGCAAGGAAAAAACTCCCTAGTTCTAGGAAGAAACCTTAGGAGGACCAAGACTCAAAAAGGGACCCCCAACTTCCTGGGCGGCGTAGATGATAAATCTAAGAGCGAACTAAAGTCATGGAGTCATAGTTTCGAATAGAATGTTGAAGTATTCACATCGACATTAAGTGGGCCCGGGTATGGTGATAAATCTAAGAGCGAAACTAAAGTCATGGAGTCATGGTCGAAAAATAAAAGGAGAGGGTGTGAATTATGCACAGTGGAGCTCCATCAGATGTACATCAATGTGTGGGGCCGGAACTGCCGGAACACAGCTCGGAGAGAAAACAGAAATGTAATTAGTTATTGATTAAGAGCACAGTGTTTATTAAACAATCACTGATGCCATGTCAATCACTGATGCCAAGTGGTAACATAGACCCCGGCAGCATTAGCCTAGAAAGCTAGAAAGAGGAGAACTGGTAGGGAAACACAGCCAAGAGGGATCACATGAGACATCGGCAACCCCACGAGCGGCAGAAGGCCAGCACCCAACGTCTCTGATTCACCATAAGACTCTTTGACTATGAACCCCCAGCTCTGCCCTTAGTCTAAGGCCAAGGATGCATGAGTCAAGATCACGAGGACCGAAGCCTAGTTCAGCCAGGACCGCCCACTCGACACTCCCGGGCTAGCGGACAGGCAGGGCAGGCCCAGACATGACTCCAGACTCCGGCCCCAGCAACCCAAGCCATGCAACCTGTGTCTAAATCTAGTCAAAAGCCTGTGTAAATAAGTATGTCTTTAGCCTAGACTTAAAACTTTGGAGGGTGTCTGAATCTCGAACGAAAGTGGGAAGTTTCCTATAACACTCAGGGAGTATTTCCTTGCCACTGTCGCCCTAGGCTTGCTCACTTTGGGAATGGACGTAGTTATTAGGAGATAATCTAAACTTGTAAAGTTGCTTTGAGACAATGGTCCATTGTAAAAAGCGCTATATAAATAGATCTGACTTGACTTGAGTGTGCATGTCCTCCTCATGTCCGTGTGGTTTACTTCAGATACTCTGGTTTCCTCCTACAGTCCAAAGACATGACTACACTAAATTCGCATTGACTTAAGTGTGTATGTATATATATATATATATGACATGCCTTGATGTAACCTTGTGTATAGCTATAAACAAAAACTTCAGCATCCTATAATGTTATAAGATTTCACCAAGATATAACATGTATTATATACCCATGCCAGTGTCTTTTATCAATTTATAAACATGTATTTTAAAACATTTAATTATTTTCATAAATTCTTCCCTTAGACACACTATATCAACACACTAAATTCTAGCAACACAAAACATGAAGCCAGCACTTTCTAGAGTCACTCAATGAATGTCAAGTCATTGTTGAAGAAAATAAGTTATGGGAACAAATTATGAGAAAAGAATACATTTCACAGTGTTATTGCAGACATTTAGAAAGTTTATGAAGAAAAATTAGAAAAACTGGCTACATTTAAAATTCCAAATAAAAGTGTCTGTCATGAGAAAATCTTGAATGTTGCATTTTAATTTAATTACAAGTGTCCGCTGCTATATTTGCAACTTTAAAATGCATAATATAAAAAATTCACATGGAAAGGCAAAAGAAAAAGGTCAACTGAATTAGCTCAACTTTGCTTGCAAATACAAACATTAATATAAAATCAATATAAATAAAATACAATGACAACCGTGGCCTCCAATCAAACGCAATAAGCTATCAATATGCTGTTATACCTCATTTTTTATTAACTCTGTTTTACATCTAAACACATGCATTTGGTGACTGTCAATAAACCTTGTGTATTCCTTCAATAACTGCTCACTCACACTGAGGTTCCTGCAGACTCAAGAGCAAGAAACTATTTGCAAATGGTCCTCTCAGCACTTGTGATCTAATAGGTAAAACCCTGGGTGCTTCCTTCCCCTCACAGCTGTAGGCTACACTCGGTCCCGGTGGAACAAATGCTATTTCTTACTTCCCATATGGAAGTGGACTCAAGTTAGTTCAGCTGTTGTTAAAGGAAAACTGAGCCAGGCTGCAGAAATGGAAGAGCATGACCTCATATACTTCACAGAGGCCCTCTGTTGTTTAAACATAGCTGAACTGGGGTATAGCTGAATTACAGAGCGCTTTGGGATTTCCTGTGATTATAGCAAACTGGAATCAGCTTACATGGGCAAAATTAGTCAAACTGTATCTACCATAATTACTGTACAGTTGGCAAAAGCAGTAATGGATTGTTTACATTCACATATTCTACTCTGAAAACACTAAGGTCAGTTAATAGTGAATTTCTGAATGTGATTATACTATGTAATTCACTGGTAAAGTTTTGGAAAGCTGCTTACTTTATAGGTGGAATGGTGGTTAGAAGGTGGTGCCATTATAGTCTCTATTTTATAATATTCTTTTTAAAATTAGTCTACATATTCCATTTTATTATAATTATTAAATTTTAAAATATAAGTTCTGTTAATCTTTATGGAACTTCTGTTTATTTAAGCTATAACTTATTAATTAGATTAACATAGTTTAATTCTTAAATATTTCATCTAAGCCACAAGTGCTTTTTTGAGTCTTGGTCCTCACAAAGTTTATTCCTTATAATACTTAGGGAGTTTTTCCTTGCCACTAGGCTTGCTCAGTTTGGGACTGGCCTTAGATAACAAAAGATAATAGAAAGTTGTAAAGCTGCTTTGAGACAATGCTCCTTTGTACAGGCGCTATAGAAATAAATGTGACTTTGACTTTAACCTGAGGTCATGAGCTAAGCACCATCATTAACTGAAAAAAGCCTATGGCCAGCATCTCATCATTCGCAGCTTTATCGTACCGTGGTCTTCATCTCCACCTAGTGGTCAAAACCCCTTTATACACGATTATATACAATCATTTTATATACAGAAATTATTTCATTGTCTATTATGGTGTTATAGTTGCATATATATACACACATTTACAACTATCCACGTTAACCTGTTAGTAAGTATAGTTTTCAGCAATTGAACAAACTTGTATTGTTTTACAAATTAAAGGCTGATAATACACCACCATGTGGAATAATATGGGGCCAGGTGTCTTTATAATACAATAAAACCAGCAGCACTGTGCGTTTAAACTGAAAATTAATGAATCCCACTGAAATGGAAGCCCAAAATGAATAGATATATATCTAACACAAAAGCACTTCATAGGATCACCTATACACATACACATTCATGAAATGATCTAATCAGCCATTTATGTGGCAGCAGGACAATCCATAAAACCATATAGGTGAGCAGCTTAACTGACCATCAAAATAAGGTGAAAATTGGATCTCAGTGATTCTGAGCATGGGTCTTGGTGCCAGACAGACTGGTTGAGTATTTCTGTGACTGCTGATCTTCTGGGATTTTCACACACAACAGTCTCTAGAGTTGTACCCACGTTAATAAAGAAAATAAAAGAAAAGCAGAAACTGAGATTGAGATTGGTCTTTGGGGAATGGCCTGACTGATTCGAGATGAACGAGTCTGAACCAGGCAGACTTGTTGGAAGCGAAAACTTATAAATTTGTCACTGGGGTATCAATACAACCCCATTCTACTGCCACTGTTTGTCCATGGAGAATCCAGAAATGTATGCATTATGAGCCAGTCCATCAAATGGGTTTCACTTATGTCCCCAGAACTAGTGTTGCATGGTATACCGATACTAGAAATGTATTGCGATACCTTACCATAAAAAATGGTAGGATACCTCAATTTATTAGTACCGGTACTTATGAATGACCACGTTTGAAAGAAAAGCTTCTTCATTTATTACCGTGAGTTTGCATCGATTTGCCACAAGGGAGCAGTAGGTGCGTGTAGCACTGTCCCTGCAGGTAAACACAGTGAATAAGAAGAGAGAAAACGGAGAGTTAATGACTGCTAATTCCAGTGCTTTAGCCCAGTGTTTCCAAACTTTTTTTGAGCCACGGCACATATTTCACATTAGAAAAATTACAACGTACACCACAAAAGGTCACATAAGGTATATTTATTGAAATATAATGGAAGTCTAGTCTCAATTTACTCAATTTACTTAGTGTGAAACCTAGGCCTGTTTAGTTGAACACAAAGCTGATATTTTACTGCCCTCTAGTGGAAGAGAAAGTAATTGTTCTGCCTGTATCTACACGCCACTGGCTTAGGGTACCAATCAAGTGATAATCAAGTCCTCAAATATAAAGCAAACGAGTGAAATCCATTATCTGACAAGCAATCTTTTTAACCGTCTGACTTTGACAAGGAAGTTAAAGGCAACAATAACTGTTTAACTGGCTTTATCTTTGGAAATTACTGTGGTAAACATCTCTAAATCTGAACATCTCTACGGTCAGTAGTATGTTCACACTGGTAACGTTAAGTTCATCATAACTACCAAACTGCTAAAAATCAGGCGTTCACAATCACAAGTAAATCAATACCAATTATAAATATAAACAGTTTAAACTTAGCAGACTCAGTAGTACTGGTAATGGTAATTATGGCTGTTTAACTAGTGAGATCCGGCTACAAATACTGACTAACCTGTCAAAGAAATCTCAAACTATGGATACAGATGACGTCAGATTACTGCTCACTGTGTAAAAGCCTTAACAATATGACCTGTCTGTTCAAATTATTAATGATATACATTACCTGTTAATTGTCAAAATGTATTTTTTATTGTTGATTTTTAAAAAACCCTGTTTTTAATATTAAAAAACATGTTCCTGATGTTTTAGTTTTTTTGCCACGATATCGTTTCAGTATCGGTATCGAGATACTTTAGGCAGGTATCGTATCGAAGTCATAATTTTGGTATTGTGACAACACTACCCAGGACATTACATGTATAGGTATTAATACAGGCCTAATAACTGTATAAAAAATATTAGTGATCAATGCGGTATATATTAAGCAAACTTAAGGTATACAATTTAAAACATTAACAAAAACTACCTAAAACGCAGAAAAAAATTGTTAACATTTTATGTAATTGCTAATTCTGTGTAACAGTAACAGACGAAACCATGTAAAAATAAAATTGCCTGAGATTGACCAATACTCATAAATAGTAAATAGTTAAATATATGTGTTGTTAGATTCAGTGTTGGAAAAATATATAGAAAATAAGGTTGTTAAGAGTTACAATAAGCAAATGGAATCCATTTAGCAGAATGATTCATATCTGCGAATGTGTTACAAGTTTACAGTGTTGCTGAAATAGCAGAACTCACCAATTAGAAGGGGTGTCCAAAAACTTTTGTCCGTGTAGTAAAAGAGATATAAATAAAGAGTAAATAGACATATCCAAGTGTCTCAACTTAGAAAATGAACAAAACGTGTAAACGTGGGTGCTCAATTTGTATTTACAATGCTCTGTATCTTTGCTGCTCCTCCAGGACAGGAGGTGGCGGTTCCATGATGCTAAGCCACATTCGACAACAAATAATAAAGCTAAATGCTATGCTAGCTAGTTTGTTTGGGTGAAGCTGTAGCTTGGGTTCTAGAGCCGTACGAGCACGGATACATCATAATGGCGAGTAACACTTTATCACTCTATTAATATGTAATCTTATATATAATATAACGACTGAACCGTCATTTTTAATTTGCTGTTTAGTGGCTGGAGTTGGAATAGTAATAGGGCGTTGTCATACAATGGGTTTGAGCTATGGCTTAGGGTTTAAAGATCTGTTTGCATATTGTGAGGATTATTATAGATATTAATAATTATAACCCATGTTACGTAGTGTTTCCTAATTTCGTACTTGATTGCTACGAATTTATAAACGGTTTATATATGTTTTATAAAGTCTTGTAAACCATAGAAGGTTTCAAGCCCCCATTTGTTCAATTTTTGAAATTGACCAAAAAAGCTATTTCAATTTTGGCCCTAACATCTACGGGGAACACGACACACAACATTTCTATTGATAATATTTTTATTTTAAGGCATTGGATTGAATTTTATGGTCAGAAGAGACTAAGCTTGCATTTGTTTTGGACCGAAATACAGGCACTATGTTTAGAGGAACATAGTTGGGTGTTAGGGTTGTGTAGGTCTATCTCAATTTCGTTGTACACAGTGCAATGACAATAAAGGCATCTTATCTTATCTTATCTGGTTGAAACCTGGTTCGGAACCAGTTCCAAATTTGTGTGAAAGGAAATGGGAAGTATCTGGAAGAATCACATGCATTCAGGAGAACATGCAAACTCTGCAAGGCAGCGTCTGGTCCAGGACTGGGACCTTGGTTCTCTGATCAGTGTCTTTAGAAAATGTTCTGTACGTGTTATAACACGACGTTCAAAAACAGCGTACATGATCTCATAAGGATATTTTTCCAAATCACTGAGATAATTAACCTGCTTAACCCATATGACGTTGCCAGATACATCAGCTGTTGTAGCACAGCATGTAATGACATACATAACAGTACAGCTTCTTGTGCAGAAAATTTTTATGAAACACAAGGTCTTATTAAACACAAAACTGGCCGGTAGCAAGAAAGGGTGGCACGAAAGTGCCTCTCTGACTTGTTTGCATTTCTGATTCCAAATGGCTAAAGGTTTTATGGTCAGAGTAGACCAAGACTGATTATTTTTAAACTTTGTTTCCTTGCTGCTCAAACGTAAATAAAGTTGATTTATTTTCAGGTTACAACGCAATTTCAAAGTGGTACGGTGTTTTTCTATAGGCACTGTAGAAATGTAGTCTCAAATAAGTTGTTCTGAAACGTTCTATCCATTTAAATCATTTCAATATGTGCCTGTCATGAGGTGAGAGAAAAAATTCTGTTAGCCGGTCTGGGATATCCAGGCCTGTATAAATGGAGTGTTAACTGTCTGTTGTTTTTATGTAAAGGCTGAAGTCGAGGAGACATTGAAGAGAATTCAGAGTCAGAAAGGAGTACAGGGAATCATCGTCATCAATGCCGAGGGTAACCTGACTAGTATACCAGTAATGATTGCTCCAAATGTCATGTGTCAAGCATAAAAAGTTAACTTTATGTAACTTAAAAACAATTCCTGCATCAAGTTGGTTGAATCTTGAGTAAACCTGTAACATGGATAGCTCACACAATACAGTTCAACAAAGCCATGATTGTTGTCCTGCATGTTTCATCTGCTCCTTAGACTCTCTGTTCTCTGTTCCTATTTTCCCCTAGGCATTCCCATTAAAACTACCCTGGATAGCTCGAGTACTGTGCAGTATGCCAGTCTCATCCACCAACTGGTCATGAAAGCACGGGGTACAGTGCGAGACATTGACCCACAGAATGACCTTACCTTCCTCAGGGTTCGCTCGAAGAAGAACGAGATTATGATCGCTCCAGGTAGATTAACATTGGCCTTCTTTATGCACCAGTAAAAAGTGGTTCCCAGGCATTTTGCAGAACATTCCAGTTAACTTATTAATGAATGAATGAACTGTATTGTCATTGCACATTGTACAATGACACTGCAACTACAATGTTCACTACTAATTACTAACATGTTTATCACAATATGTGTACATTGTCAACATGGTACAAGTAGTTTACAAGTAGCACCTTGAATTAAATCACTAAACAAAATCTTATGCCCAACAGTTTAGGAACCGCCTTAATGAAAATTAGATAAAGGCATGATGATGGTGTTATAAGAAACCCCATTTGGTGGTGTTTGTAAGTTTGACTTGTCAAAGCTGGTTTATTTACAATCGATTCTCACTTCTGGTGTTTTTTTCTCTCTCCACAGATAAGGACTATTTCCTGATAGTCATTCAGAACCCCACCGAGTAGCATCCTAATTGTATTTTCACTATAATTTTGTTCATGCTTATGCAAAACTTGTTTATGTAAGTATGTATCACACAGTATAGTCAATAGGCATCCTGTTCAAAAAATGTTTGGCTCAAGGTGCATGTTGTTCTGTTGTTATTTGTCATCGTTAGTCTAATGTTTTCTTTTGTCAACTTAATTTATTTCCCTGATTAACTCTAATCACAGTTCCTTGTGCAAAAGCTCATACAGGAGCTTACAGAAATTCTGTGCCATCTTCTGTCTGTCAAAAAATAAAACAGCCTCTTTAAAGGCCATTTGTATTTCAGTTGTATTTCAAGCTGAATTGTTTGGTATGTTACTGAAAAATTCAACTAATGTGTTAACGTCAATTAATCAAATTGAAGTTTGTAAAATTTCAGCGGTTTTAGACATGATATCGTTTTACAATGCCTGTAATGACTGACCTGTTATCATAGTATTTGCACCTTTTTCTCTATTCTGAAATAATGTTAATATATTATAAACAGTACTTTTAGGAAACATTGAATTCCAGCATTATTCAGTTGAAAATGTTAAACTTTTACTCCTAACAGAGACATTAAGACAGTCATGACAACATCTCACCAGCTGTACTGCTTATGGTTTTCATGTTCACTTCTGAACACTTTATTCACTGTTACAAAACTGCTGTTTTACTAGAGTGGAAAGGCATTCCAATGAATATGGAGTAAACTAGTTTCCATTGTTTTCTCAGCACAGGGATGTGTGTTATAATTTGTGCTTATGGTCAACAGACATCAATGGATGCTACAGCTGATAAAACAGTCTTGTAAAAAAATAAAATAAAATCTGGGAAATCAGGCTGGTGTTTGCCTATTTAACAGGCATGTGGCCATTCTCTATTTTATGTTCATATATATTCATCCATCCTTCCAGCATTTCCAACTGGTCTGGCTGGCTGGTCGGTCTAGTACAGGGCCAGTTTTGGTTTCCACAGCATATGTTGAGTTTGGAACACTAGTATATTCGCCCAAGGAGGTTGGGTCCCTTTCTGAGTCTTGGTCCTCCCAAGGTTTCTTCCTCATAATACTTGGGGAGTTTTTCCTTGCCACTGTCGCCCTAGGCTTGCTCAATTTGGGATTGCACGTAGTTAGGAGATAATCTAAACTTGTAAAGTTTCTTTGAGACAATGCTCCATTGCAAAAAGCGCTATATAAATAGATCTGACTTAACTATAGGTTGACCAACAAGATCATCATTTCACCGGCTAAATCACCACCAGGCCAGAACTTTTCAGCATAAACCAACATGGACCAATACGAAGTATGGAATTTGTCCAGTCTTGCTAATTGAGCTTTTAGGACAAAAAGACATGTAGGTCACATATGTGTGCTTTTTTAAAAATCAAACCAAGTAGACATTTTGGCTGTTTGTTGCAAGGGCTCAACAATGCATTTTAAACAGGATTTGCTGGTAAACATTAATGGTTTTATTGATTTCAGTGGTGACCAGTATACCAGTGTCAAAAACAGAACCTATACCATTTTTAACCGTTTAAATTCCTTGCCACAAAAGTTAAAGAGGAGTTCAGTGGAGAAGGCTTTTTACTGGCACGTCAAAAGAATAATAATAGCGATGATTGTTGTAGTAATAACGTCTTCTCAAGCCATTTTTATTTAAGGAAAGACTATTTGGCGTCACCATTGGGATGTGTCAGAATTGCCTAAATATACTTCCATTGCTATAAGGAGAGCCATGTTGACATTAATGTCTAAGTATACATTAATGTCAACATGTTACCTTTGTGAATATAATGAGGAAACAGCCACAAACACTATTAAAACGACTAAAGTCAAATATTTGAGGTCGTGTTGACACTGAGCATCGCAACAACAGGATCTTGCCCTTTAACGGTCGTCGCGACGTCACGGGCATGAGTCACTGCGTTGTGCGAGTTGTTTTGACACGGTGATTTGATGTTGAAAATCGGTACAGTGTGAAGCTACCGACCAAGTTAGAACCGTAAACATCGGAGTAACGTTTTATAAGCGCCTTTTGTGTTAAATCACAGTTATGCCATCCGACAGACCTTTCAAACAACGTCGGACATTCGGTAAGTTCAACTCGTACAGGGTTTTCGCTAACGCGCTCGAGCTGGTCGTTTATCGGGTTACTCTTATTGCATACCTGGGGAACTAGTTAGATTTCAGCGAGCTCGGTTGGCAGGATAATAGAGTAATCACGCAGTAATAATAACAAGAGACAGATTAACTGAACAAAATATATCTGATGGACGTTTGTGTTTAATTTTAGTACAGTTAGGCCGCTTTACTGTAGCGGTTGTAGTATAAAGGCTTCGATAATTTCCAGCTTTGTCTTTTCGCTGGTCATGTCGCCTGTTTATCTAGTTATATGACTTGTCAGTCTAGCTTGTAATATATTTTACTTTTATTATAACGTATCACAGTCTTCGGCGAAGTCATGCCTGGTATGTTTATGAACACGGCTTCGTCCCAAATAGCATACTGCGTACTAGTATATATTAATAACACCCTATAATTGGAACCGTTTTACCTAGGCTACTATTTAGAATGCTATCGGAACAGCCCATTCTAGTAGGTCACTGGATTTGCCGTGCAATGTTAATGTTAATAACTCCTTTATCAGGTATCGTAGCTGATGTATAGTTCAGGATTAGGGACATTAGGTCTGCCAGTTAGTATGACAGTAAGAGTTCAACTCCTCCCTTTATGTCTCACTGCATACAGATCATGGGTGTCAGTGGGTCCACATGTTTGGAGAAATGATACTGTAACATGATATAACCCTCATATTTCACACTGGCCATTGGGTGGAGCATTAAAACATGTTTCATAATCTGCCCAGCCAGCAGTCTGCAGCGTTTGGGCAGTGCCTGGCTCAAGGGCCTGTAATTTCCATCATTATGTTGTCCAGCCTTTGACAACGATCTGAAATAGGATCAACTTGGTGACAAACTGGGATAGTGCAGTAAAAAAAAGATGCAAAAGAAACTAGAATTTTTCTAGAGAGCCCTGGCACACCTACAGCATGCTCTAGGGTAAAAGCAACAGAACAGATTTTATTTACAGAACCTGATAAGTATGTGTAATTCACACTAGCTCATTCAGATTATAGCTCTGAATATGCAGAATATTTTTTGTTTGTTTGTTTATACAAAGAAAAGTGGCAATGTGTCCTCTCTGCATGTTCTACCCATACCCGTGGGTTTACTCCAGGTGCTCTAGTTTCCTCCCACAGTCCAAAGACATGCATTGCGTTAATTGGTTACGCTAAATTGGCCCAATATGAGTATTTATTCTCTTATAGCTACCTTGAAACCTTGTGTCTGTCATAAAATTAATTGGGGCTGAAAGCTATGTTAAGTAAACCAAATAAACACACAAAAAACCTCTAAGGGGTTAAACAAGTGGGCTGAGTATTTCAGAGACTGCTGAGCTACTGGGATTTTCACACCCAGCCATCTCTAGAGTTTATGGAGAATGGTCTGAAAGAGAGAAAATATACAGTGATTGCAGTTATCTGGTTGCAAATGCCTTGTTGATGCCAGAGGTCAGAGGAGAATGGCCAGACTTGTTCGAGCTGATAGAAAGGCAACAGTAACTCAAATGAACATTCGATACAACCGAGGTACAGAAGAGCACCTCTGAACAAAACACGTCAAACCTTGAAGCAGATGAGCTACAGCAACAGAAGACCACTCCTGTCAGCTAAGAACAGGCAACTGAAGCTACCATTCACACAGGCTAGAAAATTGGAAAAACACTGCCGGGTCTGATGAATTTCAATTTCTGCTGTGACATTCAAATTGTAGGGTCAGAATTTGCCGTAAACAACATGAAAGCATGGGGCTTGCCTTGTATCAAGGGTTCAGGCTGGACGTGGTGTAATGGTGTGGGGTGTATTTTCTTGGCACACTTTGGGCCCCTTAATCTGCCAATCTCTGAGGAATGTTTCCAGCACCATGTTAAATATACGCCACGACGAAATAAGGCGGTTCTGTGGGTGTGTTTTAAAGGTGTTATTAATGGTCTAGAAGTATTGAACTACAAACTACTTGTGCCACTGTGCTGCCCCCAATATTTTTTCAAGCAGATATGATTTCACAATTGTTACAAAAGTCAGTTTTGTGTGTGATTTAGGTAAAAATAGGCATTTGCTTTTAAAAACTGTCAGCAGTGTTTTTTTTTCCCCCTCCTTCACTGAAGAAAATTACCTACTGGTTTTTGTTGTTGTGTATTTTTAAAACCAGACTCATTCTTGTCTGTAAGAAAAGTGAATCAGAATAGCAAGGGTAATTCAGTGGGCCGACAAAGGCAGAACTATAATTACAGCAGCATGAATAAAGTCTTACTTTGTATTCACATATGATATAGGTCCATCAACAACTAATATTAGTTTGCCACATAAGTAAGTTTGTGTTAATGGTCCTGTAATATTGTCTATATCCAAACCACATATGGCAAATTTCTTCTGCTGTTCACAGTATGGCCACTTCACCACAGGCACCACATTTACAGCTCTGAAAAACTGAAGAGACCACTCCAAATATTCTTAAACTCAACTTATCTACATGTAGCAACAATTCCATTGCAGTAACTGATGAACTCCAATACAGACACACCTGATTCTACTTAATGAGCCACTGATTATGGTCACCTGAAACAAATCTTATTGAGGGGAAAACTAGTTAAAAAATTGTTAAAAAAATTAATATAAACTTTTTCTTTATGATATTTGTATTATTAATTGTAGTCTGAAAACACTGCATCTTTATTTTGACCAAATGCAATTTTGACCAACTATAAATGTGGTTGTCAAATAAATATTTTGCAATAAATATTTTTTTCATTTGGAATCTGTCAGCAACTCTGTCGGTGTTTTTTCTACAATCTGCACTGAGAAATAATCTTGTAAAGTTTAAATATTTGTTTACTTTGACAGAAAATTGATATATGAATATTAGATAGATTTTTTTGCTAAGTTTGTTTTGTTAGAAAAGCAAAAACGAAAACCCAAAAGGTTGTAGTAACAAACATATGGTGCTGCACTGGTAAATAGACCCAAGGCTGTCTGCTGTAGTGTTTTCATACAGGGCTTGCTGTATTGCAGGACTTTCTATATTTTAGTTTTGGCTGTGTATTCATAGTACAGTATATTTTGGAAACTGGCTCACTGTTGCCACTTGTGGTTGCATTGCAGCAGTTTAACAAAATGTGCTTCTTTTTCTGTATTGCCATCAAATATTAACTGAAACCTTAGAAACAAATAAAATCCATGATAACATTTAAAATAAGTCAGCTAATCTGTGGTTAAATTAGTAGTTTATTAGTTTGGATCATTACTAAAAAAACAGTGCGTGAGACCATTTGTTTTGTGTCACATGGTGATGCTCCTGTTTGGTTTTCTATGAATGGGAAAACGATGTTTAAACCAAAGCGAAACAGGAGAGTGAACAGATGTACAATATATGACAATTTATCACAATGATTAGACTCAGTGTTTCTTTTGTGATTGTCACCAAACTATTGCCTAATAATTCTTGATATTTGTTTCCCAATTTTTTTTTTGCAGCTGATCGTTGCAAGGAAGTGCAGCAGATACGAGAGCAACATCCTAATAAAATTCCGGTATGGTGTATTAAATTGAAAAAGAAAGCAACAACAGCATAGATGTATTAAGCTGTCATTAATACAGAGTGTCTATAAAGTAAGTCCCACTTTAACATTGTTAAACCGTGCGTTGGTTTGTCGCATCACCCATGTAATGTGGGCGCCTAAAACCCGGGCTCCTTGTGCTTCATATAAATATAAAAACAGCCTGTCATGTACATTGGTTGGTGAGGAGTAAATTTATTAAAGTGAGACTTACTTTAGACACCCTGTATTTATCTCAGTGTACTGTCCACTCCTGCATTCAGACTCCTCATGAGGGCAAGAGCTAAATGACAGGGCTTTATTGCATTGTGAAAAGTGGGGTGTATGTTTAAATGCTTATATGTAATGTGATGCCCGATTTAATGTTCGACCTCATGTTTGTATTTGGTTCTTAGGTTATAATCGAACGATATAAGGGAGAGAAGCAGCTTCCAGTTTTGGACAAGACCAAATTTTTAGTGCCTGATCATGTCAACATGAGTGAACTGGTGAAGATTATCAGGTAAGACGGCTGCATGAAACAAGAGCAGGGCTAATTACAAAGCACTGCAGCAGGAAGCTCCCTGTTCAGTGTTAGAGCATGTATCAGATTTGTTCAAATGATCTGAACTGATCTAGTGTTTTGGGGCCTAGTCTTCCTGATTTGATCCATTTAAAACTGTTCGAATGTAACCAGATTTTAATTTGACCAAATAACTAATAACCAAAGTCAAAATACTAGTGCTTTTCCCAATGGAGCATTGTCTCAAAGCAGCTTTATAATTATCTAGGCCCAAAAGCCCTAATTGAGCAAGTTTAGAGTGACAGTGGCAAGGAAAAAGTCACTAAATGTTATAAGGAAGAAACCTTGTTAGGACCAAGACTCAATAAGGGACAGCGACCTCCTTGGGCAGCTTAGAGGATATACTTAAGAATTAAATAATTAATAAGTATATAGTAATGGTTTAAACTAACAGAATTAAAGGTCATCTTCACTTTCTGGTGTGTTTGATGACTTTTGAGCTAGGAGAGGGGTCTGTAGCATGTGCTGGAGATCTGAAGCTCCTCCTGACTGACCCTGGTATCCTGAGGGACTGTTGCTAATGCATTTAAACTGTGCAGCTCTAAATTTAGCCTCGTTATCATCGTACGCTATTCACCATCTTTTTGTCTCTTTTTTGTTTCTCCCATAAAGGAGTTTAAAAAAAGTGAGACCATCAAGATCTTTTTCAGAACAGCTTTGCTGTGTAGCCTAAAATGTAGTCTAGCTCACCAAATGCTACACCATCCACTAGCTCAGATGACCCACCAGCATGTGATTTCTAAAGGGATGTTCAGGTTTTCCTAACAGTGGTACAGTATATTGACTAACACTTTGTACTCGTAATCATGGTTTGTTGGTATTTATTTCATGCTGTTGGTAGGTGTATTAAATGAATAGGTGGCATCATCTCTATTTAATCTCTCCAGATCCTTCAGGTATCAAAGTCCTTTTATGATCCAAGAAGTTTTCAATACTGTGACGGTTTCAATATCCAATAGGTTATACCAGTTGCCATAAACCCCAAAAAAGAAGACTGAGAAGAAGAGTGAGATCATAATGATATGCATTATATAATATTATATTGTTTTATTAATATATTTTGTATATGCCTGTTATGTCAGTCTGACTGCGATTTCAGACACACCCTCAGTCTTGGTGCCGGTGTCCCAGTGATAAGACGTGTTGAATGTACGTCCGCCTCAGTGGCTATATAGTTTCACTTTATTTTCACTTATTCCAAGTATTTATATTTAAATTATTTAATGTTTTTATTGATGGTTATTATTGTATTACATTCCTTTGCTTTATTCATGGTTTTAAGTATTTATGTTTATTTACATATGATTATAGGCATAAAAAACAATCATCTGTGATTCCGGAGTGGAAGAATCCTATTTACATTTCTACTTATGTTACGGTACGCCATGTTGCTGAGGGCTGGCGAACCGTTAAAGAATAAAATATATTTAAATATACAATTTTATTCAAAGTTAGGACCCAAGTGCAGTTAGTTTCAGATGGAATTAGTGAACCAAAATAAGATTAGTAACCGGGCCCGCCGTTAGTGCGGGACCTGGGACTCGAACCCCCGAACCCTAGTGTTGCAGACAAGTGTAATCACGGCTTGCCCACGGCGCCAGACACTACGACCCGGGGGGAAGAGCAGGTAAACCTAATGGCAGACAAAGGAACCGCTGAGAGCGGACTCACAATAAGGTTTAGACCGTCTACAAACCACAACGAGAACTTAAGGAAGATGAGGGCGCGCGCCGATGGGCAGCACTACCAAAAACAGAGGTATTTACACTAATATTTCCAAGATTAAAGGTCTTGCGCAGGTCGGATCCAAGCGCTTCTGACTTGAGCTCTACTGGCTAGAGCTCGGCTGTGCCGGAGAATGCCGAGGTGCGCAGGGGGTGCGCGTGCGCAGTGCGGCAACAGCGTGGGTTGCGTTACAAAGGGTACTCTTCCCTATACTACATTTACATTTAAAATTACATTTACAGCATTTAGCAGACGCTCTTTCCAGAGCGACTTACAATTGATACAATCTTACAATCCAAGCAATTGTGGGTTAAGGGCCTTGCTCAAGGACCCAACAGTGGCAGCTTGGGATTTGAACACTGGACCTCATGGTCCATAGTCCAGTATCTTAACCGCTAGGCTACCACAGTCCATACTATGGGAGCATGAGTCCGAGTGGAACGCCCGCGAAGAGCATGTCACGGTCCTCCCTGTACTAAGGAAGCATGAGGCTGACGTGGGTCGCCAGCGAGTGCGTATCATATATACTCCCGGCCTAACGCTCACACTGGAGTGTAGCACGGACGCCGGGGGGAGCGTTACAGTGAGGGAATCGCTCACGCTGAGCGATCGGAAGGTGGAAAAGAGGGAGAGGAGCCTCGAGCAGGTGACGAGCTTTCCCTAGTCCTAGCAATTAAACCCTGAACACCTTTCCTCGAGCTTTGGGCTCTACTCGGCCCACCTTCTATGCAAGATGGGTTGTACTATTTTCCCTACAACCGGTGCGAGTACGAGCGAAGAGATCGAGGCGGGTGAGCCCTCATGCGAGCAGTAAGCGAGGATGCAGCGTCTGTCAGTGGCAAAGCGTCCTCTTAAATAGCACTACTGACAGGTGCAAGCACTTCCCAACGCAATCACGTCGCCAATCAGTCGTGCCAACGTGAATACGCTGGTATATGGGGATCCCACACAATAAGTAAGCCGACACTGGCCTCTAGTGTCAGCTTAGGGGAATTCCCAGTAAGCTGGGGAGAGCACACGCTGCCGTGAAGGGCCAACACTGGCCACTAGTGGCCAAAGTGTAAGCCCTAACAACTTATGGGGAAATTTGATTCAGAGGATTCCAAAATCAAGGAGTTCAATAAATACAATAAAATGTTGAATATGTCATGTAATTTATTGAATAACGTATTGAAAAACAAAATTATTGCACAACTATGGCTTTTCCTCACTACATTTCCCAGCACTCATCACTCCCGCCACATGACTCAATGTCACGCACTGCCAAGTTCAGGAGCGTGAAAGTGTGTTGGAGTTCGTAACACTTGCCTAGGAAAATTTGGATTCCAATATTCAGAGTAGGGGTTCTGCTGAAAGTGTATTTATGTTTATATAAACATAAAACCAAGGAGGTTGGGTCCCTTTTTGAGTCTTGGTCCTCCCAAGGTTTCTTCCTAGAACTAGGGAGTTTTTCCTTGCCACTGTCGCCCTAGGCTTGCTCAATTTGGGATTGGACGTAGTTATTAGGAGATAATCTAAACTTGTAAAGTTGCTTTGAGACAATGCTCCATTGTAAAAAGCGCTATATAAATAAATCTGACTTGACTTGACTTGACTGTATTATCGGATTCCCGTCGTAAAGTCAAAAAGAAATACACATTCTACACACACGGTTGTTTTGGATGATATGGAAGTTACTATAATGTGTAGTTTGTATAATCTTCAAAAAAACTAAATAACGGTCTGCTTTAGGGCCCTAACCTATCAAAACCAAACCTGGAGAAGTGCGAGAACTAAGAAACAGAATACCTGACACAAACTTGGATAACAATTTTACTTACAGTCCCCAAGATGTGAACATTGCAATTCTAACTAATGAACTTTAAAAAAGTTTCAAGTGGCAAGCAGAGCGTTGTTGTTTACTCTGCCTTATCAACAAGTGATTGTGTTACCGCGGCTGTACAGTACGTACCTCCTTTTTGTTGAAACATTGGACTATTTTAAACCCAGGATGTCTGGTGTTAAATAGGGGTGGGTATTGGAAAGAACTTCAGGACAAAATACGCATCACGATAGACGGGTCACGATAGACAAAACTATTCATAATGACGATTTTTATTCGTTTATTAACATAAAAAAATTCAGTTGCTTCACTATGCAAGACACTTTAATAATAACACTTAATTATATTATCTATACACGTTATGTTCTGGGGATGGAAATGGCACCCATTCAGTAAAATGTTCCTGTGCTCCAGCTTTCATGGCACCGTTTGGTCTGTTTGAACCCCCAGGCGCCGACTCCAGCTGAACCCCACTCAGGCCTTCTTTCTCTTGATCAACCAGCACAGCATGGTCAGTGTGTCCACCCCCATCTCCGAGATCTATGAGCAAGAGCGTGATGAAGATGGCTTCCTCTACATGGTGTACGCCTCCCAGGAGACCTTTGGCTGTTAGGCTATCCAGTGGCCTTGTGTGATGAAGAAAGCCAAAAGAAGTCCAGAGAAAAAGCAGGCTCCAGTTAACCGTAGCCCTGTGATCTCTCTCTTTCTTTTTCTCAGTTCTTTGTGTGTGTAAGACGTAGCTCCTGTCCTGGCGTCATCAAATTAACACTACTTGTGTGTCTCATTCTGACACAACAGCACTACTTGCACTCGTTAGTTTGCTGTTTAGTCACCAACTTAGTAATGTAAGCCTCTGAGGACCTATATGGGGCTGTTGATATTTTAGATCTGGACATGACTGGTGTTCAGTTTTAGTTGAATGATCTTTCGTTTTATTGTTTTTATTAAATAATTAGTAACAAATTTGATGTAAGTAGGTGAGTGATATTCTTTTTTTAACGCTACGCTGTAGTGTGTTTGATTTTTCTGCTTGCACGTAGACATGACTAAGACTTGGAGTGTGATTTTAGGATTTTCTTATTTATTGAAAATATGAACACATCCATTTAGTTAATTTCTTTGATCACTATGATTACCCAATCAGCTTCTAGACTTAAAAGTGAATTGATAAACTTCTCACATTTCTACAGTTTTCAATGTCTGCTAAAGATTCCTAAGCAATTTCCCACTATGTGCCCCATGTACAGAATGAACGTGTGCCGTTTAACGTCCTCATGACGCTCTGTGAAACAGGGCATTAGCATATTCCCATAGTAGTTTAGATACTTTGCACATATTGTATTTTAATTAATACTGTCTACAATAAAACTAAGAAAACATTTAGTACAGTCATCCACTAATTCTCATCTTTATATCTTTTCTAAAACTTGAAACACTTACCCAAAACGAAACGATACCATACCGCTACCATGTTTTTTCTACCTTTTGTTTTGTGATTCTCTTTTGTCAGCAGGTGTCGCAAAGGTTTGCTTGTACTATTTTCTGTCATTAGATATACTGTATATAAACGGATCTTTATTTTCGATTATAATTCTTAAAATCTTGTCCGTTCAAGCAAACAGACATTGATTGGATGGACGTTAAACGGCGCATACCTGTATAGGACAAGATATATTTCTGTAGATCTAACACTGCTTGTGTTCTTACTCTAAGTGTTTTAGGTCTTACAGGCACCAGTTTGTTACACTAGTGAAGCACCTGAAGGTCAGAGGAACACTACAACCCAATATATTGTAGGTGTTTGTCAATCATATACTGTAAATTTTACATCAGGTCCCATCAGCTGTTAAGTATAAATAGGCTTTGGTTGCACAAACAAAACAGGATAAACAAATCAACTAATTATAGTACGTTTGCCTATTTTGCTTCTTTCTATCACTCTGTGGTACACTGCCTGGCCAAAAAAAGGTCACCACCTGGATTTAACTAAGCAAATAGTTACTTACTGATGATTACTGCATTGGTGATTATATTTCAGCTGGCAACAAGTTCTTTAACCCTAACTGATGCAGTGAGTAGCTTCTCATGCCGAAAGACACATCCTGTGGTCGTGGAAAAGATGTTCATCTGTTCCAGAAGGGTCAAATTATTGGCACACATCTAGCAGAGAAAATGTGTAAGGAGATTGCTGAAACTAGTAAAATCAGGTTAAGAACTGTCCAACGCATTATTAAAAAGTAGAAGGACAGTGGGGAAACGTCATCTTCAAGGAAGCAATATGGTCGGAAAACAAACGTTTGGTGAAATCAAATCGTAGAAAAACAACAGTAGAACTCAGGGATAAGTTTAATAGTGAAAGTAAGAGCATTTCCACACACACAATGCGAAGGGAACTTGAGGGATTGGGACTTAACAACTGTGTAGCCTTAAGAAAACCACTTGTGAGTGAGGCTAACCGGCAAAAACGGCTTCAATTTGAGAAGCCTTTGTGCAGTGGTCCAAATCCCCCACCATCGATACAAGATCTATGGGACAAAATGAATGCAACTCTGGACAGAAATAAAATTTGTGACATTGCAGAAGCTTGTGGAAATGATGCCACAGCGAATGTGTGTCGTAATCAAAGCTAAAGGCGGTCCAATGAAATATTAGCGTGTGTGACCTTTTATTTTGGCCAGGCAATGTATATTTGCCTTCTGCCCAAACTGCAGTTAAGGGTTTATAATGCACTACATACCACGCATGTTTATCTCAAACTTCTTTTTGTATAATGACTTAAGCTATAGATTTGTTAATTATTTCTTTATTTAAAGCAAAAAACGGTAGATGTTTTCAAATAAAAAAATGTATGTATGTAACTGTACGTTTGCAACACAAGTGTATATAAACCTTCATGTGATTAGCCACGTCCGTTGTCTGATCATTTTTCTCAGGCATGCAGTCACATGAAAAATTCTTTTCACTATGGTGGTGTTTATTTATTTTTATATTGTAATCCTGCTTTCTCCTGGTAGGGGCATCTTCAAGTAAGTGTCCTCTGGACAGGATGCCAGTCCATCTCAGGGCTGGGTAGGGGACAGACACAAATAACTGTCTGCATGCGATGTTTGGGCCTCTGGAACTTGAAAACAGGGAAGAGGGTTCCAGTTTGAGTAGATAAATTACATGTACAGCATTTTAGCAGACGCCCTTATCCAGAGTGACTTCCAACTGATACAATCTTACAATCCAAGCAGTTGTGGGTTAAGGGTCTTGCTCAAGTACCCAACAGCGGCAACTTGGCAGAGGTGGGATTTGAACCCTGGACCTTCTGGTCCAGAGTCCAGTACCTTAAGCGCTAAGCCACCACAGTCCCACAGATAACTATAGCAGTTGTAAATAATTGTGTATACTTTCATTTGTTTTATTTTAGATTTATTATAGTGTATTCCCCTTCCATGTGCTATTCTCTCCACCAAGGGATGAGGGCTGTAGGCTGTATCAAATGCCTCTTTTCACTGGTTCTTTAACTCCTACAGCAAGAACAATTACAATCTTTGTCCTTGCCTCCAACAGCGGCAGGGAGATTTACGTTCATCCGACCTTCCCTCCCTCAGACACCAATGCTGGGCTGGGCGGTATACCGGTTCAGTTGGTACACTGGTGGTAATTTCCCATACGGTATGCATTTTCATATACCTCCATACCAGTGCATAGCAGAAACACAGCTCTAACAAATAGGCAGTAAATTATATAATATCTTTTCGTTGCTATGAATGCTGCTGAGCTGTGAGTAGAACTACATCACTGAACAGCATGCTGGGTAAAGCTCGCTAGCCAGGTAGCGTAACATCACAGCCTAGAAACAGTATGTTAACAGCTGGGAAAGGCTCCGTCAAAGAAGAGAACAAAGAACTGGATTATGAAGTGAGATCGGAGATGCAAAAGAAGAACCTCATTATGAACGCAGTAACTCTGGAGACTGATTCAGGGAAAAGATTAACCCATTGAAATTGGGGTATGTCTTACCGAAGCGAAAATACTAGAGCCAATAAAATAGGCACCACTCTCTTGTAAGCTCCGTCTTTAAGACGTTGCACAATAAAATCTGTTTACATTCGGCAACTGTTTCATGCATTCTGGTTTCTGTTATTTTGTGGGGTGAAGTAAACCTTATAGTAATTAAAGCCTTCATCATATAGTTTATCATATATAAAACGGATTCGGCCGGTTTTAGCGCGATTGGCTTCAGGCGGTCTCATATAACCGATTGTGTGTCGGTTGACCACATGAACAGCACAGTGCGTTTACTAACTTTGAATTATGAATTAAAGTTTCAGCCACTCGATGGATTGTTTAAGAGACACACTTAAGGGGTTGTTTGCTGACATCATGAGAATGATGGCGGCGCTTCAGTAGCACGCACCTGCCTCTCTGGATCCGAAATGGTGCTTTTACGTGTTAGTTCAGCTATCTTATCAGTGTTATTTTCATCACATGGACGGTGGAACATCTGTTGTCCATGTATATTATTGCTAGTTACTACTAAGTCACAGGAATCAAAACACGACTAACCTCCATGACGACCTACTGGAGAATGACTGATCTCGGCTTGCTTCGAGGACCAATCCTCCAGCCCTCGGGGCACCGAAAGTGGTGAGAGAGATCCTGGAGGCGCGGCAAGTGGGCATGCGTTTGTGCTAGGCTAAAAACAAACCCTAGCCGGCCGGCTCTTTCGTCCATTCTGCTCTCCAATGTCTGCTCCCTGGAAAATAAACTGGACCACAACCAACTAGACTACCTGGCGAGAATCTAGAGACTGCTGTGTCTTTGTGTTCACAGAAATGTGGCTAAGCGACAGAGTTCGAGACGCCGCCATTCAGCTAAACGGGTTAGCCTCGTTTTGTGCCGACAGAAACCCGGCTCTGTGCGGCAAGACACGCGGTAGCGGTTTGTGTGTCTACATCAATAAAGAATGGTGCAGGAAATCTGTCCTGGTGTCTAATTACTGTTCACCGCTAGTGGAGTTTGTGACTGTTAGATGCAGACCTTTTTATTTACCACGGGAATTCACCAGCGTGTTCATTATCAAAGTTTACATTCCACCCAGCGCTAATGCTAAGGAAGCACTCTGGGAACTGTATGCTGTCAGTGAACTACAAAATGTACACCCTGATGGACTGCTTATTGTCGCCGGAGATTTCAACCATGCACATCTCAAAACAGTTTTCTCTAAATTCCACCAGCATATGGACTTGAACACGCTGGATTCTTATTTACACAAACATTCCCAGTGCGTACAGCGCAGAGCCTCGCCCCCACCTCGGATACTGAGACAACATCTCTGTTATGCTAATTCCTGAATACAGACCTCTCGTCAGATGCTCGAAACCCGTTCTGAAACAGGTGAAAACCCGGCTAGCAGGAGCCATCTCTGCACTTCAGGACTTTGAGCACACTGACTGGAAGCTGCTGATGGCGACTACATCAACTTGGAGTACACCTCATCCCATCTACATTAGCAAGTGCACAGATGACGTCACCATCTCCAAGAAAATCAAAACACGACCCAACCAGAAGTCGTGGATCACCGCAGAGGTGCGCACACTGCTGAGAGCCCAAGACCCTGCCTTAAAAGCTGGTAACAAGGTGGCTGGGAGAACAGCAAGTGCCAAACTTTCCAGGGCGATCAGAGAGACATACCGCGCACACGGCCAGAGCATCCACGATCACTTCAGAAACAGCAGTGATACATGG
Organism: Ancistrus triradiatus; assembly: GCA_025084515.1. Lineage (NCBI taxonomy): Eukaryota > Metazoa > Chordata > Actinopteri > Siluriformes > Loricariidae > Ancistrus > Ancistrus triradiatus. The sequence continues at coordinate 400,603 of JAJAGP010000175.1, read as the reverse complement.
CGCATGTGGCAGGACATCCAGGCCATCACTAACTACAGGACTACAACACCTGTCTGAGACAGTGATGCCTCCCTTCCAGATGCGCTGAACAACTTCTACGCTTGCTTCAAGGCACAGAATGATGCTTTGTCAGGTGCTTTGTCTCACCACAGCAGAAGTGAGGAAAACTTTATGCAGAGTCAATTCGTGGAAAGCTGCAGGACCAGACAACATTCCTGGCAAGGTGCTCAGAGGATGTGTAGACCAGCTAGCAGATGTTCTCACAGACATCTTCAACATCTCTGAGTAGTGCTGTCGTTCCAACGTGCTTCAAAGCAACCACTATCGTCCCCGTACCAAAGAAGTCTCCAGTGTCCTGCCTCAACGAGTATCGTCCCGTTGCACTCACACCAGTCGTCATGAAGTGCTTCGAGAGGATTGTCTTGAGCCACATCAAGACCCTACAGCCACCAACAATGGACCCTCTGCAGTTTGTGTATCGTTCCAACCACTCCACGGACGACGCCATAGCCACCACTGTTCATCTGGCTCTCACCCACCTGGAAAAAATGACACTTATGTTTGAATGCTGTTCAAGGTCTTGGATGGGTCCTGTTCAAGGTAGTGGTTGGGTTACGGATAGGCTTGGGGTTAGGGTCCAGGGTTAGTGTTAGGATTCAGGGTTCAGTGTCCTGGTTGGGGCCTGTTCAAAGTGCTGGTCAACGTCCTGGTTATGTCCTGATCAATGTCCAGGTTGGGTCCTGTTCAAGGTTTTGGTAAAGGTCCTGTTCAAAGTCTTGGATGGGTCCTGTTCAAGGTCCTGTTCAAAGTCATTTTCAAGGTCTTGATCAAGGTCCTGATTGGATTAGGGTTAAGGACAGGCATAGGGTTAGGGTCCAGGGTTCAAGGTCCTTTTCAACGTCCTGACTGGGTCCTGTTCAAGGTCCTGTTCATGGTCCTGGTTGGGTGCTGTTCAAGGTCCTGGTTGGGTCTTGCTCAAGGTCCTGTTCAAGGTGCTGGTTGGGTCTTGTTCAAGGTCCTGATCACCGTCCTGGTTGGGTCCTGTTCAAGGTCTTTGTTTGGTCCTTCTCAAGGTCCTCTAAAAGGTCCTGGCTGGGGCCTGTCCAAGATAACGATAAAAGTCCTTATTGGGTCCTGTTCAAGGTCCTGTTCAAGGTCCTGGTTGGGTCATCCTCAAGGTCCTGGTTGGGTCTTATTAAAGATTTTGATTGCATCCTGTTGAAGGTCCTGTTATAGTCCTGTTCAAGGTCCTGATTGGGTCCTGATCAAGGTCCTGGTTGGGTCCTGTTTAAGGTTTTGTTCAAGGTCCTGATTGATTGTTTTTAAAGTTTTTGAATGGGTCCTGTTCAAGGTCTTGGATGGGTCCTGTTCAACATCCTGTTCATGCTCCTGGTTGGATTAGGGTTAGGGATAGGCTTAGGGTTATGTTTAGGATCCAGGGTTAGGATTAGGGTTAGTGTTAAGATTCAGGGTTCAGAGTTGAGGGTCCTGGTTGGGTTCTGTTCAAGGTGCTGGTCAACATCTTGGTTATGTCCTTATCCAGGTCCTGGTTGGGTCCTGTTCAAGGTTTTGTTAAAGATCCTGATTGGGTCCTGTTTAAGGTGGTTTTCAAGGTCCTGTTCAAGGTCCTGATTGGGTTAGGGTTAAGGTTAGGGTCCAGGTATAGGGTTAGTGTTAGGATTCAGGCTTCAGGGTTTAAGGTGATGGTTGGGTCCTGTTCAATGTCCTGGTTGCATTCTGTTAAAGGTCCTTTTCAAGGTCCTGACTGGTTCCTGTTCAAGGTCCTGGTTTGGTCCTGTTCAATGTCCTCTTCAAGGTCCTGGTTGGGGCCTGTTCAAGGTAACGATAAAGGTCTTGATTAGGTCCTGTTCAAGGTCATGGTTGAGACTTGTTCAAGGTCCTGTTCAAAGTATTGTTTAAGGTCCTAGTTAGGTCCTGTTCAAGGTTCTGGATGTGTCCCATTCAGTGTCTTGTTACAGATCTTGTTTAAGGTCCTGGTTGTGTTAGGGTTAGTTTTATGATTCAGGGATTTGTTCAGGGTTCAGGGTCCGGTTGGGTCCTGTTCAAGTGTTATGGTTAGAGATAGTGTTAGGATTCAGGGTTCAGGGTCCTAGTTTGGTTCTGGTCAAGGTTCTGGTTATATCCTGTTCAAGGTCCTAGGTGGATCCTGTTCAATGTCTTTTTCAAGGTCCTGGTAGGCTCCTGTTCAAGGTCCTGGTTGAGTCCTGTTCAATTTCCTGTTCTTACTCCTGGTTGGTTCCTGCTTAAGGTGATGGTTGGGTCTTGTTTAATGTCCTGGTTGCATTCTGTTCAAGGTCCTGTTCATGGTCTTGGTTGGGTACTGTTCAAGGTCCTGTTTGGATTCTGTTCAAGGTCCTGGTTGGGTCTTTTTGAAGGTCCTGGTCAAGGTCCTGGTTGCAGTTCTGGTTGGGTCCTGTTCAAGGTCCTGGTTGGGGCCTGTTCAAGGTAACGATAAAGGTCTTGATTGGGTCCTGTTCAAGGTGCTGGTTGGGACCTGTACAAGGTCGTCGTTGAGACTTGTTCAAGGTCCTGTTCATGGTCCTGGTTGGGTCCTGGTCAAAGTCCTGGTTGGGTCCTGTTCAAGGTCCTGGTTGGGTCATGCACAAAGTCCTGGTTGGGTGTTGATCAAGGTCCTGTTCAAGGTCCTGTTTCGGTCCAGAACAAGGTCCTGTTTAGGTCCTGTTCAAGGTCCCGTTCATGTTCCTGGTTGGGTCCTGTTCAAGGTTCTGTTTAGGTCCTGTTCAACGTTCTGATCATGTTCCTGGTTGGGTCCTGTTCAAGGTCCTAGTTGGGTTCAGTTCAAGGTCCTGTTTGGATCCTTTTCAAAGTCCTGGTTGTGTCCTGTTCAAGGCCCTGGTTGGGTCCTGTTCAAGGCCTGTTCAAGATAAAGGTCTTGATTGGGTCCTGTTCAAGGCCTTGGTTTGGTCCTGTTCAAGGTTCTGGTTGGGACCTGTACAAGGTCGTCGTTGAGACTTGTTAAAGTCCTTAATAAAGACCCAAACAGGACCTTGAACAGGACACAACCAGGACGTTAATAAAGACCCAAACAGGACCTTGTTCAGTACCCAACCAGGAACTTCAACAGGACCCAACCAGGTCCTGTACAAGGTCCTGGTTGGGTCTTTTTCAAGGTCCTGTTAAAGGACCTGGTTGGGTCCTGTTGAAGTTCCTGGTTGGGTACTGAACAACGTCCTGGTTGTGTCCTGTTCGTGTCCTGTTCAAGGTCCTGTTCAAGGTCCTGTTCAAGGTCCTGTTCAAGGTCCTGTTCAAGGTCCTGTTCAAGGTCCTGTTCAAGGTCCTGTTCAAGGTCCTGGTGGGGTCCTGTTAAGGCTCCTATTCAAGGCCCTGAATGTGTCCTGTTCAAGGTCCTTTTGAAGGTCCAGTTTGGTTCTTGTTCAAGGTCCTGCTTGGGTCTGGGTCAAGGTTCTGATCATGGTCCTGTTTGGGTCCTGTTCGGGTCATGTTCCAGTTCCTTAGAGAGTAATAACAGGTCCAAACCATCAAATTTGACAGGTGGGCGGGACTTCCGGTTAGGCCAAACCTTCAAATTTGACAGGTGGGCGGGACTTCCGGTTAGGCCAAACCATCAAATTTGACAGGTGGGCGGGAGTTCCGGTATGTTTAAACCATCAAATTTGACAGGTGGGGTGGAAGGGGGGAGGGTTGTTTGTTGTTTATGGTCAGTGTAGATAAGTTCTGACCAACCTGTTGGTGGGGTGGAGGGTGGGGGAGGGGTGTTTGTTGTGTAGATAAGCTCTGACCAAACTGAGAATAGGGAAACACCCTTAACAAGTAAAAGAAATGGATAGCCATCTGTGATCGATAAGTTCTGAAGATCGGTACGCCCCTTAGCTAAGGAGCAACAGCTGTACAAATTTTCTCCCCTTTATATACATGTTAAGCATTCAATGTAGACTACTGCTGATCGCCCCAACAATCAACTATGGCTGCCTGCCCGAACGCATTGAAAAAACTTACATCTACATTGAAAAGATGTGAGAATGCCTTGAAGCATGAAAAAATACAATGTTTGCAGTTGACGAACAATGAGATGGCCGGCTTTTCTTTTAACGAGGAAAACGAGACTGTTGAGCTTTTCACAGCTGTGGAACAAGAGGTTACCATCAGGATTGGAGCGCCTGTAATGTTTGATCGGGCTGACTGGAAAAAGTTCCGAAAATGGTGTAAGAGCTTTGACTACATCATTAGGATGGGTTTCTTTTCACCAGACCCATACACACGTAAATGGAGGAACAGTACAACACAACAACTTACCTACTGGATTAGTGGAACAAAATTACCAAAGAACCAAGTGTCTCTGCATTTTGGTACGTCGGTTATCAGAGGAGACTACGCATCTGAAAATGAAGTGAATTGCGAGGTCAGGTACAGTCTGACCAGGTGGTGCGACCTACAAACCTACTTTCAAAAAATTGATGATTTATTCGGAAAGATGGAGAAAAACGAAAAAATGAAAGAAATACAAGTAAGACTCTTTTAAGAGGAACTGCCTACCAAAACCTACTCACCCCCCTTTCAAGACACCTCCCCTCATCCAAAATATATATGACATACGGACTCATCGACTAACCACAACCAGCAAGCATCATGAAAAGACTATGGAAGGCAACTTCAAACCTGCTTTTTACAATTCCACTTGTCTCCCCGGAAGAGACCTGTTTGGGGTTTGAGGACAATGCACCATCTGAAAAGTTTGACGACGATTTTTTAGGACAGAGGAATCTGACTTCTTGGCAACGAGTATTGAGGTTGATGGGTGTATCAACACCACAACGCTGGCTATCATCCGTGCAGTGACTGGTGATCTTTTGTTCAAAAATAATGGGGCAAGACCTCAAGGACAACTGTCATCGATCACCCAAGCCAGCTTCAACACCAGTGTTTGTTCGAGCCTGAAATGTACTATCTGCACTTAAATGCGGGTAGATTGCTGAAAAAGCTATTTAAACCATGGATGAAGTATGCTTTGGCTAAAGCTCTGAAACTGTGCGGTATAGATCCCTGGAAAAAATTCTGGAGACATGAACCTTGCATCAGTTCAGTTCTGAACGACGCCAGAGAGAAAACAAAAGATATTTGCAAAGACCAGGTTTACGAGGACGTCACGGATTACTGGACTTTTCATGCATCTCTAGAACCCGCTGACCTGCCCCATACACGGGAAACATCAGATCACGCCGCTTCTGTTCTGACACTGAGGAAAGCTTGAAGAAAGACCTTACTTTGCTGCTCAAAAAGTTGTTGAACTGAGACGCAACGATAAAACCATTTTCAGTTGTAATAACAATTCTTCATATGACATAGAAACTGTTTACAAACTAGAAAAGTTAATGAACCATGTACTGGGTTTTACTAATCACTGGGAGTCTTTACCTGTTGTAAATACTGCACAAACTTTAGACAACTATATTCAGCAAGTTTTACATTATATGATTAAACAACCTTTTGAATGTAAAATCAGTCATGTATTATGTATGTTTACCTTTGTAACTGATATGTGTATTACAAATTTGTTCAAAAAGGAAAATGTCAATGTTGATAAAGTTATAGACTGTGTGTTGGATTATCTATTGCTTAAAAATGTAGACCTTTCACACACTAAGTTTTCTTAGATAGACAGAATACAAAATGACTGAACACCATCTGGTTGTGTCACTGTCATTCTGACTCTAGATAATGACGGAGCGATTATTAAAAAACATATTACACAACATCACACCCCGGGCCTTACGGAGGGGTTGAGAGCTTACAGAAAGCTATTATCGAGAAAATAGGTAAAAGAGTAAATGATGCTGAAATCAGAAATTGGTTGGCAGAACAGGATGCCTACACATTACATAAACCAGTAACCTCAAGGTTTAAAAGAAACAAGAGTTTTTGTAAAAGACATTGATGAACAACGGCAAGTGGATTTAGTGGATATGACTAACATATCAGAGAATAACAAAGATGCAAAATTTATGTTAACGTGTATAGATATATTATCAACCCAACAAGCTACCCAACAAGTCAGGTTCTGAGGTGACAAAGGCCTTTGATTCGATTCTAAAGGAAGGTGGAGTCCCTCACAAACTTCAATCCGATCATGGCAAAGTTTTTTAATAAAACTTTTCAGGCTTTAATGAAAAAACATAACATCGTGCACTTTGCTACGGGTGCAGGGCAAAAAGCATCTGTATGTGAACGGTTTAACAGAACGCTCAAGACAAAGATGTGGAGATATTTTACCACTTTCAACACAAGGAAATACATTGACGTGCTGCAGGATATGGTCGTCGCATACAACCACAATTATCATTCCAGCATCAAAATGAAACCCATCGAGGTAGACAGAACAAACTCATTCCGAGTATTTAAAACCTTGTATGGTCTATCTCACCCTAAAATAAAGAAAATGCGTTTCAAGTTTAAACTTGGTGCTGTTGTTGGAATTTCACGTTTAAAAGGACATTTTGAAAAAGGCTACGAGCAAAACTATACGGATGAATATTTCACCATTTCCGAAAAGATACCGAGGGACCCTCCAGTATACAAATTACAAGATTATGATGGAGAAAACACTGAGGGTACGTTTTATGACCGTTATGAGTTGCATAAGATTATCGTTGGAAAAGATAAGACCTTCAAAATAGAGAAAATTGCGTCCGAAAAGACCCAAAATCGGAAAAAGTTGTGTGTTGTCAAATGGTTGGGATGGCCAGATAAATTTAATTCTTGGGTCCCTGCAAAATATGTGCTTAACCTTGAGCTTGATAAGGATCGCTGTTAACGTAGTTTTGGTCATATAATCATTTCACCATGGAAGAGTCCGGATTCTATTTGACTCTCCCCAGCAATGCATCATTGGGGATTTACCCTAATAAGATCTCGTGCTACACTACTAAATTAGGTAAACCCATTGATTTGAATGGCAAATGGGAGGTGTCTCTCGTTGAAGAACAATACATTTAAAATTAGTACTCTATCTGAGGATGAATGCACATTTTATGTGTCTGAGACTACTGTTGGGAAAAAAAAGACTTTGTCAAATCACACGAGCAAATTATGACACTATCGAAAAATAGTCGAAGAAATGAACCGTGCTATGAAACACCATAATATTGAAATGGAATTATCTTATGATCCAATTAAATGTAAAATATTTATGGTAACACAGGGAAACTATATGCTAAAGGCTACCGGGAATTTAGCCTATATATTAGGATTGAACCCCACGGAGCCGCTAACTGCTAAGAAACCAGAAGCGCCTTACCATACTGACATTCACGCGGGCTTTTACACAATGTATGTATATACAGATATTATTGAGCATCAACGAGTCGGAGATAGCCATGTACCGTTACTAAGATGTGTACATATAACTGAGGAAAACCATAAAGTCGTCACTATCACGTATGACAAGCCACATTACGTTCCTCTTGCCAAGAAACTGATAACCGATATAATTGTCGAAATCAAATCGGATCAGAACAAGCATATACCTTTCCGTTACGGGAAATTTATAGCTAAACTACACTTCAGACCTGCTAAACACTCTTTCCGTTTTTAAAACATAAGACATGTTAAACAGAATTTATGCCAATCCACGAAACTATGTGGATTATTATGTACACCAGGCTGGAAATGGACTACCGGGGTATTATGGTGCCCCGACAATGTATAGCGCAGGTCTTGGAGGTCTGTTTAAAGGGCTTTTTAGGATGGCCGTTCCTTTTTAAAAAGAGGGTTTGCTATAGCAAAACCTCATTTAAAATCTGCGGCTAAAGGGATAGTTGGTGATGTAATTAGTAGTTTTGTCACAAAACCACAAACTCAAGATGGTTCTGGTTTGGCCGTGATCTCACGAAAAAGAATTAAGGGATTTCCAGGTCATCGTCACAGTTGCAACAAATAAAAGACGCAAGGTATCACCGATCATCGACAGTTCCAAAAAGACCAAGAAGAGAAGCAACAAGCTCCCTCGCACCTCTCGGAAAAAAAGTCTGAACATTTTTTAATACAATGGCTTTATTACACAGCCTATCTGCAGAGTGTACCAAATCAGAATTGGATATTTTCACATTACCATACACCCAAACGAGTATCGAAAAATATACTTATGTTGAAATACCGCCATTATCAGCCCTGACAGACAGTGGTCCTCTGGAGTTTTTCGTGGCTGGAAATGGTGAAGATTATCTCGATTTAAATAATACGTATCTGCACCTAAATTGCAAAATCACTAACCCAGATGGTACTAACATACCCAACGATGCAAAAGTTGGAGTGATCAACTATCCGATAGCAACACTGTTTTCACACGTAGACGTTAAGCTTGGTGACCGTCTTGTCTCACAAGCAAGTAGCACATACCCCTATTGTGCTATATGTGAATGTCTGCTTAACTATGGCAGAGACACGTTGGAAACGCAATATTCAGCCGGATTGTTCTATAAGGATACATCAAGTTATATGGATTTGACAGATCCCTCAGGGAGAAATGAAGAATTAAAACAGCGGGCCAGATTCAGTGCTGAGAGTAACACTTGATTTGCTTGGCCATATACGGATATTTTTTATCAAGATAAACTGTTATTGAACGGCGTTGATATGAGACTTAAAATGACCCGAAGTAAAGACGAATTTTGCTTGATGAAGGAAGGAAATACAAATTTTATTTTTGTGAAAAAAGTCTCAGTGTCTCCAGCGGTCAAACTTGGCCACGCCCAGGCACTGATGAATGCTACAGCAAAATATCCCCTGGACAGAGTACGCATGAAAACCTTCAGTCTAGCTACGGGTAGTCGCATATCCTCGCAACCTTTTCCTCGGGCCGTTATTGAAAACAATTATTTTTGGGCTAGTAGACAACGACTCCTTCCTATGAAAAAAACAACCTTTAATTTTAAACACTACGATGCAGAGTTTATAGCTCTCTATGTGGATGGTATCCAATACCCTGCAAAACCATTCCAACCCAGTTTTCAGACCGAAATGTGGTTCGGGAATTCTACTCGTTAATTTTAGCTTCAGGAAAGCAGTTAAAAGATCAAGCGCTGGCTGTCAACAGAAATGAGTATTGTAATGGGTATACAACATTTATCGTTAATAAAGTCAGGAAATATGCGTTTGGAACTCAGATTTCGACAGGCGCTTCCGAGGACTGTAAATCTGATTGTGTATGCAAGCTTGGATAGTATTCTTGAAATTAACGACCGGAGAAACGTGCTCATTGATTATCAGTAAAGATGGACACGGGAGAACTTACTGAAGCTATGAGAAACTGTCTTTCCACAGACAAAATCTTTCAAGGCATGATGGCATGCGACGAGTTACCACGAAATAAACTAAAGCAGTTTCCTGCCTTTTTTATAGTGAACACACACCCCAAACACATGCTGGGTGAGCACTGGCTCGCATTATGCCTTAATGGTGAAATGACTGGAGAATTTTTTTATTCGTATGGAAACTAGCTACAGTCTGTAAAATTTAATTCCATCCTATTGGTCTCCGGTTATCAGATACCTTATGAGGAGCTGTCAGAGTTTTTATCAAATCCACCATGTGAGATCCTTTGATAGTTTTTCCTTTAAAAATAAATTCCCCATTATCATTCCAGGAAGCTGCATCACCAGAGTTTAACGGTTTGTCCAGAATATGAGATGCATTTTTTCTGCTCTACCTCTTTTACAATTCCATCTCCTGACGATGATGGTAGGTCTTCGGTCATAGTCATTTCTGTTTGGTTTTCCGATGTTTTAGGTAGAGACAGGGTCAGTTGAGCGGTTTCCTGGTCAGCAAGCTTAACCAAGCTTAAAAATCTTTGCAGGACAGAAGCATAGAGCTTTGCTTTCTCGTATTCATTCAGATCAGTCTTTGACAAAATCTGCTGCATGGCATTGTCCAAATTGTTTTCCGTACTCCTTCTAAAATTGTCATTTCCGGTTGTAACATTAAGTTTATCGAGCTGATGTTGGGGAACCAGATACATTTTCTCTGCTGTCTCCATGTTAACTGTTGCGTGGTGCAAATAAATTGCTTATAAACGGAAGAGCTACACTGAGTAACGGTAGGAGAAATCCTCTGGATTGGTTTAAGATTTTTCTTTTTCTGTAGATAGTTGCTCTTTTATGCGCAAAAATTTTGATACACTTTTTCTGTTTTTTAAAATCCTGATACTGCTTAGTTGTTAATGGCATGTTCCCTCAGAGTACATTTAAAGCTAATTCACAGAAGCACAGAATAAGATCCTCCAGAGCATCACGCAATATTATCTTCCTTCTTCTGTGTGGAGACTGATGTAATATTTTCAGTTTTTTTTTGTTCCTCTGACGTTTGAGCTTTCAGACCAACAAATAAATATCCGTACGGTCTAGCAGTGGCATCTTGAAAACACTCTAAAAAGTATTTGGTGTTACCGGGGTACATCTGTCGAGCCAGCACACTGATCTGTAATTTATCTCTGGGGTTTTTTAAAGAGAACCATGTAGTTGGCATTCAAGTTAATTGTTCTGCTTGTTTTTCCCTGAAATTTGTGGTGGGTGTATTTTGTAAAAGCTTTTTCAATTTCTTCATTTTTACTGGCAGTCTCCATTAGGTCATCCACAATTAATAAATTTATTTTGTTTGGAGGAAATAATTCATCGTCGCACAAAGATGCAGGAATCCCTTGTATAAAATGTACATTTATTCTGGTCAACACTTCATCATACAACGGTTGCCAACATGTGTAACCACACAATGTTTTCAAGAACATTTGAAATAACATCGGCACATCTTTCCAGTAATGTCCTGATAAAAAAAGATTTACCGCAATTGCTAGGACCGCAAACTATACATGAAAATGGCAACTGCAGTCTATGGTCAAAACTATTTACATTCATTTTGTCTTAATAGCCGTAGGGAAGAGTTGAGAAATCATGCAACAAAACGTTTATCATACACAACTCTGAACCTTTTCTGTTGTGACCTGTTTTTCAAATGGAACCCCCTTTTATCCCTCATGATCTGGTTGGAAGAAGTTACTACTTCACCGGTTTGTTCAGGATTCTTCACGTATCGATCTACCAGGTCTGTCAATGATCTTAAATTAACAACCTCAGAATTGGTGTAATTTAACATGATGCCTTTTGCTTTCAATGTGGTTTTACCTTTTGAAGTTCTGTACCCATAAGTTTTAGGCCCCGAACTGACATACTCAATTATGTAATCATGAGGATCCAGCTCACTGGTTAATCCACCTAGATAATCACTCAGAGGGGGCATCCAATCACCTTCCCCATTTTTTAAATATGACACCGTCAGTATCTGTGTACAAACACCGTTGCTGCAAACAATCAATCAAATTGTACAGTTCGAGTCTGGCATAGGCTGTTGTAAATATACCGATGAAAACATTTGCATGTCCAGGGGTAATCAGTTTTTTGTTTTTTAAACTCGACTGCACGAGAGCAATGTCATCATTCAAAAAAGAAAGATGACTTGTGTCATACCGGCCTGAGAACATGATGTCAAAAAGGACGTCAGGTTCTTTAATCAGGGTGGTGTTCGATCTATCATTTCTCTGACACATCTTACCCCACAAAGAGTACGGAGCGAGTTTTGCTACGGAGCGTTTAGCCGGATTAACAGCTATCTTAGAAGGGTCAAGTTTTATACCCTCGTTGGTTTCGTAATTTTGAATGTACTGGCTTTTAGTGAATTCATCAGTTACCCAGGATGGATATCCTGAACTTTCCTGTTTTGTTTTCAGAAACATTTTGATATAATCCTTGAACAATTCATCTGATTTATTGGGAAAATGCCACACTTCAAACACCTTCAGGACGGTGTACCCTTTTTCTATCGCCTTTGCGATTTCTGGGGTACACCATGTAGCTGTGAGAGATCTCTCGCTATCTGAATGCTCACATGGGGTTTTCTGACTCTGTTTCAGACTCTGACTCTGTTCAGCAACCCTAATAGTTTTCCTTTAATGCGATAAGGAAGAACAGGAGCCCACAAACCTCTAAGGGGTAATACTTTTAATCTGACGATGCCAAAGTAATTTTCCAGGGGTTCAAAGTCGCGAAATATAATAAGCGGATGGCCTAACGGGTATTCTTTCGATCTGTTCACGTAAGGGTATAACGACGTGAAATCGAAATAGTCGATTTTCTCGCCGGGTTCCGCTATGTAATGTAAATGCAATGCATTGGTCCGACCCCCGAAAAGAGCATCTCGAGGGTTCATACATTCTGGGAAGTCATTTCCCTTCAGAAAATGCTTCACATCGTTGTTGTTTTTCACCATATCGTTCCATTCATGTTCCCATATCATTTTGACATGTAAATTGTGCGCATGTCGCAAGTTCTCAAGTTTCTCAATGGTTCTGTGGCGTGTATCACCAAAAGTGCCAAAACTCGACATGGGGTGTCTTCTTTCTGATGTATAGCATTTATCACATCCGTGATAGTAACATCCAAAAAATTCAAATGCTTTACGCACTGACCTGGTTTCGCAGTAACGTCTACAAAATATTTGCCGAATTGGACTTCACCCTAGTTGAGTGCATGTCGAATGGGTATTTTTTCAGTGGTGGAGAGATATTCGAGCCATTGAATAGCAGGTGTTGAATAAGATTTCTGGCTGTTAATGTAATGATCTGTCGGTGGGATAGCCAATGTGTTTTGCGTCTAAACGCTAAGCAACCTCTACATAAAATGTCAACGTCATTTATACAGTACTCTGCCATTTCTTTCACAAAGTAAAAGACTTCGCTTGAGACCGTTCTGAAAAATTCTTCTCTATCTTTGGGCATCATGCTATCCACACCATAATATTTAGGGTCAGGGTATGGACCTATGTAGTTCTGATGGTCTAACGTGTTCCAGAAATGGGGGAAAATAGCCTCTCTTTTTTTTCTGAGAACCCCATCGCTTTAGGCATGTTGCTCAGCTTCATCGGTAGAAAAGAGACTATGTGCAATTGATGAAAATTGACATCGATAAAACGTAGAATTTTACTCCCCTGAGACAGGAGCAATGGCCCAACTCCTTCTTTCACAAGATGATTTAACAAAAAGTAGGAATCATACCCTCTTGCGTTATGCGCAATAAACGTATAGCCTTTGTATTTTTTGCAACGGTACCGTTTAAAGAATGCAGCGACACAATCATCCCCGTTAGCAGTCCACAGCTCTCCGTGAAAACCACTACAGCATATGTAATTTGCCACATGCGTTCCTACATCCTGTCTAGCTTCAAAATCATAAAAAATGTATTTCTCGCTAGGTTCTTCTTTTGACAAAGGTTGAATGAAGCATTCATGAGTCAGGTTAGAGTGTTTCATGTCGTCTCCGCCCAGTTTACACACCTGTTCTGAACATTTGTGTGCTCGAGATGTAAATGTGTTGTACGTAAGCCCCACATTTGCATTGATCGTAGTAAAAGGCTGTTTGACATAACGAATAAGGTACGTCGTTGCTTATGTGAACTTTAGCTGAATGTATCCAGTATCCAGTCTTGTTTGGGCTAGTGTACATGACGACAATTTTACATTGTAAATGTTGTTCGACATTTGTGACATCGGTGAATGTAACCGAATCGTGTTCAGATAAACTGTTGAATATGCCTAGCAATTTGTTCGATTTCAAAATATTTTTTGGTAGGATTTAACAGACGGGCAACGCATAATGAAAAACACATTATCTTTGTTGTGACAGATAAACAGATGTCTCATTTTCTTCTGAAGTACATCCGAGTTGAAAACGCTACGGAGTTTCCTACGATTGGAACCACCTGACAGTGGGTGAATAATCTGAATAACGATTTCTAAAATGTTGTCCATAAAGATTTGAAAATTGCTCTGAATAGCATCACTAAGCATGGTTAGAAAAGAATTCAGTTGGAGGGTTCCATTATTTACCTCAGCCTGAGCTGAGATGTTAATGGTATCACCAAGAACCTGGATCATAACCTCGTCTCTAGGACGTATATACCCATTCGCCACATCCAACATCTCATCCAAAATTGTCAGAACGTAATTATAAAAATCAGCAAAACTGTCAACATTAGCAACCAATGAAAAATTAATTATACGTCTAATTTCATCATTATTAAACCTTTCACGATGGTGAATCCCAATTTCTGGATTTAACCCATGACCTAGCTGTTCATTATCAAATTCATCATCAGAAATTAGTTCTATATCGTTAATTTGATCGGTATTCTGTGAAGGTTGACTGATATTAGCTGGGTCTATTGACATTGGAGGATTGCTGAGGTGTGTTTCTCTTAGATTAAGCAGACACTCATTTAACATTGTAAGACTTTGGTTCAGATTATAAAGCAAATCTTGGGACAGTCGGTTTTCAGGAATACTTTCAACAGATGAGGGGTTGTGCAAGTTGCACTCTGGGGCTAATGCCAAATTCTCATTCAAACGATTAACAGCATCAATTAAAGCTTGACTAATTTCAACGGACTGCAGGTGCTCATTTAGGTTATTTTGTAATCTTAACATGCTTTCACTTAGGTCATGGAAGATGTCGTGTTCAGATTGTTGAGAGAGCTGTAGGTTTTGACTATCATTTTGACTATGCATTAGGCTTTCGGTTTCAATTTGAGGTTCTGAGGTTAAACTTTCATTCAAACAGTTAACAGCATCGAGTAAATAAGGGTTCAGACTTGTGCATGAGCTGTGTTGACCCTTTCTATCTGAACAGTTATTAGGTTGAGCCATGATAATCACGCAAGTGTCTAATCACAGATAGTTGTAATGTTACAAATTGTGTTAAAGAATCAAGATTGTTATACAACGCTCTACCAAAAAGTTCAACTGAATCATTTTCATATGCTTCTTCAACTTGCCCGATGGCAGAAAAGATGTTTTCTCTTTGCTCGGAGAATCTGATCATCATCTGTGAAAGACATCCATGTAGCTGTGGCAACTCTTGAGTTTCTTGTGTGTCGTCATCTTCGGTATCGTCTATATGGATAACTGTATAGAAAATAAAAATGTAGCGTCTATTTTAGTTGAAAGACTACAAGAAAAAAGAATAATGATGTAATAAATGGGGTATTGTGATAAAGGCAAAGATCATTAGAGAATTATAATTAACTCACCATCAGTCTCAAATTGAGAACTCTGATGCAAATCTTCATAACAATCACCAAACTCAGTAGTCTTATATTTATAACATCGTATCGAATTTTGTGACGTCGGCAAATGTAACGGCTTGACAAATTTGCTTAGCGATGTGTTTCTTTGTTGTGAAAGATAAACAAGTGTCTCATTTTCTTTTGTAACACATCCGATCTGAAAATGCTACCAATCAACCTATGATCAGAACTTCCAGAAAGTGGCCGAACAATCTGGGTGACAATTTCCAAAGTGTCATTCATAAAGATGTGAAAATTGCTCTGCATAGCTTCTTCAAGCAACGCTAGAAAAGAACTTAATTGGAGAATACCGTTGTTTAACTCAACCCATGATGACACGTTCAACGTGTCCCCATTGATATGCACCATGACTACGTCTGTAGGACCTATATGTTCGTTGGCCGCATCGATCGTCCTATCCAATATGGATACGTAATTGTAGAAGTCCTCGAAACTGTTGACGTTACCAATTGAGGAAAAATGTATATCTTTCATGATGAATTACAAAAATTTCAGGATCTATGCCATGACCAACCAGGTCATTATCGGGTAGAGAGTTGTCAAGGTCATTATCGGAAAGTACATGAGGTGACGGTTCAAACTGCACATCTTCATGATCAGAGATGCTTGGTTCGCTATCGGAAGGTGGAACTGTTGAGGATTCCATAACGTGATCGGGGGCATGTGCGTTAAGTTTGTTCCCGGAAAGTACATGCGTTGACGCTTCGATTTCCATGGCATGGGCATTACCTGGGGGAGTTCATTTCCATAATTATGCTGTAAATTATCTTGCGAGTTAAGGACAGGTGATTGTAATAGGTTATGCAGATGCTCGTTTAACCTTAACAAGCTTTCATTAAGATTATGAACCAACTCTTGAGACAATATTGGTCTGCTTTCGCCTGTGCTTTCGAAGGATGATGGAAAACCGTCAATGTAATCATGAGGTACTGCCAAAGTTTCATTCAAGAGATTAATGGCGTGCATTAAATAAGGATTCATTTCTACACTTGGCATGTGTTGACTTAAACTGCCTTGTAACGCCAACAGGCTCCGAGTGAGTTCATAACAGAAGTCACTTTGAGAGCATTGAGACGATGGGGCTAAGGTTTTGACTGAGACTTTCAATCGGTGTATCAACATGAGGGAGTTGGTCAAAACTTTCGTTCAACCTATTAATAGCTTCACTTAAATGAGCATTAAAGTCGGCTGATTGATGCTGTAATGCTAACAGGCTTTGGTTGAGTTCATAAAAGAAGCCGCGCTGAGACGCTGGTGTGAGAAAGTCAATCGGGTTAAGATCTCTAATCAATAGACTCGTTACTGTAGGCTTCTTCCAGCTGAATAAGAGTGTGACTTAGATTCGTTACTTGGTCAGCTTTTTTTTTTTTAGAAAAGGTGTGCATAATTCAGTTAAGAAAGAAAAGGATCATGTTAAAAAGGTCAGTTGATTTTGTATACATATTTCAGTAATACAAGTTCATTGCTTTTATACTCTTGTTACCAAGAAGATTATAGCATTGTTTTGTGAACTTGCATTTTGCTTATGAATATGGTTTAATTTGTAAGTTTCTGACATGAACACAAATACAAGATAAACCTACTGGTCAAAAGTTGAGGAATTTCATATAGTTCTTCATCGCTGCTGGCAGTGGCACTGATCTGAATAAGTTTGCAGGGTTGTTCAATAATTATAACATCTTCTGTATATAAACAGTAAAAGACTGAAGTCAGATGTCGTAGTAAAAAACTTTATAATTAAAAAATTATGCAGAAAGGTAATTACATACCCAAGTTTTCACGCAAGGATCTGGGAGGAACAGCAGAGCTTGAAGTTCTTTGGTGAGATCCTAAAAGTAGATATAAATATTTATAAAGTACGCTAGTCTAACTATTAGAATTGAACATAAATTAATAAAAACACGATAGATTTAGTCTCAACGCAACTCCTGACTAGTCTTCAAAAAATTACAGCATTAACTTGGGTACTTTATAATAATTATTCTTATTATTTTACAAAGTGTATAATAATGGTCATCAAACGTTTACCTACATTTAAACTTAGATGAGCATAACGCCTACTGGTTCTGTAATACAATGTGTTTACAGAATTAATAGTTTTATACACACATGATGTAAATGACTAAAGACATTACACTACTTTTGCGATAAATACAATTTACATATTTAATATAAATAAACGAATAATAATTCTTACCATTTGAGAAGGCCATGGTTGGTGGTTTTGAAGGTCCTCAAAAGGTCTTCAGAACTTCAAAGTTCGCAGTAGGTTGCTGAGGCTGTGAACCAAGTGGTAATAGCTCTAACTTTTATAGGGGTTTCTTTGGATAAGTGTGTGAGGAGACAAAGGTGAGGGTGTGTGGGCACGTGTGAGGAGTCAGAGGTGAGAAAGTGTGTGTGTGAGAGAGACTGCCCATCCAATATCTGGCATCCATCATATTCAATTAGCACTTTGACAGTTCTAGAAGTTAAAGTGCTGTCAATAGTACATTGTTCCCATGACCAGGATATACCGGATGATAATTAGCAAATTAAGGCAGACCAACTCTGACCTTTATGACATTTAATACCTAGGATAGCATTATGATAATTACCTCTTCAATGGTACACTTTCCCCAATAATACATCCCCCGGAAATACCAACCCACTCCTGGTAATGCCCACCTCATAAATCAATCACCTGTCACACCCCTGTCAAAATTAATTAGTGATTTCACAACTTATTGCTTACAGGGGGTAATATCTCTCTGAGGAATTCAAATGCAAGAGATAGCACGTAGAAGAGAAGTCATCAAAAGTAAGAGATAGCAAGCAGAAGTGAGGAAGTGATAGCAAGTAGGAGAGGAAAGAGAAGAAAAGTAGAATGTAGGTGATAGCAAGTAGAAGAGATGAAGTAGGATGGAGATAGCAAGTAGAAGGGCGGAAGCAGAATATAAAAGCAAGTAGAAGAGAGAAAGTAGAAGAAAGGAAATAAATTGTAAGAGATAGCAAGTAGGAGTGTAAGTAGAATGTAGGAGACCGCAAGTAGAAGAGACGAAGTAGACTGTAGGAGATACCAAGTAGAAGAGAGGAACAAGAATGTAGGAGATAGCAAGTAGGAAAAGTAGTAGAAGAAAGCAAGTAGAATGTAGGAGACAGCAAGTAGAAGAGAGGAAGTCGAATGTAGGAAAAGATCAAGTAGAAGAAAGGAAGTTGAATGTAAGAGACAGCAAGTAGAAGAGAGGAAGTCGAATGTAGGTGATAGCAAGTAGAAGACAAGAAGTAGAATGTAGGTGATAGCAAGTAGAAAAGAGGAAGCAGAATGTAGGGAGATAGCAAGTAGAAATGTAGTAGGATGTAGAGATATCAGAAGAGAGGAAGTAGAATGTAGGAGACAGGAAATGGAAGACAGGAAGTAGAAAGTAGGGAGATAAGTAGAAGAGGAAGAAGAATGTAGGAGATAGCAAGTAGAAGGAAGGAAGTAGAAAAGAGAATATAGGAGATAGCAAAGACGAGAGGAAGGAGAATGTAGGAGATAGCAAGTAGAAGAGGGTCAGTATGCTAGCTTTATTAGCTCGCCAATTCGACGCAGTGAAAAAACAACCAATATACCAACTCAGACTACATATTTAAAAAATATTTGTTTTAACTACAAGTATTTTATGGCTTAACTTCAGCTTCTGATGACACACCTGGTGCACAAGACTACACGACTGGGGAGCAGTGATAAGGATACAAGGTACCTGTTCTGGTTTTTTACAGAAAGCAAGAAAATGAGGTGATTTTGATCACTTTCCATTGGAGGTCGCACACCATTTAATCACATAACCCGTTTGGCTCATCATAAAACAACTGCCCAAATTAACTTTGCGTTACTTACATCGGTTCAACGCGAAAAGTACATTTTAAAATAGCAAACAAGTACTTTAAGTTAAACAAATCATAAAACTACCATTTAACTTACCCTACCTGATTGACTTTGCTTGAGTGCAGAGAAACTCTGGAAGCGACTCCTGGTATACATTCAAAAGCTTCCTTTTCAGTGAACAAAATGATAAATTAAGTGAGTAACTGCTAATTCATGCTCACGACGCTATACGCGAATGAACCACAGAACCTTTCCTACGAACTAGAAGCGAATATGGAGGCACACCGACAACAAGTGAACGAACGGATTTAACTGCCGGCACCTGGCCTTACATACGTCACCAGCTAATTAGGGCTTTCTATGTTCATTACTAGAAGCGCTATGACACAGTGCACATTAGCGGCATCTGGTGGCCTAAACCTCAAAGTGCTTTGTGTACGTGGTGAGCAAGGGACACTTAAAATTTCATTAAAACTAAATATACTTATTTATTTACACAAATTTAAATTAAAAATAAAGAAATACATGTATTTATTTGTAAAATATTACTGTTTTATGTATTGTAATAGAATACATTATGTTATTCATAATAACATAACATAATGTATAACACAATGTATTCTATTACAATACATAAACCAGTAATATTTTCAGAATACATTTAGATTGCACATAGAACACATCTTGCTAAGACACAATGGAAAACCTATACTGTTGTAATTCTTATTACATTCACAATGTTGGTTGGCATTCCTCGAAGCTTCAGAGTCAAGGCTGATATCACTGCTTTCTAGTTTTGAATACAAACAACCACATTGTGATTTATATACATTTATACATTTTTAAAATATAACAAATATAATCAAACAAACACACAAATCGCACACAAACATGTCTCAACCTCGTTCTAACTCCCATCTCACAAAATCAATACTTTTAGACCACAAAGAGATAGTGGCAGCTCTGGCATGATGTAACCTGGCAGTGGCCCGTTCTAACAGTAGGAAGAGCGGGCAAGCAGAAATGAAACAAATCTCCCTCTAACTGCCTCAAAAAATAAAAGCACCAAAAACACGGGACAATGCACAGCACAATTACTTATTTAACCTCTGTAAGAATGCCTGCACCTCTTCCGGTCTTACAAAAACCTGTCTCTCTCCATTAAGCCGCACCTTAAGTTTGGCCGGGTAGATGAGGAAGGCCTCCGCTCCTTTTTGCTTCAGAGATGCTAAGCTGGGGGCGAAGGCCTTTTGGCTAGCCACTGTAGCATTGGAGTAATCCGGGAAGACGAGGAGCTTGGCTTGGCCATACAAAAGAGGAACTCCAGCCTCCGCCAAAATATGTTGCCGGTCATTGTATCACAGGAGCTTGAAAATCAGCATGCAAGGCCATACAGTGGAGATTGAACGATTATTGTAAACTCTGTGAGCACGTTGTATCTCGAACACCCGGCCGTTAAGAGCAGGCAGCCACACGGGGAGGCTTTTCTGTAGAAAACATTTACATTTATAGCATTTAACAAACGTCCTTATCCAGAGCGACTTACAATTGATACAGTCTTACAATCCAAACAATTGTGGGTTAAGGGCCTTGCTCAAGGACCCAACAGTGGCAGTTTGGCAGAGATGGGATTTTAACCTTGGACCTTCTGGTCCATAGTCCACTACCTTACTCGCTAGGCTACCATAGTTACAATTGGGTCATCTCCTTACAATCCCTCCGGGTGTCCGACAATGCACAGGTTTGAACGGCGACTTCTGTCCTCCATCTCCATCAATTTTGCCTGAAGTCACTGGTCATTTCAGTAACGGTTGTCCTCTGTTGGCGCTGTCCTGCCTGAATGATGTCGGTACGTTTGCTGAGGGACTGCACCGAGGTCTCCACGTTAGACAAAGTTGATTCAACTCCGTGATTCAAGTCCATGTCCGCCCAGATTAACTTAACAGCTCGGCCAGAA
Source organism: Ancistrus triradiatus (assembly GCA_025084515.1). NCBI lineage: Eukaryota > Metazoa > Chordata > Actinopteri > Siluriformes > Loricariidae > Ancistrus > Ancistrus triradiatus. The sequence goes on along the minus strand of JAJAGP010000175.1, from coordinate 379,617 downwards.
CTGTGAGACTGTGGTAGCCTAGCGGTTAAGGCACTGGACTCTGGACCAGAAGGTCCAGGGTTCAAATCCCACGTCTGCTAAGCTGCCACTGTTGGGTCCTTGAGCAAGGCCCTTAACCCACAATTGCTTGGATTGTAAGACTGTACCAATTGCAAGTCGCTCTGGATAAGGGCGTCTGCTAAATGCTGTCAATGTAATGTAAATATATTGTGATGGTAAGTTCTTCTATATGAGTCAGGAGCTTCTCCAAGATCGGCGTATCGTATTCCCCGATGTCAGTTAGCTCAGTGGCTAGCGAAAGGGCCCTCCAAGCCTTAGCAGATTTAGATGGCGAGGGAGCAGGAGACTGAGAAGGCGATTCTATATATACATACATACATACATATGATAGCCTACCGTAAACACGTTTAAAACACTTATGTTAATACAGCTGGGCAAAATCATTAACACAAAGCTTATTTTATAATTAACTGTTGAATATATGTAATTTATTGAAAAATGTATTGAAAGTGAAACAAACAAAAAAAAGATTATTGCGCGACCACGGCTTTTCCTCACTACATTTCCCAGTAATGGCAGATACCAGATGTTTGGTTATTAATTAAATATCCAAGAATCATTGATATCAGTACTTTATTCATATAGCACTTTTCTAAGACAAAGCTACAAAGTGCGTCACAATAAAATAATTCAAACAAAAATGATAACAAAAAAGAAACTGGAAACGTACACCAAGACTGTATATAAATGACAGAAATGATAAAACAGGACAAACACACAGAGGTAAGCACATTACATTTGATCACAAGCTAGAGAAGAAAGGTGGGTCTTGAGGCATTTCTTAAAAGAGAATATGGATTCAGAGAGTCTGATATCAAGTCTGAAATTCCTTTTTTTGTTCTGGGAACAAGAAGAAGCCCTTGATCAGAGAATCTCATTGACCTGGGGGTATCCCACAAAGCAAGCTAACCCAATAAGTCACAAGCCTCGTTCTTTAGGTTACCTTTTAACTGAGTATAAACTTAATTCAAGCTTTTATATACAGTGGTGCTTGAAAGTTTGTGAACCCTTTAGAATTTTCTATATTTCTGCATAAATATGACATAAAACCATCAGAAGTCCTAAAAGTAGATACAGCAAAATACTGAAAGCAAAGGTCCACATACTTTTACTCCCTAATATGTAATATTGGATCAATTTCCTCAATAAAAAAAAATGACCAAGTATATTTTTGTCTCATTTCTTTAACTGGGTTCTCTTTATCAACTTTTAGGACTTGTGTGAAAATCTGATGATGTTTTAGGTATATTTATGCAGAAATATAGAAAATTCTAAAGGGCACCAGTGTAAAAATAAGGCACACTGCAGAGTCACATTTTTGTCTCTAGGGACATTTTTTGGATCTATCTGAAATCGATTGCCAAGGCTGTTTAAATACGGCGTACACAGGCGTGGTCTTCCATTGCAAAAGCCTTGCTTGAAGTGGTGGGAATAGATTGTATTGGTGTAATGGAATGAGCCTGAAGTGAACTGTTTGGCTAACTTTATTGAGGCTTACTCAGACAAGCGTGGCTTTTATAAGCTCGGTTTGTGGAATACCCCCTGCTACTTGAACGAGGAGCTAACAACTCAGAAATGTATTCGGGTGCTTCACCATGTACAGCTTTTAAAAGTAAGAACTAGTACTCCACCCGTAATCAGTGATGAGAGGCTAACACCAGGCCGATGTGTTCCCTACGTCTAGTTTTTGTTAAAAAGCCTAGCAGCAGCGTTTTGGACCGACTGACGATTTGTCGGATATCCTTTACTAAGGCATTGCAATAATGCAGACGCGATGAGATGTATGCATGAATAATTCTCACAGTGTCCAGATACAACAAAATCTATCTGATCTTTGCAATATTTCTAACAGGACTGAACAAGTTTCAAGTAGGGGTGCAACAATTAATCGAATCAAAGTCCAATTTTTACGCAAAAAAAATGGACGCGATTTTTAACGTAGTGGGAACTACACACCAAGTCCGATGTGTTTTTCTGTCTAAACATGCTGAAAACTCCCAGTCCACTTTTGCTTTCTTTAATTTCCCTTCTCTTAATGTGTCACGGAGAGTTTTTGCCGTGTCTTTTTCACATTGTCAACTTAAAAAAACAAAGACACAAGTGAAGATTAGTGCAGGAAGCTCTAGTTTGTGTTTTTTGTGGGCATGAACAAATTAGAATGCACTTAAATAAACCAAAAAAAAACGGTTCCATACAGTCACTGTGAGGTTTATCACCATCATTCTCCAGCCTTTCAGCTATAGTCCACCATTTCTTTAATAGCCATGTTTTATAGTCAGCATGTTGCTTGTCATATGAACTCGCATATGACAAGTTGGGATCAACTGTCCAAGGAAATGGGAGTGTGGAAAGGAGGTGAAGAAGAGAGTACAGGCAGGATGGAGTGGGTGGAGAAGAGTGCCAGGAGTGCTGTGTGACAAAAGGGTCGCAGCAAAAGTGAAAGGAAAGATTTATAAGAGAGTAGTGAGACCAGCCTTGTTGTATGGCTTAGAGACAGTGGCACTGACAAAGAGACAGGAAGCAGAGCTGGAGGTGGCAGAACTTAAGATGTTGAGGTTCTCTTTATGAGTGTCCAGGGTGGACAGGATTAGGAATGAGATCATCAGAGGGACAGCACAGGTTGGAAAATTGGGAGACAAAATTCGAGAGGGAAGACTGAGATGGTTTGGACATGTGCAGAGGAGGGATAGTGGATATATTGGTAGGAGGATGTTGGAGATGGAGCTGCCAGGCAAGAGACGGAGAGGAAGACCAAAGAGGAGTTATTTGGTTGTGGTAAATGAAGATATGCAGGGAGTTGGGGTGAGAGTAGAGGACGTGGAGGACAGGGTGAGGTGGAAACGTTTAACTCGCTGTGGCGACCCCTGATAAAGGGAGAAGCCAAAAGAAGAAGAAGAAGAATGTTGCTTGTCATATAAGCACTTGTGCTCTGCTGCTGCTTGAGCTCTGATTGGTCAGCCTGATTTTTACCCATCCGAACAGCGCAGAAATGAGAAAAGACTGAGTTCGTAAACATCAGACTGTGAGAAAAGGCCTTTGGTCAACTATCAAATTAGTTGGCAACTAATTTAATAGTTGATTAGTCGATGACATCATCACATGCATTAGTAGGAAGGTTCGTTTAAACAGTCAATTGCTGAATAAGGTATTCATATATACTGTCTTCATTGTTAGTTAACAAATGCATAAAATTGACATCAACAGCTATATAAGAGTTATTTGGTAACCGAGTGATTCATAATCCAAATAACCGATTTTTGTTTCAATAACCATTAGTATTCGACTATCAAATTAGTAGTTTGTTGCAGCCCTAGTTTCAAGGTAACAAAATCTTCTAGGCAGCTGAATATTCAGCTTCCAGCACAACAAAGACCATAGACACTGCCTCAAAAACCAACATAGTGACTTAAAGATAGGAAGGTGAAGGTCCTGGAGTGCTGAAATCAGAGCCCTGATTTGAATAAAGGTGGCTCTAGAAGGTATCAAAGAAATGAAGAAATGAACTGTTGCCTTTTTATAATTACTCCCACGATGTAAGGAAAGTTGTGTAAATAAGTTGGAAAATATTTAAAAAATCAGTTATGTTAAAATGAATTTTGATTTCAGCCTGCAGGACAAAAAAGGGACCTTCAAAGCGGCATGGTGAATTCTATGGGTGCTGTACGTTTATGCACAGTCTGATGCAAAGGTAGGGCTCCCATGGTTCATCTACATTCTGCTGGTTTAGGACATAATTTTGTAACGTTCATTAAATAAGCTCTGAGACGTTCCGGATCTTGATATTTTGCGCATGGCTAATTGAATTCATTTTTCAAAGTCTCATGCTACACATGGCATCAGTGGTTGTTAATAGACACTGTGCTCTTAACAGCAACTAACTACATTTTTTCTTTTCTTTCCGAGCTTGTGTTCCGGTTCCAGTTCCAGCCCCCCACACTAAGTTGTTCCTTCGCTTAAGCTCCACTTAAGTTGTTTCCATAATCCGCTCCAGCCTCACCATGCCTGGGCCACACCAGATGGCAGTAACTCTCTCCCTCCTCCGGTGACACCAAGGACTTTCCCACGAGGACTCAAGATCCTAAAGTGACTCTGCGTAACAGACTAAATAATGGCGATATGCATATTTGTTTACATTATTTTATTCAATATTTTATTTATCTGTTTCTGAACTACTACTGCAGACTTATTTGACTACATGAATTAATTTCATTCTTACATTTCTCATCTAAGCTGCCCTTTTTGAGTCTTGGTCCTCCCAAGGTTTCTTCCTTATAACACTTAGGGAGTTTTTCCTTTCCGCTGTCACCCTAGGCTTGCTCAATTTGGGAATGGCCCTGGATATTAGAAGATAATATAAAATTGTAAAGCTGCTTTGAAACAGAAATAAATCTGACTTGACTTGTTTGAAATGTAAGGCATTACATTTTCAGAATTTGTGCCACCAGCTTGGCACCCTGACCAGGATGAAGCAAATAAAGTGAATGAATGAGGATGTAACAGCGCATATTGTTACAGTGCCAGGTAAGGTTGGGTACCAAAACCAAAATTCCAAGAACTGGATACCCGTTAAAGAAATAGACTTTCGATTCCAATTTTCGGTTCCTACTTCAAATACAGGGCTGAGATTAGTGCAAAATACGTCTGTATTAACAAGGCACTTATCTAGCAGGACCTTGTGATGATGTACTAATCATGTAGTTTTGTTTTGATTAGAGGAAGATGCACACTCAAAAGAGCTCAAAAGTTTGGCTCAACTTTGAGAGAAAACTCTTCTAAAGAAGGTTGCACCAACAACATGGGAATACATCTAAGGCACCAACATGATAGAAATGTCAAGCAGAATGATTGGAATGAACCGGAATCAATAAGCAGAATCAGAATCGATGAAATTCAAACGATACCCAACCCTACTGGAAGGTTTGATGAGTCATTAAAGTAGAAGTCCAGGTACTTATAGCAGCTCTGTGGCACTGAGTCAGGAATTTTCACATATTCTTTACAAGCAGGATAGTGAGGACATGGGTCTGGTCATTACTCCCGGGCCAAACAACCCTCCGTACTCTCTGTAGACGAACAACATGACACAGAAATATGAACAACTGATTACAATCTTGACTTGCAAAATCAGTCCGCGGCTCTGTCTGGAAAGTTCCTCACAGTAAAGCTCAGCAGGAGACAAAGAGCGAGTTGAGGGACTGGTGACTCTGTGCCCTCTCTAGTGTACCACTGCCCGAGAGGATCTCACACGCAGCCAGTTCATGACAAAGGGCATTCAGCACCTCCAGAATATGAGCCTTGCCTGTGTGGGGAGAATGAAGACAGATGTAGATCAGAATCCCTGAATGAAGTCGGACTGAAAATAGCTGGATAAGAAGTTGTGGTTTTACCATGTTGAGGATCACTGCAGGACTCCAGCGTGCTTAGTAAGATCTTCCCCAAGGACCTTCTTGACACGTTCTGAAAGCGTATGGTTTGTCTTAAAATGCAGCCATTCAGAACCTCCCACACATTAATAAACTGTCTATGTGGACAGCACTTCTTTTAAATTCAACCTTTTCCTCCCCAATACAGGTACTCCCCGTTTTACAACGAGACATGCCTCTACGACACACTGGAAGACATTCTGCCCAGTTGTGTGGTGAACACGAAACCTGAACTGCTTTGGACTGGGACTGCATTGTCTTTAACGACAAATTCGGGTTCTGTTTGAGTATTGAGACCTCGTGGTGAGCATTTCAATCCTGGCTTTGTTGTAGAGCAACACGTTGCCCCAACTGCTGATGTGATGATCTGGGGAGCCATTGCATACAACAGTCGGTCACCCCTAGTAGTGATATGAAGGACACTTACCACTAGTCCAGCACATCCTGTGGCCACGTGCTGCCCCTCACGGCAGGGCTACCAACTGGCATTTTTCAGCAGGATAATGCTCGCCAACATACAGCAAGGGTTTCACAGGAATATCTCTGCCAGATTGCAACACTTCCTTGGCCTGCTTGGTTGCCAGATCAGGCCAACAATCTCTCACCAAGAGGTACACTACCCAAAAGCAGCCTCAGAGCATTTTTATAGAGCAACGGGAAAAGCAGTTTTACGCCCTCAGGTGGCAAAACTCATTGTCTAATCAGACCACACCCGTAATCATTTACATAACTGCCTGAGATAACTGCATGCCGGGTTTTGCAGCAATCCGACATTTCTATCTGGGTGCTTTCTTTTTTCTGTCACCCAGTGTATATACTGTACGTGTCATAGCGTAGCATAACTTAAACATACTTAAAACTCCTACACTAAACTATAATTGGTCAAACTCATTAACATAAAGCTAATTTTATAATAAATTATTATATATCTCATTTAATTCAACGAATGCTGTATTGAAAGTGGAAAAACAAAAACATTTGTCGCAACCACAGCTTTGTCTCACTACATTTCCCAGTGTTCATCACTCCTACCATGTGCCTCCCTATGTCACGCACCGCCTGATTCCTCATTTTGCATGGAAGAGTAACGAGAGTGCAGTTTCTGCTGAATGGGTATTTCTTATTATTGGATTCCCATCATAAAATCTAAATGTCGTAAGTCGGACCATGTAAAACGGGGAGTACCAGCATGGCAAAGCTCAGCTCCCCCATCAACATTCCCCTACTTGTGCCAACACCTCCGCCAGTGGAGGAGGACTATAGCCAATGGGGCTATTGTTGCAGTGTGTGGAGACAACCCCCTTCTTTCTCTTAGATATGACCAATTGTGTCTATGGAGATGCCATTGAAACTCAAACTCAAGTCTCCACAGTGAAAGGATAGCATATTTTGCTTATTATTGGATTAAGTTATTTCTGCTTTGTTGCAGCACATGACCGAGTTCCAAACTGTCTCTGGAGACATCAGCTCAAAACCTCATCAAGAACTCCATAGATTTCGATGGTTAAGCAACGACATACAAACCTAAGGCCACCATGCTTGAATTGAAATGGAGAAAAGCACACCCCCACTGGACTCAAGCATTAGAAACACAGTTTCCTACTGTCAGGCATAATCATGTTTTGAGGATAGTCCGGTCATGTCATAAACTGCCCTTAATGTACACTATATAGACAAACGTTTGTGGACAGCCCTTGTAATTAGTGAGCTAAAAAAGCATCATTTCTGGATTCTCCATAGGCAAACAGTGGCAGTCGAATGGGTTGTACTGTGTCAATCAATGTGACACATTTATAGGTTTCTGCTTCCAGAAAGTCAGCTCATCAACTTTCTGACCTGCTGTGCTTAAACAAAGTCCATAGATTTGTCCATAGATTAGGTTTGCCAACTTTGATTGAGAACTTGACTGGCTTGGGCAGAACCTTCATCCCAACTATCAGACACTCCAACATACAATGCACTGGAATGCAAAAAAGAATGCAAACGGCAAACTAATAGCCATGTATTGGATGTAATTTCTTGGATGTCTGCAAACTTTTGCCTATAAAGTGTAGTTCAGATTTCAAGATTTCACCTCTGCTTGACAAACGTAATGAAGTGCTTAATCCAGACACCCGTGCAACGGGTTCTACAAGGTAACCTAAGCAGGTCGTGTGAGACTAACCAGGTCTCGGAGCTGCTGAAGGAGCTGCAGAACATCCATGAGCTTCTCCTCAACCAGCGACAGACGAACCCGTTCAGTCTCCAGCATCTGCAGTTCTCTCTGGAGAAGCTCCGTCTCCTCGGCCTTCTGCTGCAGCTCCTGCATTAAGGAGTCCTGGACCTGCGCACACAAGCACATATATCGTATTGTGTTGTATTGCTAAGTAAATAGGTTTGTAATGATACACTCTGCTCGCGACTCATTTCGATTCACAAAAATGAGTTCACGATTCAATTTTTGAACAATAATTGATTTTACATTCAACACAACATTCTTTTAAAATTTTTGAACTGTAAGCAATGTAAAATAACGCACATTTTCTTGTATAACATTAGTCCCTGAAGTGAAAAGAAATGACTAGACACAGGTTTAAAAATTTTCAAAATGTTATTGCAGCTTCACCATGTCTTACATAATCGAGTGAAAACCTTCCTTTTTTTTTATTTCTGAGGAATGAGAATTCAAAACAATGTGTACTTTTCTTGTATAAAAAAACAAAAAGAATATTTTAGTTCCCTGCAATTAAAACAAATGAGTAATTTCTTTACTGAGAACTGTGTACACATGTGAGCATGACTTATTATGGCGCCCTCTGGTGCTATAAAAAAGAACGCATCATTAAATCCCTACTGTGAAGAAATTGTTTAGCAAAAAATTCAAACCCACACAACTTCCCCCAGAAGCATGCCATTCACATGTACAAAACGTTTTTCAAAATGTCTGCAAAAGTAAGAGACACTTTGGGTTTTGTTTGGGTTTTACAGAAATAAAATCAGCTCACTGAAATCTTGTAGGAAACTTAAATTACCATTTTAGAAGAAAGAAAAGAAATAAAACACAATAAGTCAGCTGCAGATCTTTAGTCTCCATCAGAAATAATCCCGGTTTATTTTAGATGGTTTTTAAGAAGGGAAATTCGTAATTTAGGCTCCTCCTGAAACAAGGTCAAAGTTAGCTCTTCAGCTCTTCTTTAGTTTTTCATTAACAAATAAACGCTATAACATTTTTGTCCAGCAGATGGCCACACAAAGGGGTATTAAAAGCACAGAAAAATCCAGATTTCAAAATCTCTATCCAGCCATATCTGCATCAGCTTTATCCAGTCTGAAAATGTATTTAAAAAATTGGGACAAAATCTGTGAGATCAATTTGATCCTGCATAGGTAATCAAGGGATTTGATTATCCGGACAATCTGAACCATGTTATAATGTGGAGCACCAGTCATAAACATCATCAGCTAATGACATCCAAACTATCCACGTACACAGTTCACATCCACAGCAATGTGTTTCCAACAGTCACATTATGTGCAAAGCTTGGGCATCTCTGTGGTCACAGCAAGGAAGAGCTGCCCACACAAACACAGCTGCCCACACAAACACAGCTGGTCACCAGGGTGGGTTTAGCAGAAAGAGAGCATTACATCACTTTCTGTGGTTTAATCTGAAACGCTCTTAGTGACATCCCAGTCGTGTGTGAACTTTTTTATTTTTTTTTTAACAACAGTTACATAACGCATGTTCTGAAAGAGCATAAAAGAAACGCTAAACAAAACAAAAACGGTTCTCAGCAGATATTAATTACTCCAAGCTGGACTAAGCTGATCAACTACAGATGTTACAACTGAATCTCGTTTAAACTGAATAACTCTTTTCCAGTGGAATAATTCCACTGTCACAGTGAAGGTGCCAGGTCTCGAGCTGGTGCCTAAAGTAATTTCCACTATTTAGCAACCCAAAATGCAGTTGTGGGTTAAGCTCAGTGGTAGCATGGTAGAGCTTGGATTTGAACTCCCAACCTAATGATTAGTAGGCCAGTACCCGTTTGTATAAAACACCTTACGTTTAACCCTTAAGGGAAGATCTTCCCTTACCCAAGGGAATTACGTAAGTGTGTTGCATAAACTCCCTCAGACGTTTCATTTAACTAAGGGAAACCAGTAAGGGATTTAATGCAGTGACTGAGGTTTTGTTGCCATGAAGTTATACGGTTTCCATTACAATGACTCATCAGGGGGGAAAAAATAACTTTCACTGAACACCGCTGTTTGAAAGGTTACATCAAGACTATATATATATGTATATATAGGCCCACTCCTCCATACAGATCTTCTCCAGATCTTTCAAGTTTTGGGGCTGTTGCTGGGCAACACTGAGTTTCAACTCTGTCCAAAGGTTTTCTATTGGGTTCACGTCTGGAGACTGACTAGGCCACTCCAGGACCTTGATATGCTCCTTACAGAGCCACTCCTTAGTTGACCTGGCTGTGTGTTTCAGGTCATTTTCATGCTGGAAGACCCAGCCACGACCCATCTTCAATGCTCTTACTGAGGAAAGGAGGTTGTTGCCCAAACTCTTGCGATACATCACCCCATCCATCCTCCCTTCAATACGGGGCAGTCGTCCTGTCCCCTTTGCAGAAAAGCAACCCCAAAGTATGATGTTTCCACCCCCATACTTCACGGTTGGGACGGTGTTCTTGGGGTTGTACTCATCCTTCTTCTTCCTCCAAACACGACGAGTGGAGTTGATACCAAAAAGCTCTATTTTGGTCTCATCTGACCACATGACCTTCTCCCATGCCTCGTCTGGATCATCCAGATGGTCACTGGCGAACTTCAAACAAACCTGGACATGTGTTGGCGTGAGCAGGGGGACCTTGCGTGCCCTGCAGGATTTTAATCCATGGCGGCGTAGTGTGTTACTGACAGTAATCTTTGAGATTGTGCTCCCAGCTCTCTTCAGGTCATTGACCACGTCCTCCCGTGTAGTTCTGGGCTGATTCCTGACCTTTCTCAGAATCATCTTTACCCCATAAGGTGAGATCTTGCATGGAGCCCCAGACCAAGGAAGATTGACGGTCAATCTTGTGTTTCTTCCATTTTCTAATAATTGTGCCAACAGTTGTTGCCTATCGTCCTGTAGCCCATCCCAGCCTTGTGCAGGTCTACAATTTTGTCCCTGGTGTCCTTAGACAGCTCTTTGGTCTTGGCCATGGTGGAGAGGTTGGAGTGTGATTGATTGACTGTGTGGACAGGTGTCTTTTATACAGGTAACAAGTTCAAACAGGTGCAATTAATACAGGTAATGAGTGCGGAATAGGAGGGCTTCTTAAAGAGAAACTAACAGGTCTGTGAGAGCCAGAATTCTTGCTGGTTGGTAGGTGATCAAATCAAATGTGATCAAATATTGCATATTTCATGCAATAAAATGCAAATTAGTTACTTAAAAATCATACAATGTGATTATCTGGATTTTTTTTTAGATTCTGTCTCTCACAGTTGAAGTGTACCTATGATAAAAATTACACATCTCTACAGGGGTGCTTGAAAGTTTGTGAACCCTTTAGAATTTTTTATATTTCTGCATAAATATGACCTAAAACATCATCAGATTTTCACACAAGTTATAAAAGTAGCTAAAGAGAAACAAGTTAAACAAATGAGACTAAAATATTATACTTGCTCATTTATTTATTGAGGAAAAATATCCGATATTACATATTAGTGAGTGGCAAAAGTATGTGAACCTTTGCTTTCAGTATCTGGTGTGACCCCCCTGTGCAGCAATAACTGCACCTAAACGTTTCCTGTAACTGTTGATCAGTCCTGCACACTGGCTTGGAGGAATTTTAGCCCATTCCTCCGTACAGAACAGCTTCAGCTCTGGGATGTTGGTGGGTTTCCTCACATTAGCTGCTCGCTTCAGGTCCTTCCACAACATTTCCATTGGATTAAGGTCAGGACTTGACTTGGCCATTCCAAAACATGAACTTTATTCTTCTGTAACCATTCTTTGGTAGAACGACTTGTGTGCTTAGGGTCGTTGTCTTGCTGCATGACCCACCTTCTCTTGAGATTCATTTCATGGACAGATGTCCTGAGATTTTCCTTTAGAATTCTCTGATATAATTCAGAGTTCATTGTTCCACCAATGCTAGCAAGCTGTCCCTGCCCAGATGCAGCAAAACAGGCCCAAAACCATGATACTACCACCACCATGTTTCACAGATGGGATAAGGTTCTTATGCTGGATTGCAGTGTTTTCCTTTCTCCAAAACATAACGCTTTTCTTTTAAACCAAAAAGCTCTGCTTTTTGGTCTCATCCCTCCACAAAACATTCTTCCAGTAGCCTTCTGGCTTGTCCACGTGATCTTTAGCAAACTGCAGACGAGCAGCAATAATCTTTTGGAGAGCAGTGGCTTTCTCCTTTGCAACCCTGCCATGCACACCATTGTTGTTCAGTGTTCTTCTGGGAATGGTGGACTCATGTAACAGTAACATTAGCCAATGTGAGAGAGGCCTTCAGTTGCTTAGAAGTTACCCTGGGGTCCTTTGTGACCTCACCAAACTATTACACGCCTGCTCTTGGAGTGATCTTTGTTGGTCGACCACTCCTGGGGAGGGTAACAATGAGCTTGAATTTCCACCATTTGTACACAATCTGTCTGACTGTGGATTGGTGGAGTCCAAACTCTTTAGAGATGGTTTTGTAACCTTTTCCAGCCTGATGAGCATCAACAACTCTTTTTCTGAGCTCCTCCCCAGCTTCAAATAAAACAGGGTGCCCACTCACACCTGATTGTCATCCCATTGTTTGAAAACACCTGACTCTAATTTCACCTTCAAATTAACTGCTAATCCTAGAGGTTCACATACTTTTGCCACTCACTAATATGTAATATTGGATCATTTTCCTCAATAAATAAATGAACAAGTATAATATTTTTGTCTCATTTGTTTAGCTGGGTTCTCTTTATCTACTGTTAGGACTTGTGTAAAAATCTGATGATATAATTTGCTGCCTATTTGTTAGAGCTGTGTTTCTGCTATTTATGCAGAAATATAGAAAATTCTAAGGGGTTCACAAACTTTCAAGCAATTCTGTACATTCTTTGTAGGTGGGAAAACCTGCAAAATCGGCAGTGTATCAAATACTTATTTTCCCCACTGTATATACACACACACTCAAGTCAGTGCCAATTTAGTGTAATCAATTAACCTAATGTGCATGTCTTTGGATTGTGGGAGGAAACCGGAGTACCCAGAGTAAACCCATGTGGAGGACACACAGGAAGGACCCAGGATGCTCGACCTTCTTGCTGTGAGGCTGCGGTGCTACCCACCGAGCCACCGTGCCAGCCATAAATGTCACCTAGTAAATAATATCAACCATGTAATAAGAATAATAAAAGTAATATTGCACTTCAGTTTCACCTAGTAAATAAAAATAGTATCGACCACATAATAATAATAATAATTTAAATTATACTTCAACTTCATCTAGTAAATAATATCGGCTATTTAATAATAATAGTAATAATAATAATAATAATAATAATAATAATAATAATAATATAGTACTTCAGCTAGTAAGTAATAATAATAATAATAATAATAATAATAATAATAATAATAACAACCATGTAATAATAATAATAATAACAATAATAATAATGTACTTCAACTTCAACTAGGGCTGGGCAATATGGCCAAAAATTTGTATCACAGTATTTTATATGATATAATTTGCTGCCTATTTGTTAGAGCTGTGTTTCTGCTATGCACCGATATGGAGGTATATGAAAAATGTATACCCTACCACCGGTATACCACCCAGACCTAATATTGACCATGTAATAATAATAATAATACTAAAACTACTACTACTAATAATTATACTAATAATCAGTTCAAACCAGCACCAAAACATTGTTAGTCTGGAACCAAACACACTTAACGCCTGGGCATAAACAGAGGTGTTAAAGCTGTGTTATGGCCCTAGAACCTTGCCAGTGGGTTTCTATGCATGTGTGTGTTTGTGTGTTCCAACAGGGGGCGGCAGCGTACCTGCTCTGGTTCAGGCTCAGCTCGCCGGGCTTGGTTCTCTCTCAGTTCCAGCTGTTTCTGGAGGCGAGTCACTCTGTCGAGCAGCTGCAGAACAGCAGTGTGACTTTCCTCAGCCCACGATTCGCCCCAGTGGGAAAACAACTTTTTCAGAGCCCGCTCATCACACCTGGTCATGAGACACAACTCCGGCTTATTAGCATGTACTGCTCCATAAAAATAGTTCATTTTTGTAATTAAATTAGTTACCATGTTTATATTACTTTCAGCTTTCATTTGAGATGCACTCATCTCCAAAAGTATGGAGAGAGCCCTTTTACCATGTGGATTTCTGGCACACCCATAACTCCAAGCATACAGCCAGACATTCTTCATAGACAACCAATGGCTGCAGAGTGGATCACACTCCACAGCTCAGTTACTGAACTTGGCACTGCTAGAGCTGTTCCAGTGCACTAATTCACATTTACATGACCAGGATTTGGCATACACCCTCATCCAGAGCTAACGACAATTTAGTTGAGCAGTTAAGCCCTAACAGACTTGCTCATAGGCCTAAAAGTGGCAGCGTGGCAGCATGGATTTGAACTTATAACCTTTTATTAGTAGTCCAGACCCGTAATCACTGAGCCATAACTGCCCCACTGAGATACTGAGTCACCAGTCACAGAACTCAGGTGTTACCATGGCCTGGATGGGATACCAGTCCATCACGGCCCGGCTCAGACCAGGCTTTCCACGTTTGGTCACACAAGGGCCTCATTACAACTTCCAAATTATATAAGGCGGCATTTTTTCTATTTTTCTCAGATTTATCAACCACATTCCCACCTTTTTCGCATCTTTCAGGATAGTTCTGATGTTTTTCCATCTCAAAATCCATAACTATTAGGGAGCATGCTGCCATCTGGTAGCCAAAGAAATGCATGACACGAAGAGCATAATGCCGTTATTTAATTAAGCAATAACACATGAGAGGGAGTGCCTTAATGTGAGATACTGGCACGGGTGTGATGCAGTCATAGGCACGAGGCCACAGGCAGAGTGCTGAAGATCAGAACACTCGTGTCAATATCTCACATTAAAGCACGACCTTGAGTGTATTATTGTGATTATACCACAGTTCCGTTATCGCCATTTACATTTTCAGACAAAGAGGACAGAAAAAACTTTATCACCCTTCTGCAATTTAAAATTATTCCATTCTATCGTTACCCCGTGGCTAAGCCCTTCAGTCTAAAGTTGAGGAACAGAATGACCAATAACTGTTTATTATACAGACAATAAACACAAATATATCAATTGGTAAGTTTAAATTTTTTAAAAAGTATGTTTATTTACATTCAGCAAATGAAATGGTTTGGGTTTATAAGGCAGGCTGTTACTAAGATGCACTATTCTACCAACTGAAGCAAATCAGAGTGAGATTCCGGTGTTATAACCAAGGATCCCGTTTGATTAATTATTATAAATTTGCACGATGAAGCTCTTAATGTTAATATTATCAGTCAGAAATGTAACGGCAGACTAACAGAGCATCAGCAGCTTCTCTGGGTTAGAGCTGGACTTACAGATAACAAACCTGTCAGATCAATGAATCTCCGATCAGCCGTGGATGGCATTTAATGAAAGACGCCGAGTTTAACTCCAGCAAACGACGTCTTTGTGAGGGATGGAGCTGATTCAGTTCATTTTCATCTTCCAAATGTAAATTGTTTTCAAAACCAATAGATTTGTAAACTAATTAGACCTTTCATTTTGGCAGTGTTTTACTTGTGTCATTATAACGGCTGCTGTTAGGGCGGGCATCAGTGCTAGGTTACATGTGTATGCAGCTGAGAAATACTTATAGAGCGTCGGCCAGAGTACCGTTATCCTGCAATAATGGCATGGCTGGAGCGTCCCTCAGCCAATCAGACACCATTTACCCAAATATTTCCAGATTTTGAGCTGACCAATGTCAATTTTCCGGACAATGGCTGAAAAATAAGCATTGATGCAAATCAACATCGAGTGGCTACGAAGCGCACTACTTAGGGGGCATATTCCCAATTTTACAGGTCCTTCTCAAAAAATTAGCATATTGTGATAAAGTTCATTCTTTTCCGTAATTTAATGATAAAAATTAAACTTTCATATATTTTAGATTCATTGCACACCAACTGAAATGTTTCAAGTCTTTTATTGTTTTAATACTGATGATTTTGGCATACAGCTCATGAAAACCCAAAATTCCTATCCCACAAAATTAGCATATTTCATCCGACCAATAAAAGAAAAGTGTTTTTAATACAAAAAAAGTCAACCTTCAGATTATTATGTTCATTTATGCACTCAATACTTGGTCGGGAATCCTTTTGCAGAAATGACTGCTTCAATGCGGCAGGGCATGGAGGCAATCAGCCTGTGGCACTGCTGAGGTGTTTATGGAGGCCCAGGATTGCTTCGATAGCGGCCCTTAAGCTCATCCAGAGTGTTGGGTCTTGCGTCTCTCAACTTTCTCTTCACAATATCCCACAGTTCTCTATCGGGTTCAGGTCAGGAGAGTTGGCAGGCCAATTGAGCACAGTAATACCATGGTCAGTAAACCATTTACCAGTGGTTTTGGCACTGTGAGCAGGTGCCAGGTCGTACTGAAAAATGAAACTCTTCATCTCCATAAAGCTCTTCAGCAGATGGAAGCATGAAAGTGCTCCAAAATCTCCTGATAGCTAGATGCATTGACCCTGCCCTTGATAAAACACAGTGGACCAAACACCAGCAGCTGACATGGCACCCCCAGACCATCACTGACTGTGGGTACTTGACCACTGGACTTCAGAACATTTTGGCATTTCCTTCTCCCCAGTCTTCCTCCAGACTCTGGCACCTTGATTTCCGAATGACATGCAAAATTTGCTTTCATCCGAAAAAAAGTACTTTGGACCCCCAAGGTCTGGAATCGGCCCTTCTCCACAATCCTCCTCAGGGTCCGGTCACCTCTTCTCGTTGTGCAGCGTTTTCTGCCACACTTTTTCCTTCCCACAGACCTCCCACTGAGGTGCCTTTGATACAGCACTCTGGGAACAGCCTGTTCGTTCAGAAATTTCTGGTCTGTGTCTTACCCTCTTGCTTGAGGGTTGTCAATGATTGGCCTTCTGGACAGCAGTCAGGTCGGCAGTCTTACCCATGATTGCGGTTTTGAGTAATGAACCATGCTGGGAGTTTTCAAAAGCCTCAGGAATCTTTTGCAGGTGTTTTAGAGTTAATTCGTTGGTTCAGATGATTTAGGTTAATAGCTCGTTTAGAGAACCTTTTCATGATAATGGTAATTTTGTGAGTTTTTTGGGGTTTTCATGAGCTGTATGCCAAAATCATCAGTATTAAAACAATAAAAAGACTTGAAATATTTCAGTTGGTGTGCAATGAATCTAAATATATGAAAGTTTAATTTTTATCATTACATTACGGAAAATAATTAACTTTATCACAATATGCTAATTTTTTGAGAAGGACCTGTATATATATATATAATATATATATATATATATATATATATATATATATATATATATATATATATATATATATCCAGGCCTCCATTCGAAACTCTGTAACCCTGGAAACCTTTGACTAGGAGGATATAAACTGGGGTGATCCAGCACATTGAACCAGCGCCGTGTCTGAGTCTGCCCAGTTTGTATCCCACATCTGCCTCGTTTTGATTACGTACAGCAGGGGTGGCAGCTTGTTGCTGAAAGTTTAAGTCCTATAACCCCTTGGCTGGGCATCGTCAGTGATGGTGTCACTTCGTATCCATGAGCGTTATATGAATGATAAACTGTACCTGTCACCACAACAGGAGAGTCTGGTGAGGATCCGCTTCACCTCATCCACTTGCCTCTGCTGCTCTCCTGTCCACCTTTCCTCCTCTTCATCCGATGCTGCCTGACCCTCCACCGAGCGGAAGAGCTGCTCCTCCACTGAGACAGGCCACACACCGGATAGAGCTCATTTATGTGTTTGGTACTGTTGCCTTGTTACAGGACATTTCATTTGAACTTACTGGAACCGGTGAGCATATTCTGATATACACAGTGAGATATATAAATGGGATCAAAAGTCTGAGAGGAAAAGTGAAAATGCTAAACACCATCAAGCATTTATGGGGGCACTAGAAGACAGAGAATGCAGAGCATTCAGTAAAACCACAAGATGCTCGCTGGAACATTGTGAAATCCTGCTGGATTACATTTTTTGGCACAATTCTTTGAGGTATATGCAGCTCGAATGCACACCGTCACTGCAGCAATATGGGGAACAAACCAAATGCTAATCAATTCTTTTTTTCAAGAAATTGATTATGCTGATTGTATGATTTGTAAGGAAAAATATATTAAATTCAAGGAAAAATGCAAAATAGAAGCATTTTCACTAGTGGTTTCAGACTTTTATGGCTCTCACTGTACATATTGTGCAAAAGTCTTAGACCACCTTTAGATTTGATATACCATTGCTTTAGCAGTGGTACGGCCATATATTTTTGCTCAGCCTCATTAATAGAAAACAACCAGAAAATTCTTCTATGCTATTATAGTATTAAAAATAAAACACAGCTTATCTAGGGTATAGTGACAGTATTAAATGTGACCTCCACTTACACTTGAGCAACAGCAGCATCTGGCAGCTTCTACAGTCTGAAGCTGTAAAGCTCACAAAGAAAGACTGGAATAGAGTTCAGTGGATAAGAGAATTATAGAGTGAAGTTTTTTGGGTCCAGTCATCAACAATATCCTATATATGGTCATTACAGCACTAATAAAACAACAAATCTAAAGGTGGCCTAAGACTTTTGCACTGTGCTTTATATCATCCATTTTCATTCATATGCACCATGGCTCTCACCTCAAATTTATTATTCATTGTCAGTACCAAACTGTACAAGGAAAACACATTTGTCGACTTCTCCCTCACTACATAAAGAATAGAGAGTCATTTTAGATTCAGCCCTATTCCACCTCATCTCGGTTACCCGGCATCAGAGCTCAGGTCACAGGTGTAGGTCCTCATCAAGTCTGAGAGCTCCACTTTGGGACACAAGCCCTGATTAGGGGTGGGTGATACGGTAAAAATATTCTATCACAATATTTCAAGACAGTTTCACAATATATGATATGTGATCACAGACAAAAGGCGTCAGTGGTGACAGATTCTTAAAAACTACTATTCAAATATTATCCCATACTTTGTAAAGTGATTTATATTCTAATTGTGCTGCACTTCATCTAATTAAACAGGACACGATGACAAAATTTATCAAGATACAGTAAAATGCTCTCATATTGCCCACCCCTAGTCCTGATGTTGCCTCTACCTAGGCTGACGGAAACCTTAGAGGTTAATTATATCATTATAATTAACCACACTTAAGTAGGAACTTCCTCATAACAGAACAACGCTACAACGCTCCTGATAATTCCTATCCAACTTATTTATTCAGACAGAGGGGTTTGACTGTAATCACATTCTGAAAAATAGCATTTGTTTACTATTATTGCCTTGCTTTCCTGCTAAGCTCCAGCAGGGAGACGAACTGCACCCTACACCGTATGTCCAAGTATCTAATTGGTGCCCCACCGATGCCCTCAGTGCTGTTTGACATCTTAGTTACTACACAGTATACGGTTTAGGATACAGCCCACAGCACAGTATTTCCCAGCACTTTCCTCTTAAACATGAAACAGTATGGTTATCTCAGCATGCAATACTGTGGCGTGTGATTAAATCCAGCCTATAAACAGACACCGAAATGCTCTGTGGGGTGAATTTGTGAAAAGACTGAAAACACACAACTGACTGTTGTCGTGAACAGCCTCAGCATGGCCTGTCGGTGAATCTCGGTCTTGTGTATCCAGACAACATCTAGGCCCTCTGTACGGCATCTGTTCCGCGGCGCTGAACGCTTTAGGCGCGGCCATTTTGGAGACCTCAGACCTGGAGAAGGATGGAAAGTCCAGTTAATACTCGAGCACGCAGACATCTGCATACAGCTGCAGCGACACTGATGGTGGCCACTTCCCTCCCAGTATCTAGAAATATGAGCTGCATTAAAAAGTACTGCATGTAATCTATCGCTCCAATCTTTTACGTAACATCAAAGAAAGCCCAAAAAACTGGAGCTAGTATGCAATAATTCTTGTTCCCAAGCACCGTAACAATTTCACTGGCACTTGTGATAAAGCAGCAAAAGCAGGCCTGGTTCTGTGTAATTGAAGCCAAGCCTGCGCTCAGCTGCTCAGAGTTCAAGACTTGGGAGTTTGCTTCGCAGCTTGAATGGAAAACCTCCATAACATTACAGATCACTCTAACATACTGAACATGAAACTTCATCCCAAATGCTAAACAACCCAGCCTGCCTTAAAACTAGGGAATAAATCAATTGCTTTGCAATTGAATGATGGGCATATTGAACACGGCTTACGCTCAGGTGGAAAGCATAAAGTGCAACTGATTTTTCTTTGTACTCGTTGTTTCAATGCTCCTCTGGTCATTCTGTGTAGGAGGAAATCCGATAGGGGGCCTTCGTGAATCAGAGATTAAGTGTTTCCAGATGGTAGGGCCTTGCCAAAGCTGAAAAAAGGGAAAAAGCTGAAGAATACGCTTTCAGCAGCTTGAATCCTGGAGAGTGAAAACAGTCGGATGCATGCACACATCCTGCTGCCAAGGGGGGAGTCTCCAGCATTGAAGCCTGGTCTGTGTTAGCTGCTGGACAAGCTAACAAAATACTGTCCCCTGAACTGTGGGCTCAGGAATTGCTATGAAATTGAGGTTAAGGGGTTTAAGTCAGAAGCACAGAGGGGACAGAACGAAGGGAGTATTTTCTGCATCAAAAACAGGTCATGGAGCGATACAGCAATGCCTTCGTTTAGACTCTCCCGCATTACAAACCGTGCTTTGGTGAGACGTTTGCTATTGGAGAAGATTTATGAAATCCCTAGCAGGTTGTGCTGGGGAACCAAGAACCCCAGTATGTTAATTATGGCTTGGCTGTAGGAGGAGACTGTCAATGCACAGCGTGACTAATTGAATTTTAATGACAAAGATGGCAGACAGCATGTGTGTGCGTGAGAGAGATAAAAAGAAGAAAGCTGGAGATGGTTGGGAACACTGCCGTAGGATTCTAAAGTTGTGGGCCTTTGAAAAATGGTGGGTAATACTTTTAGATCATTCCCATCACACTGTACGATAAATAATGGGGTGTCTGTTTGAAAGAATTCATTCATTCATTCACTTTCTTATCCGCTTAACCCTGGACAGGGTGGCGCCATAGGGTGCCAAAGGCCGCCAATCCATCATAGGGCACGCAAACTCTCACACTCATACACTTTAACAATCAATTCAGCATGTCTTTGAACTGTGAAGAAATCGGAGCACCCGGAATAAACCCACGTGGAGAACATGCAAACTCCACACAGAAAGGACCCAGACCACTCCACCTAGGATTGAACTTGCTGTGAGCCGACAGTTCTACCCACCAAGCCACCGTGCCACCCTGTTTGAAAGAAATGCGTTTGATAATACACTATATGCTCAAAAGTATACAGACACCCTTAATATTTATATGACAGCTATTTACAATACCATTACCCTTGCTCTTTTGTCAGATGCTTTAATTCAAAGTGACACAAGGATGCAGCATATACAGTTTATGGGTCTTGCTCAAGAGCCCAAAAGCAGAAGCTTGATGGAGCTAGTATTTAACCCAGGCAACCTTATCCACTAAGTCACCATCTACAATAATGTGGCCACACCCTTTGGTAACAGGTATATACAATAATACAGAAGAGCTCAGTGAATTTCAGAGTGGCACTCTCGTTAAATGTTATCTAACAAACGTTGGTTTAAGTGGTATAAAGCACACCTCCATTGAACTGCAGTCAGGAATAACACAACCACACTTCTGATCAACCAAACACAACAAACTGACAGCTGTAAAGCAAGCTGGAGGATGAAATACGATATAGGGCCTTTTGAACACTTAAGACAGCATGAGTTTGAGGTGTACAAACCTCAACTCCATCCAACGTTTTCAAGAAGTTGAGCATCAATTTGCAATCTGATTAATGCTCGTTTCAGAAAGAGCTGAATTTCTGCATTTATGATCCAAACCCTAGTCTTTCCAGAAGAGTCGAATTTTATTTATTGTTATTGCAGCAAAGGTGTCCTCTATTCCAAAGTCATTTACATAAAGCACGTCTTGACAGACTTTGTGTCTTTACATACATTTGACAAACCCTCTAAAACACCAATCTGAGAAGATTTATTTATATACAGTGGGAAAATGTGTGAAAGTACCGTATTTTTCGGACCACAAGGCGCACTTAAAATCCTTTAACTTTCTCAAAAATCGACAGTGCGCCTTAAAATGCGGTGCGTCTAATGTATGAATTAATTCTGGTTGTGCTTTCTGACCTAGAACCGATTGTAGATGGTACACGGCGCTCATAAAATCTGTCAAAATGTTTTAGCACGGCCTTGGTAAGTTTACAAAGCTTACGGCAACCGTAGTGCGCATCATCGCGAAGTAATACGGTATTGTGCTTCAGCATTAGGGTACGTGCATTTCATTCATTCATTTTCGAAGCGGATTTCAAACCCAACGCTATCAGTCACGCAGTACAACAACATGGACATAGAGCAGCTGTGAGAGAATTCAGCATTAACGAAGTCAATGGTAGCGGAAGTGGAGGAAGCAAGGTAAAAGACCAAACTGAGCTTTCTGACGGAACTTAAGAGTTTTGTTTCATTTCATGCCGCATTATAACCCGGTGCGCTTTATGTATGAACATATACCCGTTAGCAGCCGATCGTTGATTATTGCGTCTTATTAATCCGGTGCGATTTATGGTCCGAAAAAAACGGTAACATGGGTCAATGAATTTTTGCAAAAACCTGTTGAGTCCATGCAGCTTGAGAGCACGCTGTCATTATGGCAAAAGGGGGAACAAAATGCTAATAAATTCTTAGATTTATCTAAAGTATATATATTAAATATATATATATATATATATATATATATATATATATATATATATATATATATATATATATATATATAGAAAACCTCTGGCTGATAAAATAACATTACTTTAAGAGCCTTGCATAGCCAAATGTAATGGAAATCTAACCACTGCTGTAAGGTGTGCCATGTTGTGTTTAAGAGTCTTGATGGAAAACTAAAACAGGTTTTTTGAACTGTACTAACTACAAACGGTTGTTTAAAGAAACAGCGATAAAAGATGAGATCCTTCCTGATTACTTTCTACCTGAGGGTAAGTAAACAATTTCCTTAACTTAATTGCACAAGTCATTGTATAATATAGCAAACTTAATTTCACGGGTCGATGAATGTAAAAAAACACAGAAGTAAAATATTAACCTCGCAGGTTGACAGGCAAGGTAAAAAACGCTAATGGCTCATTCTCTAAAATTAACTTCAACATTTTTCAGTGAGGTCCTGCTCCACGATTTTGAGGGAGAGAATCTGTCTGGGAAATGACAAGCATGGAAACTTTTTCGCAAACAGAACAGCCATCTGGTGTATGTTGGCGTAAGCTGTCAGCATTAATTGCACTCTGTTTGGTTCCACCTCATGGGTCCTCCAAACCCCGACCTTGCAATATGAGAGCTTTATGTTCTTTGAAATGGAAAAGAAGCTAAGCACAGGTTTTACTTCTGCACACGGAATAAGGACTCATATTCGGGAGTAGAGAACAGCTAACTTGCTTGGACTATGTGCCTTGGTCCTGGATCTTTTTTTACCTGGAAACTGGTAGTGTGCTTTTTCCATCAGCCAGTGTTCATTGCTGATTTCAGTGGAATTACAATGGGTGTTTATCCACTACACACTCAAAAACAATGGACACAAGCAATGGCGTGTGGTTTTAGTTGTAGTCCATTTTTCTGTCATTTCTCAGTTCATCACTGTCAGAAACAACTGGATCGATCGCTACAAACAAAAGCGACTGCATCGTCATCATCAATGGAAACTGCCAGTTGTTTGGACTGCGACACTGTATCAGTTATAGGTCACAGTTGATCTGATAAATGACTAAAGGTAAACGTAGTTACAGCCTTGTGTTAGACACAGTGAGTATCTGCCAACCCCTAGAGCTGAGGTACTGGAATAGGTTTTAGAAGAGAAAAACCGGGATTGGTGCATCTCTAGTATATATACCAATTGCAATTTTCTTGGCTGGTTCTGATTTCTTTTTGTCTAAGAATTATAAATGATAGAACACAGAAACATTTGCTAAAGAAAGATAGCAGGAGCTGTTGGCTTGTACCTGGCCCTACACTCTCAGTAGCTTTAGCTTTGTGGCATTGGCCACAAAATATCAATCACTGCAAACTTGCTAATTGTACTTTCTTACAGTCTTAATAAGAGCATTTTACAAGGACACAAGTACAAGGAAAGACACTGAACTGCAACTCACCCCAGTTCAGGTTGCACTTTTACTCAGCATATACAACAACTAAAACGGTAAGCCATACATCACTAAGCCACTGAATGCAGTAAAAACACACTCTCATACTAAAGTCCAGGCATAAATGGTCCAACACAATTAAAAACACGCACTGTGAGCTTTTATCAGCTAATGAAAAGACATGCACATAAAACAGATCACAGACACACAAGAACTCGAAAATAAACATAGAATCAAGCCGTGTGCTAAACGTTGGGTCCTTGAAACAAACACGCAAGCGGCGTTTAAAGCTCATGAACTGAATTCTGAATTAACCTTAGTCAAAGCACTGGACTCTTCATGTGTGGCTGTGTTTGCACCCCTGTCGGTGTCACAAGTGCAAATGTGACCGGCACAGAATTGGTTATATGAGACAGATTGGCTGATTCCGGTCACTGGCTGTTCGATTTTGGCACCTCTAGCATATACTGTATGTTTATTTCAATTTTATACAAACCTACGGTGGGGCAAAAAAGTATTTAGTCAGCCACTGATTGTGCAAGTTTTCCTACTTAGAGAAATGGGAGAGGTCTGTAATTTTCATCATAGGTACACTTCAACTATGAGAAACAAAATGAGGAAAAAAATTCAGGAAATTACATTGTAGGATTTTTAAAGAATTTAATTGTCAATTATGGTGGAAAATAAGTATTTGGTCAATAAATTTGGTTCAACTCAATACTTTGTAACATAACCTTTGTTGGCAATGACAGAGGTCAAACGTTTCCTGTAAGTCTTCACCAGGTTTTGCACACACTGTAGCTGGTATTGTGGCCCATTCCTCCATGCAGATCTCCTCTAGAGCAGTGATGTTTTGGGGGGGCAACATGGTCTTTCAACAACTCCCTCCACAAATTTTCTATGGGGCTGAGGTCTGGAGACTGGCTAGGCCACTCCAGGACCTTGAAATGCTTTTTACGGAGCCACTCCTTCGTTGCCCGAGCGGTGTGTTTGAGATCATTGTCATGCTGGAAGACCCAGCCACGTTCCATCTTCAATGCTCTCACTGATGGAAGGAGGTTTTGACTTAAAATCTCATGATACATGGCCCCGTTCATTCTTCCCTTAACACGGATCAGTCGTCCTGTCCCCTCTGCAGAAAAACAGCCCCAAAGCATGATGTTTCCACCCCCATGCTTCACAGTAGGTGTGGTGTTCTTGGGATGCAACTCAGCATTCTTCTTCCTCCAAACACGACGACTGAGTTTTTACCAAAAAGTTCTATTTTGGTTTCATCTGACCACATGATATTCTCCCAATCCTCTTTTCTGGATCATCCATATGCTCTCTGCCAAACTTCAGACGGACCTGGACATGTACTGGCTTAAGCAGGGGGGCACGCCTGGCACTGCAGGATCCGAGTCCCTCCTCGGCGTAGTGTGTTACTGATGGTAGCCTTGTTACTTTGGTCCCAGCTCTCTGCAGGTCATTCATCAGGTCCCTCCGTGTAAGTTCTGGGATTTTGCTCACCGTTCTCATGATCATTCTGACCCCACAGGATGATGAGATCTTGCGTGGGTCTCCAGATCGAGGGAGATTATCAATGGTCTTGTATGTCTTCCATTTTCTTAGAATTGCTCCCACAGTTGATTTATTCACACCAACCTGCTTGCCTATTGTAGATTCACTCTTCCCAGCCTGGTGCAGGTCTACAATTTTCGTCCTGGTGTCTTTCAACAGCTCTTTGGTCTTGAGTTTGGAGTCTGACTGTTTGAGGCTGTGGACAGGTGTCTTTTATACAGATAATGAGGTCAAACAGGTGTCATTAATACAGGTAACGAGCGGAGGACAGAAGAGCTTCCTAAGGAAGAAGTTACAGGTCTGTGAGAGCCAAAAATCCTGCTTGTTTGTGGGTGACCAAATACTTATTTTCCACCATAATTTACATTTAAATTCTTTAAACATCCTACAATGTGATTTCCTGGATTTTGTCTCTCATAGCTGAAGTGTACCTATGATGAAAATTACAGACCTCTCTCATCTTTCTAAGTAGGAGAACTTACACAATCAGTGGCTGACTAAATACTTTTTTACCCCACTGTATATGTCTTAATTTTCTAAATTTATACTTATTTACACTTACTTATACTTGAAACCAAATGTCACTGTACATTTAGGGACCAATATATTCTATTTTATTCAAAAATATAACCAATCTAAATAATATTAAAAATGTACTGTTATTCCACAAGACAAATCAAGTCACGATTGACAGTGCTCTGATCCTATAGTGTTGAGAAAAGTTACAGGTAGCGACTGCAAGCAAATCAGTCTCTGATCTAATGGGGTTGGGCAGAGTTAGACTGACAGTACAGCTAGCATAACGGCTTTTGGGTTAGACACACAACTGAGAGTCACAACTTAAGAACACACAACTTAAGATCATATTTTTTTGTCTAGCTATTTGGTCTGGCTAATTCCCAACTCCCAATTCCCCGTGTATGCATGATCTCCATTGGCCTACGAGTTCCACCATATAACCTGCCTCCCCCGATTGCTTCTTTTCTACAGCAAGAATGAAGACGCACAGAGGAACGGACTACACTTGGTGTGTCCAGCCACCATCTGCAAAGACATTGTACATTCTCCCCGTCCAAAGGCATACATCTCTAAAATGTCCCAGTATGTGTCTACCATGCATCCTGTGCTGCTGGTTAGGTCGGCCAATTCTCGCAAATTTTCCTCAAAGTTACCATAGATAGTACAGTGAAGGCTATTTAGAAACAAACTTCTTACATTAATACAACACGTAGCTTATGTTTTAAGGCTTTCAAAAAGACGAGATGCTTTCAATCAACTTTGTTTCCCTTCCCTTTGGGCCTACTTTCTTTTTAGTCTAATTTGTGTCTTACAGGAAAAAGCACCAAGCAAGTAACAGAGCAGAAACAGATGCAGCAGAGAAAGAAGAAGAATGCTAATAATGCTCAAAAGGCAAGATGGGACTTTTAATCAGGAACAAACAGCATTCAGCCTTCTGGCTGAGGCTTATGCCGGCCGTCATATCAGTATCATTGTTAGCAAGCGCCTTGCCACTCTTTACAACCCCTCATGTTTGCACTTTGAGGTACTAACAACGGGATCAAATATCACCCAGCTGAAATTACACTGGACTGAACCGATGCCCTCAGGTCAGCCTCGTATGGGCAGCGCTCCGAGGGCTGCTGTTTGTGCTTCAGAAGTGAGGACACCGGGGCATTTCCTGTGTTTAATAAAACAAAGATCTTAAGTCGCAGCCTAGTGTTCACTACAGAATCACCATTCACCCAGCCTCACTCATTTTCTAACACTCAAATTCTCTCTCCTTACTTTCTGTTTGAACATTAAAATGATCAAAGGAAGGATCTACTTTAAAGCCAGAGCACTTTTGTATCAGTATGATTCATTTTCACATCTCAACACCTGTGTGTGAGGAACAAAATAATGCATGATCAGCTATGAAGTAGGGAAGATGCTGAGACAAGTAAACAGAAATAACCCAGCTGATTAGAGACTGGAACAGAGAAGGTGGAAAATTATACATTTTAGCAATCAGGTTTTCCCACCCAGCAATGTCCTATGGACAAGTGACTCAGTGGGCTATTGATATGGCAGCCATTTGCAGGTGTCCCCAATGGCTTGAGATTTAAGAAAAAATATTTTCAAATCCAACACTAGCACTTGGTTTACTGTGATCCTCTTCTCAACAATTCTGCTAACACAACTGTGCCATTGGCTCACAGATGGAATGAGTTAAAGTCAGTGGTGGGACACACCAAAATGCCGTAACTACAGCCTCATATTCTGCCCTACACACACTTTCAAAGGCAGCACATGCTTGGAAGTCTTAACAAGATGCTAGTATTGTGCAGAAAGCAGAGTGAAATACTAAAAACTCTGAGCTAAAGGCTCTTTTTTTACTAACTCACTATGTTTTCTGTGGTAAAATTAGCGGCTCCTCCAATCTAAATCCACAGCTAATGTGCCAGACAGAAGTGAGATTGGATGAAGCAGCAACTCCACTGTGGCTCAACTACATTAGTAGGATTGGGTATTCATTTACATTTACATTTACAGCATTTAGCAGACGCCCTTATCCAGAGCGACTTACAATTGATACAGTCTTACAATCCAAGCAATTGTGGGTTAAGGGTCTTGCTCAAGGACCCAACAGTGGCAGCTTGGCAGAGGTGGGATTTGAACCCTCGACCTTCTGGTCCAAAGTCCAATATCTTAACCACTAGGCTACCACAGTCCCGTATTCCCAACCCGGTTCCGATTCTGAACCAATTCCAAAATGACAAGAATGGGTACCTGTTAAAATAAACAGAATTTCGATTCGACTTATCTGTTCCTACTAACGCAGTTAACGCTTCAGAAATACGTCGGCCACGACCAGTGCATCACGTAATCACATAACTTTATTTTGAGATGCTCCACTAGAGCATTAGTGGAATAATGGACGTGCTCAAAAGTTTGGCTCCAGTTTCGGAGAAAATGAAAAGGCTAAATGCGATATGTTGTTTGTAAATTTCTTCTGTTTTAAAGGAAGCTGCACCTCCAACATGGCAAAACATCTAATGCACCAGCATTGGGCTTCAGCACTGTATCGGGTTCAACTAACTGCATTCTCCTAGCCTGCAGGCTACATTAGCTGGTAGAGTCTAAAACACTTAACGTGAACAAATCTTTACGTGAGTTAATGTGCTAAAACAATAACATGGACAAACTACTCTCAATTACTACTGGTCATAAGTAAACTCTGTGTGTGAGATGATGAACCTGTGAACCTGTAATAATTTTTACAGGAATCGTTTATCTTGCCATTTCAATTTATTATAAGAAAATCACTTAACACAAAATGATTACTTTCCCTTTGGACCACATGTCTGTCATTTCAGCAGTAGAAATTATGACCAGTAGTAATTGAGAGAAGCTTGGTGTCCTAGGTCACTGCTTTAGTACATTAACCCATGATAAGCTTTTTATTTATAATATGTTTAAAAAGGAAGAAAAAAACTTTATGTAAAAAATGATTACTTTTATATATAAATATAAAAATAAAGATATTCTTTATACCTAAACCTTTGAAATATGTACCTTTGAAATACGCAAATTAAGAAATAAAAGGCAGAGATCCCCTGGGTGATTCAGGGATCCTATGATTTGGAGCAATTAATCAGGGTAAGGGTTAGGGTTAGGGTTGTGCTTTTATTATTATAGCACTCCTACCCCTCCACCTCATGCAAACTAAGTTTCTAAGGAAGCACATGGCGTAGTTACCAGTGGAAAAAAAGTGCAAAGAAATACTGAACAGGCTCTGAGTGGGGGAAATGCTCTGCACTAAGTCACCAAATGCCCTTGCATGTTTTTGGAGGCTTAGCAAATGTTTGAGGTCTCCTGAGCAAGAAAGTTCCTCCCACCACACAGCCATGTGTGCACTTCAGTAGTGCTGAGCTGTGCTGCGTTCAGACCATGGGAGGGAAAGAGAAAACCAACGTGTTCAACCAGGCGGCCTGAACCGCAATTCCAAGGCATCTCAAGAGAAACACTCAGCCAGGAGACCTGGTTGCACGTTAACCTGCACCGAAATAGGTGCTGCGTGCACGTCCCCAATGTAACACTGTATCCTTGTGAGGTCTTGTAGGGTTTTTAACTTTCAAATCCCTACCTGCCTCAGACATAACACAGGGAGGAACAATTGGTTTGTGGCTATTTGGGCCTGTCATTATGGGCTAGAGAAGTACAGCTTAGAAATGAGCGATTTACAAATACCTACCGCAGAGCACCTGAAATTACAGTTTTCACGGCCACAATTGATTATTTGGATCTGCCTTTGAGATGGAACAGCTGTACAGCCAGTGACTGCTATGTCAACAATATAGGTAAAAATAGGGAACCCCAAAGGGCATGTTTTCACCAGTCGCATGCAGGCATGAAGGGGTAATAAAGTCCTAGCCGAGTCAATTCCAGTCATACAAGCCCAGTGAGAGACTTGTTTGGTTATCAAATACAAAAACTCACTGTTACAATCTGAAGAAAAGTAGTAGGCCCAGTTTGGCTTGTATGGTTAATACCTTTTATTTGCCATGTCAGTGGTACTAGTGGTCCTCATCGTAAAGGTCTTTATTTATTTTATTTAAACTATTACTATAAACGTATTAATTCGATAACAGCTTAATTCTTACATGCATCATCTAAGCCGCTCAAGCAGGTCAGGTCCCTTTTTGAGTCTTGGTCCTCCCAAGGTTTCTTCTTGATAACTTTTATAGAGTTTTTCCTTGCCACTGTCGCCCTAAGCTTGCTCAATCAGGGACTGGCCTCAGATATTAGAAGATAATATAAAATTGTAAAGTTGCTTTGAGCCAATGCTCCATTGTAAAAAAAACACTATAAAATAAATCTGACTTTGACTTTTGATTTTGAATGTATGTTGAATGTTTAAGTTTGTAGTAACTTCAGGCTCCTGCAGATGGCGTTACACAGGGATGATTGAACTACAAATATCTGCACGTTAAATCCCAGTCTACAGGAAAGTTATTACACGCTGTGACGTATGTTTCAGTCACAGGCGACTCATTTTTGGTCGGCGAGTATGTATAAAAACAAAAACAATAATCATAATCATCGCAATGATCCGAGTCTGCATTATATTATGCGCTGCTGCCACACAATTGAGCAGGTGTACAAGTGTTCCTAATAAAATGCCCAGTGAGTGTATATACAGTGATACCTCAGAATTTGAACTTGATTCCAGAAGGCCGTTTGAACTACGATTTCTTCGAAGTCGGAATCAAATTTCCCCATGAGAAGAAATGTCAATAGGATTAACCCATTCCCGACCCCTAAATGATGGTTTTCTTTTACCTATATTCGTATGTAATTAATAATTAAAAGCATGAATAAAGCAAAGGAACGTAATACAATAATAACAATCAATCAAGACATGAAATATGAGAAACTACAGGGAAACTAGATAGCCACTGAGGCAAATGCAGTTTTGGCATGTCGTAAGACTGGGGCAGCAGCTCCGAGACTGAGGTATTGTCTAAAATCCCACCCATTGACTGATATAACATACATAATATAATAATAAAATATTAAAATAATATAATATACATAATATGCCTATGATTGCACCCCAAGTTGTTCTTTTTGGTTTTACAGTGATTGCATACTGTATTGGTGCATTATCGCCACCGTCTGGACTGGATTACGTGCAGATCACACCATTGAGTGTTTTATGGAACTTTTGGAATTTTTGTTCGAATTTGGGGGCAAAAGAAACTTCAAACGAACTATTCAATGTCAAATTGTTTGAAAAAAGAGGCATTCCACTTCCGAAGTTCCACTGTACACAAGCAAACTGCTTCTACTACTAATAGCTAAATGAAACCAAAATAAAAAGATGTTCAGTTCTCCTTTGACAGTGAGCTCCAAGCTTTATCTCCTTTGAGAGGATACAGAGTCAGTGAACAAACAGCTGACTATTTGCATCTTCCTCCAGATGGTCCCCCACACATCTCTTTTGTTCCTGTACTTCCAGTCTCCAGACCCCATTGTCCCTGCAGGTCTGGCCCCTTTTGCTGCTGAGCATTTATTGGAAAGTGAGAAACGCCTCCGGCCCTTTAAGATACACTTGGTTAGAGCTCTTGTTTTTCATGGAAATGAAGTCAGTAGATCCGTTCTTTTCCCAGTGTCTCCTCCGCAGGGCACGGCCTCCAACAAAACCTCCCTTTTCCGCTCTTCATCAAGGGCCAAAAGGCTTTTTAGAACTTAAGCTTATAAACCCAGTCTGCTGTGCATGTTATGCAACATTAGAAGCCAACTGGGGTTTTAGACTAAGGTTGTCAGTTTGCATATCACAGTATAAAATGATCGATGGCCATTTTAAAGTTTGAGTTATATAATGTGCAGAATGCCTAAAAAGGAAAGTAAAAAATGAGAACGTGACAAGATACTATGAGGAACGTATGGCAGTTTTCTTAGTTTTCATTGCCAAATCCTTCAAGCGGCTGCACTAAAACAATGTGGCTACTACACTATAATCGAGCCCTGTGTATTATAAAACCTCTAAACCCAAATCAAAGTCCCATTAAAACCTCAAACATGTCTTGGGAAATGTAATGGTTGACACTGTTCCTGCATTCGGGAACTCTCTTTTATGTGGGATAGGTTTACGAACTCACTGCCCATTACCATGACACATGGGTGGATCTGGAGGCAGGTGGTAATTCAAGGGACCACTTAAGACGAGTAAGGATAATAGTGGCATGTGCACACCAAGAAAAATGACTGTTCAGGGACCTAAAAAGGCATGATTTGAGGCTGAATGGATCACTTGCTGACCCATGGTCAGCCTCAAATTTAACCCTGGGGAGGTCATCCTTCAAACAGCTGTGTGCTTGCCGCATGCACTCTCAGGGATTGATACAAGCCCACGAATGACAAAGTGTCTCAGGGGAAGAGTGTTGCCATCTACCTTTCATATCTCAGTCAATAAGGTAATGAGTTCCAGTAATCTGCTCCAAGTACAAGCTGGAAGCAGCATCAGAAAGATACAAAACGTCTTTATATTATATTTAGAGTACTGTAGAATCTCTTTTTATTCAGCATTACAACATATTATATACACTTCATAGGCAAAAGTATGTGGACAGCCAAGCATCACTTCCATATGCAACTCATTCCAAATCCATGGTATTAATATTTTGAAGGACTTGATCGTTCTTGGCTTCTATATTCGCTAGAAGGCTTTTTATTGTTACTAAATCTGACGTATGACTTTGGGAATTCGCTTCAGCCACAACTGGTGAGGTCAGACCTTGATGTTGGGTAACAAGCTCTAAATTGTGGTGGTGTTACAATTAATTCCAAAAGTATTTAATTGAGTTGAGGTAATGGCTTTGTGCAGGGCAGTTCATTTATTTTCTTTGACATCAAACCATTTTATGGGCCTCGCTTTGAGCTTTGTGGTGTATTGTCATGTCAACAAGAGCCTTGACACAAAATTGGAAACACACACACTTCTCTAAATGGCACTGTATGCTGAAGCATTTCTCTACAGGACGTCTGTGTGCAGTTTGCATGTTTTCCCCACATTCCGAAAGGATGCGTTAGCCCAACGACTGTATCCATGTGCCCCAATGTCAATAAGTGTGTGCCCTGGCATGACCTAGCACCCCGTCTAGAGTTGGTTCCCGTCTTGCACTCAGTGTTACCAGTTAGTCCCCCCTCCAAGAGTTGAGTGTGTACGAAAATTAACAAATGGATCCAGAGAACCTCATATCATAAAAAGCAGCCGAAGACTTATTTCCAAACCACCAAACATGCAGGTAAGACACTCCCGACATTGACTGAACCCAGATTTCAGTCGTCAGGCTGCCAGACAGTGAAGTCTGATTCATCACGTTACAGATTTGCACCACTCCGCTTTGTGTTTGAAAGTACACACGTTGATCTGAGTTTGTAACTTTAGTAGTGAGTGCCGGGGCCATATTTTAACATGCTCTGCACTCGGCTGTCTTGTTCGCTTTTGTTACTCATTCACAAACACAGCACTGGCAGAGGACCAGCGCATTTCTAACAGGGCAGAAAATTGACAGACCTTCTTACTAGGATATAAAAACAGCGCTTCATAAGCTTGTCGGTACAATCCCTTATACAAACGATGCTTGTCTATGTAGATTACAAGGCCATATGCTTTTTGATTTGATTCACCCGTTAGCAATGAGTGTAATTAGAAGCGTGTTTGCATACTTCTGCCTAAGCGTTGCGCATGTTAAGAGACTTTCAACGATCTAATCTTAAAGGATCCTTCACATGTTGTTCTTATCCACGGAGACGAAACGCTGATTTAGTACAATATATCAAGAGAGCGATCTTAATTTACAGGGCATTAATCTATCCAAATTGTCCACCTCTGTGGGTAAAAAGCCTATTTTATTGCTCTGGCTTTTATTTGAGTTAGGAAAATTGGCTCATTTAATGGACACTCAGTATAGTTTTGTTTCACTTGCGTCTAATTGATAGCTTGCTTGTTGTTTAGGTTGTTTTTGAGAGTTCATGAATTGTAAGGTCACAGTGAGGGCTACGCCAACACTGCAAACTGTTCGGTGGCTAATTGAAGCATTTTAAGCAACCCTATGGATGCCGTTCTCTCATTGAAAGCTCTAGACATAATATGATGAAAGCTATGGGTAAATAGTAGTCTCTGCTTTAACAACATAGCACGATGTATGCAGAACTTCAACTACGTGAGGGTTTGGGGGAAATAGTTGCTAGGATTCAGGCTGGGAGCGCATTTAAGGAGAGCACAGATTACAGGGAACTGCTGAAGATTGATGGGAACTTTCAGTCTTTTTGGGGTAAGACCTTTGCGCTTCTTAATGTGCCAGCCCCTGAGTGAAAGGAACTCTCTCACGTTGTGTCAGCCTTATTGTGCGGCTGAATGAATTATTTGGTGTCTAAGCATGAACGGGGGTGGTCTCCTAGAACGCCCAGAGAAACTATTCATGGTAGTGTGGCTCTGTAGAACGGATAAAACCATGCCAGACCAACGCCAAAATAAAGCATTAAGATTCGGATGGATTTACTCGGCTTAAGCACAACACCTTAACACGTCTGTCTGAGCTTTCAGTTATGACTATCAATGTTAAAGAAATACAACTTTAGATCGCGTACCGGAGCTGGATATAAAATGCCCTAGGTGCTAATCAAACGCAATGAGACAAAGCAGCTTAGCAGACTGTAAACATTAATTAAATGCCTGCGCTGTTGGAAAATTCAATGACAGGCTAGGTATAAAACCGAAATTCCACTGAAACGAGCAGTAAAGTAGCCAAAGCTGCTCGCCGTTTCAGAGGCTGCCTGCTCGCCACACACGTTGCCTGCTAAATGAACCCAAACAAAACAAGGTCTGCGCTCAAGAAAGTGAGCCACATCAAGGCAGCCTAAAGAGCACGTACACTGCCGCGCTCGTTCGGGATCCGAGCGACTGGATTCTCTGGGAGCCGTTCAGCAACTGCACGTCACAAGGGTAAATCAGAATAAAAACCTTTTCACACCGACTTCGATGTTTACGGACGAAAAAAATGCACAACAGGTTTTGAAAAAGAACACACGTATATTAACGCCGTCCTTCACACTGAGTCCGAAACTGATGGACTGCAGCGCTGCGTAAAATTTTTTAATCGGAGCCTGTTCTCATTTCTGCTTTGTTCGGATGCGTTAAAATCAGGCTGACCAATCAGAGCTCGGTTGTCAGGCAGAACAGCTCATCCTGCTAGCTGCAGAGCACAAGAGCTTATAGGACAAGCAACACTGACTATAAAACATAGATATTAAAGAAACTATCTGGCGGAAAATAACTGAAACGCTGGAGAATGATGGTGACCTCACAGTAACTGTATGGAACCATTTCTTGTTTATTTACCGTATTTTTCGGACCATAAAGCGCACCGGATTATAAGACGCAATATCAACGATTGGCTGCTAACGGGTATATATTCATACATAAAGCGCACCGGATTATAATGCGCATGAAATGAAACAAAACTCTTAAGTTCCGTCAGAAGCTCAGTTTGGTCTTTACCTGGCGCAGGGCGTCTTCTTGCTTCCTCCACTTCCGTACCATTGATTCGTTAATGATGAATTCTCTCACAGCTGCTCTATGTCCATGTTGTACTGCGTGACTGATAGCGTTGAGTTTGAAATCCGCTTCGAAAATGAATGAATGAATGCACGTACCCTAATGCTGAAGCACATACCATATTACTCAGCGATGATGTGCACTGCGGTGGCCGTAAGCTTCGTAACTTACCAAGGCCATGCTAAAACATTTTGACAGATTTATGAGCGCCGTGTACCATCTACAATCGGTTCTAGCTCAGAAAGCACAACCAGAATTAATTCATACATTAGACGCACCGCATTTTAAGGTGCACTGTCGATTTTTGAGAAAGTTAAAGGATTTTAAGTGTGCCTTATGGTCCGAAAAATACGGTAAGTGCATTCTAGTCTATTCATGCCCACAAAAACACAAACTAGAGCTTCCTGCACTAATCTTCGCTCCTGTCTTTGTTTTTTTATGTTGACGGTGTGAAAAAGACACGGCAAATTCTTCGTGACACATTAAGAGAAGAGAAATTAAAGAAAGCAAAAGCGGACAAGGAGTTTTCAACGTTTAGACAAAAAACGTGTGAAGGTCCCACTATGTTAAAAATCGCATCCGTGTTTTTAAAAATCAGACTTGGTGTGAAAAGACCATCAGTTGAATTCGAGGCAATAACACGAGTCAGGCTACTGTTTACAAAGTCAAGAAAATATGAATGTATAGCCAGGAAAACCTTAACTCAAATAATCATGACTAAAACTCTACCGCTCAGAATTTAGATGATAAGTTAAACGTAATAACTCCATCACAAGTACCGAAATTACCTCGGCACTCAAATGCTTTGCAACTCGTCACATTTGGTTCCCGACACATTTTGACAAGACAAATTTGTCTCAGCACTACGTCATTTGTTCAGCAACTCAGCGCAACTTGTATGAGTTGACAGGTGCAACTCGTATTCCAGCTAATAAATAGGAGAACACGTCAGTCTCAGTGCGGATCTCCTCTAAAATGTCTCATGTTTTTCTTTTTTTTACATATATTCTTAGTGCAAATATATGTTCCAATGGGTCCTAAGAAGCGATTGTGTTTCGTCTGATAATTGTTTTTACTTTTATCTGTGTATAGTACAGGGTGTCTATGAACAAAGTCCCATTTCAATAAATTTCTTACTCACCGACCAACATACACGAGTGGCTGTTTTCAGATTTAGAGGCACAAGGAGCCCAGGTTTTATCCACATGACAAACATCAATGCACATTCTTTATAGACACGATGTATAAAATGTATAAGTATGCAGTACAACTCCACTAATGCATATAATGCCTTATACAACGGATCTTCTGGGGGTCTCGAACGGATTTAGTTTACAATACTCCTTATGTTAAAAGTTCTCTCGGTACACGTCCTTTTTGGCACACAATGTGACATCTGGAACGAATTAACGAGTACAAACTGTAATAGTGGAGAAAAACAAACCAATAAAGTTATGGTGTCTTTAGCAAGCAAATGTAAACTCAGTAGCAACGCAGGAAGTCTTAGAAAGTGACACCATTATAGCTAAAAACACTGACTAGCTATGCTAGAGTCTCAAGCTACACTTAGTGTCAGTGGTTCAAACATGTACTGTTAATAAACTCCGTGCTCTTAACAATAGCCAACTACAGTTCCTCTTTCTCTCTGAGCCCACAGACTAAGTTCCTCCACCTTGGCTCCACCCAAGCTGTTCTTCCATCACTTTCCAGCACATTGTTACCCAGACCCCAGAGGGCAGTTACACTCTTCCTCCTCCAGGTGACTGAAGATGCCATGCCACCAAAACTTTCTCACCAGAGAACACAGTCTACATGCACATTTTTACATTACTCAATTCAATATTTCTATCCATTTTCTGTTTTATTATATTCTTCATAATATTTCATTTTCTCTAAAATATAGGTCAACATACTATTATAGTTTATTTGAATTATCATATCTTTAAATATGTTCTCTCTGTTAATGTGTATTTAGCTTCTGTTTATTTAAACTATTGCTTTAACCTTATAAATTAGACAATTTGTTTTCTAATAAAGTTTAAAAATAAAGTTCAATTCTGACATAAGATGCCCAAGCAGGTCAGGTATTTTTTTGAGCCTTGGTCCTCCCAAGGTTTCTTCCTGATAGTGTTTAGAGAGTTTTTCCTTGCCACTGTCGCCCTAGGCTAGCTCAGTTTGGGATTGGCCTCAGTTATTAGAAGATAATAGAAAGTTGTAAAGCTGCTTTGAGACAATGCTCCATGTTTCAGCTGCAGACTGAAGTTGGCTGACGTGAACTGGTTTTCCTTTCACTATATTTTTTGGTGCTTTATCATATTAGTTACATTAAAAGCGCCTTGCATTGTAGAAATTAGAGATGGCTGTTAAACTGAATTCATTTCTCTGCTAAATCACTCGTACCACAGATTTGTTAAGACTTGTTAAGCAGTAAAATGCTTTACTGCTGCTGTATGCTAATCTATAAAGCTTCATATATAAAGCGTCATATAAAGCTTTATAGCCCATATGGTATAAAGTTGTTATTAGCTGAGGTCTGTCTTTAGAGAACAGCTGTTAAAAGTGTTAAACAATCAGAAAATCTGAATCGTTTCTGTGAAACTACAGTTACGCCTGGAGGTGTCTATGGGTGGGCACTGGTCACCCAGAGGAATCGACTGCCCACAGAATGAAAAGTGAAAACAATCACCGCTATAGCTATTGTTTTGAGCATTCATCACAATTGGTGTTGAAATAATGCAGAGTTAAACTTGTGGAATTTTAATTAATTTCTTTTAGGTGAATAAATGAACATGAACATGTTGCAGCTATGGCACTTAGCGCTGTCATAAACCTGTTCACTGTCAAAGGCTTGTTTTTTTCTGTTGAGATTTAGTTATGCAGATTAAAATGAGGCTCACAAAGCACAGTGATGTACTCATATTAGGCCTAGACATCGTTCTGCTCTAGGCAGACCTATCCAGGTCCATCAACCAGGTTCATCACTGCTGTGTGTATGCTGCAAAATTTTCTCCCAAGTGTTCCTCTCTGCTTCACACAAATGCTCATCACTTTAATTGATGTTTTTTTCTTTTTCACAGGGTAAAGGACCTGGACCCTGCCTAAAACTGAATTGGATGTGGTACAGGTAGTCCCCGATTTACAATAAGGATATGTACGATGCATACAATTGCAAGTCGAATTCATTGTAAATCGAATAGTTACTGTATATATATCATAGTGGAGCCTAAATTTGTTTAAAAACAGCCACGACCATGGCTTTTCCTCACTACATATCCCAGCGCCCATCATTCCCACCACATGGCACCCTCATTCATGTGACTCAAACACTGCGACGGTCCCTCATCTAGCACAGGAGACATAAAACATTAAACTACAGTTGGGCAAAGTCATTAACATAAAGCTTATTTTGTAATAAAGTACTGAATAGCTCATGTAATTTGCTGAATATTGTATTGAAAGTGAAAAACAAAAACAATTATTGTCATGACCACGGCTTCTCCTCACTACATTTCCCAGCACCCACCATTCCCATCAGGTGACTCCATACCTCACGCAAACCAGACAACTACTACAACGTGGAACTCCCAGTTCCAACTTGTTCATGCTACCTTCATTGGGATATGCAAACCAAGTTTTTAGTGTGACAACCAGTTGCTGTTACACACTAGCCTTAGTTCATGTATAATAAAGCTCAATCTGCGCCAGCCGTACCTGTAATACATGAGCTCCATCTCCAGCTGCTGCACGTGCCTCTGGAGCGTCGCCACGTGGTTAGCTTTGGCCTCCAGCTCCTTCACCTTAGACAGGCCGCTGAACAGTGCCTCCCTGGCCTCCTCCACCTTCTTCCTCATCTCTGCTTTTTCCTTCTGCAAGGTCCGGTTGCACTCCTCTAGCCTGTGCACAGCCTCCCTGGACACACGTAGCTCCTGCTCCAGCTTCTGG
The DNA here is from genome assembly GCA_025084515.1 of Ancistrus triradiatus. Taxonomy (NCBI): domain Eukaryota; kingdom Metazoa; phylum Chordata; class Actinopteri; order Siluriformes; family Loricariidae; genus Ancistrus; species Ancistrus triradiatus. The sequence continues at coordinate 340,011 of JAJAGP010000175.1, read as the reverse complement.
TTCAGAAACAAGGCGTCCTCAACCTGCTCAGCCATCGAGCTCTGGGCTAGCTCAGTTTCTCGCCGCAAGTCCTGGAGTCTCCTTGTTCTGCCCTGAGTGCTGGATTTCTGAGCTACACGTTTATGATGGGCAATGAAGCAGCCGCTGTCCGGCCTGTGCTTTGTGTGGCTTTTCCACAGTCCAACCTAAATCATACAGGAAAATATTAGTACGGTAGAGCACAAGGGCTATACCATAATACCAAAGACCTCCATGTTGTTTTAAGTTAGTCCAGGTCTTTTTTGTTGTACGGATGGTATAGTACTAATTTGCAGCAAGTGCAATAGGCTACACTATTCAGAACGCAAAGTGCTGATACATAAAATGTGTCCACGAGAAACTTCATTACTCACACCTAATAACATATAGTCAGAAAGCTCTGATCAAGTTAACAGCATCACATAACGTAAATTATATATAGTGGGGGTCAAAAGTCTCATGCCACTAGTGAAAGTGTTTCTGTTTTGCTTTTTTTCCATTTTGCCATAATTCAATAATGTTTTTCATAACAAATCACAAGCAGTGAGTGAATCTGACTATCATGGACTTTCCTCCACTGTCACCTGACCTAAACCCCATCAAGCATTTAAGGGGACACCTGGAAACAGAGAAAGGCAAAGCATTCAGTAACATCACAATATGTTCTTTGGAGTACTATATTGTTTGTATTGTACTGCATGTACTGTAATAGTATACTGGGACTGTGGTAGCCTAGTGGTTAAGGTACTGGACTATAGACCAGAAGGTCCAGGGTTCAAATCCTGCCACTGTTGGGTCCTTGAACAAGACCCTTAACCCACAATTGCTTGGATTGTAAGACTGTATCAATTGGAAGTCGCTCTGGATAAGGGCGTCTGCTAAATGCTGTAAATGTACTGTAATGACAGAGATCAGGGATTAATAAAGTACAACCATAAAAGGAAACAGAAATCTACGCAGAGCTACTAGAAGGTAAGTCCAGACACTGTGACCATGATTTAGGAAATTGTTGTCTTTATTTACTTACCAAAAACACCAGACGGAACATGAAATAAATATTATCAGTGACAAGAAAGAATTTAGCTACGTTTATGGAGGATAACAGGTGTCTGTACATTAGGATTATGACTGTTGTCATTGTTCGGACTTAACCATAAATATTTGCTCCTTTTCTCCTTCACCCCCATGTCACCTGCTCTCCCTGCCTTGTCAGCATCCTCACTCTCTCTCTCTCTCTCTCTCTCTCTCTCTATGTATGTATAATCTCTAATATGTATTTACTCTGAATACAACAGAGTGAACATGAAAGAAATATTACCAGTAAACAGTTCAGAAATGGCAATTATTAGATCATGAAACAAGGAGTCGTCTCTTGCTTCTATCATCTGACTACTACTCATTCTTCTACTGCTCTGAACTGTTATATTTTCATACAAGTCAGAGCTGTTAGGGCAGACGTTAGGGCAACAATGAATGTCCCACCAACGGCTGACGAGAACACTGATGGACCCAAGCTTTCCATTCAACTTGGATAGGTTTTAAACAACAATTTGGATATATTTCAAGTTGAACCTTGACATCTACAGTATTTTGATATTTTGTTTTATACAACTGACCAGGAATGTTGTGAGTTCTACCATTCTCTGAAGGACTTTTCAGACTGTCACCTCCACCCATCCCTTTTAGACATTCAGTGATCTGTAATGTATACACCAAATGGCAAATTAAGGTTGAACTAATAAAAAGCGTAAAAAGAAACACTATATAGTAAATACTGTCCTAAATGGCAGTTTAGAATAGAGCTCCAACCCGTGCTCAGAACTAGTCCTCTGCAGGAATTGGCCACGATTAAGTTCTGCATCTTAAATTTAACACCTTTTGATGCTCTGTGGCTAAACAGAGCTTTCTCACTCTTTGCTTTTAGATGGCACAGGATAGTGACGCCTCAGTGACTTTGGGCTCCTAATCAGAAAGTTGTGAGTTCAAATCCTGTCTCCATCCAGCTGACACCGTTGAACTCCATAAAGTCGCTCTTGATAATGGCATCCGCTAAATACTGTAGATGGAAATGTATCACAAGAAAACAATTGATAAAAGATCAAGGTTTTGGACTACTAATCGGAAAGCGCGAGTTAGTGAGTTCTTACTATTCCAACCTGCCACTGTTGAGCCGTTAACCTTCAACTGCTCAGCATAACTGTATGTCGCTCTGGAAAGGGTGTCTGCTAAATCCTGTAATCTTAAATGCAAGGTTTTCAGGACCCGTTTTATATTTTATAAATTGTCTAAAATAATGGTATCAGTAATATGAGTAGCTGAATACGATTCATATACACTAGCTGATAGACAAATACTACATCCAAAACCTGAGAAGGCTTTCCTATAGCATTTGACTGAGTTTGGGCAGTGATTTTGTACAGTAATCCCATTCATCTCAAAGGTGTCTGATGAAGTAAAGAGCAGGGCTCTGTGCAAGCAATCCAAGGATCTCCACCAAAGTTGGCAAATCATTTCTTTGTGGACTTTGTATTAGGAGATCAGGGCAAACTGGCATGTTGGGAGGTGAAGGTGTGAAGCACAACTTATTCTACTGTCACAGGCTTGTCTTTTGAGATTCCATCGTTGTGTGCATCATGAACCAGAGTGTGGCTTAACAGGTCATACAGTGCTGCCAGGCTTACTGGGCAGCAAAGTATGCTGAGCTGATTAGTGCTGTCACTTCACAGCTCCAGAAATCCCTGGTTCAGTTCCCAGGTTTGTGTTTGTGTAGAGTTTGCATATTCTCCCTATATCTGCATGGGTTTCCACTGAGTACTCCGGTTTCCTTTCACATTCCAAAGACATGGAGTCGCAAAAAAGTGTCCCAATGTGAGTGACTGTGTGTGTAGATGTGCCCTCCCATGGACTGGCACTCTGTCTAGGGTTGCTTCCTGCCCGGTGCTGCTGGTTAGAAACCCGATTGACCCTGATCTAGATTAAGCGGGTTTGAAAAAGAATGGATGAGTATGCTGAGCTTGTTTAAATGCCCTACTATTTTACTCGTGAATTATGAGCTTGGAAGAGAAACTGAGGAGGAAGTGCAAGGAAGTGCAAAGCTTACATCCAAGAAAAATAAAAACAGGAAAAAAGGGGATGACAAAATGGAAACCCGTGGTGTGCGGTTTAATAACCATCACTGGCGCTTACCTGCAAAGCCAGAGAGCGCGCATCACTGCTCTGGAGAGCGGCGCGCATGTCCTCCACCAGCTCTCGAAGGCTTGCGTTTTCCTCCTCCAGTTTGGTTATCCTATCTTCGGCTTCTTCCAAAGCCACAATGTCCTCGTAACACTCCCTGGTGCACGAAACCTGCCTGCAGCCCGAATGATCCGATACAGAAGAGAAGTCTCCGGTGCGCCTTGAGGAACCCGGGCTGTGCAGTTTCTCGCGGCGCCTCAGCGGGCTCCTCAGGCGGATCTGGGTCTCGATGTGCTCGCTCTCTCTGCCGACCAGGAGCCGGCCGTTCTCGTAATGACATCCCGCCTTGGTGCTGAAGTAGCCGCATAGTTTGGCGTGGAACTGGCGGAAGGTAAACTCGGTTGGTAAGCCCTCCAAGATCCCGTCGCAGTCCTCCAGCTCGGCTTCTGTATTCAACCCCAAGATCTCGCACAAGATCTGAAAATCCTCAACCGGAATCTTTCCGTCACCTTGGCAGTCCAGGTGGTGGAAGATCTCCTGCAGGTACTGATCCAGACCGGTGGCCAGAACTATGATCTCATTCTCCACGCCGCGGTCCAGCCCGTAATGATAAGCCAGCGTGCTCACTATCCATTGTGTCCTGCGCGCCGGCCGGCTGTACGGATCACACGCATCTGATGTTTCCATTCTGCCTCATAACAAATCCATTTACAGAGGATGGGTCTGTTAATGGATCGAGCAGATCCAGCAAAATACGAGAGGGTGACTCATGAGAACATCACCCTCTTCTCCCTCTCGTTGTAGTGTTTAAAGTGGTTCTAAGTGCGTCTCTGTGTGCGGGGCGTTACTGCTGGACCAATCGTGCAGCCCACCAAGAAAAAAAAAACTTTTGAAAAGCAGTTAACCATTTGCTGGAAATTCTAACCGTTACTCTCTTTTGTTGCTGAGATAATTCATACAGAACTCTGCATGTAGTAAATGATACCCCAATCACATTCAGATGTGCTTTTGAACACTATCACTGTAATTAATAAATATGCAAATTTTCTGAGGAGGTACCAGATTTAAGAAGAAAAAAGACTACAGGGATTTTATGCACTTGTGAGCAAACACTGTTTCTGAAGTGTAGACATGCTTAGAAATATTATTGCATAACATGCACAGCACGTATAATATCTACTCACAGACGTTTTATACTATTCAAGTCTATGGACTGTGAAATCCATTCCAAATGTTTCATATTTTGTATTTAAAGTTGGATTTTAGATCATTGCCTTGTTATACCTGTGTGATATACAACATCCCTTCAGCTTCAGTTTCCAGTAGAATAGGAGGCATTCGTCTCTCTATCTGCAAAATAATTCCAGTGCAACTGGCTGTCACACAACAGAGCCACCCCTACGCTTACCTTCTAGTTTCTCCAAGCATAACCAAAGAGTTCAGCCATTCTTGAATCGAACCACATCACTTTTAATTATCATGGCTTATCTAAGTGGCATGTTGCATTATTCATATGCTTACTTTTAGGATAAGGTCACAGGTAAGCTTTTCTCTCAATGATTCTTGCATGCAGTGAACCTGTGCACCATTATATGTGTACCAGTCAAATTTTCTTTGCAGTGATGTGAGGGTTATGCTTTGCAAGCCTAACCAGTCAAGGAGGGGTTTATTTAAGAGATTTCTTGGTCATCCTGATCTTTTCTTGACTAGGTTTCATTATCTTCCACTACCAAATGACTTTAGTACAGTGTAAACTGGTAGTAGGAAACCTCATAAGAACCCATGGCTGTTGAGTACAAATATATATAATATATATAAGTATAGATATATATTTTTTTAATTCATTATATATATATATATATATATATATATATATATATATATATGGAGAGGTACCCAAACTTTTGTGCATACCATATTTTATCTTTCCAATATGTTAAAGTCAAAGAACTAGCCTAGCAAATAAACTGCAATGATGTCTTAACACAAAAGAAATGTGGCATTTTCCAGTTTGCTTCTTGTAAAGGTCATGTCCAAGACCACTCCACGTTTTCTTAAAATCAACATATCTACATGTATGACAGCAGTTCCATTGCAGTATATCATGAAATTCAATGCAGACACACCTGATTTTACTTAGTGAGCTGGGTGACACGGTGGCTCAGTGGGTAGTACCGCTGCCTCACAGCAAGAAGGTCCTAGGTTCAATCCCAGGGTGTAGAGTCTGCATGTCCTCCCAATGTCCATGTGGGTTTACTCTGGGTACTCCTACAGTCCAAAAACTTGCATGTTAATTGAATACACTAAATTGGCATTGACTTGTGTGTGTATATATATATATATATATATCTCTGACTAGTCTTCATGTAACCTTGTGTATAGATGTAACCTTGTGTGTGTTGCTGAAATGGCCACTGATGCTGATAGCAACACTAAATAAACCAAAGAAACAAACAAACCTAATGATTAGGTGATCACCTGAACCAAATCTTATTTACTGAGGGAAAGTACAAGACACTTTAAAGATGTAACTTTCGCCAAGGAGGTTGGGTCCCTTTTTGAGTCTTGGTCCTCAAAGGTTTCTTCCTCATAACACTTAAGGAGTATTTCCTTGCCACTGTCGCCCTAGGCTTGCTCAATTTGGGATTGGACGTAGATATTAGGAGATAAGCTAAACTTGTAAAGTTGCTTTGAGACAATGCTCCATTGTAAACAGCTCTATATACATAAATCTGACTTGACTTGACTTAACTGAATGATTTCTGATAACTTTTAAGTTATAACATTAGTAGTGCTTTGTTAAAAAGTGAATATAACCTCGTTTTCTTTCTATAATCATTAATATTATTAACCAGGGTCTGAAAACACTGCATCTTCTAGAAACCCCCAGTTTCTGAATGTTCATCTCTGGCTAGGTATCAGATAGACGGTCTTGTGTCGGTTAAATACGTCTTCTAGTGCGAAGCTATAGCCTGTTTTAAATGAATTGTCACATGCTTTAATTCGTTTAGTTAACTATTGTAATGTTTCTTAAAATGTTTCTGGACCACTGTTATGCTGTGAAACCTGCATTTTGTTGAATGTAACTAGCTCACCGTTTTTGCACCATTGTTTTGAGTGACGGACTTTGTGCCTGTGCGAGCCCGGTTTCCAAGACTACGCGAAGCATTTCGTCCAACAAAAGAGCCTGTCACTGAGTTCGTGTACCTCAAATCTCTCTTTTAATAATAACATCGCCGAATAAACACTGAAACTCAAAGTTTGGTCTAATTTTAGTAATGGACGGAACTGACTGAAGTCGGGAGCTGAGGTAAACCTGTCTTAGTTCTTCGTTTTTATTCCTAGTGTACAGCTAAAGTTGGCTATTCGTCAGTTTGTTTCGCTGACTTATGCTAATGTTTCTTTCATAAAAGAACATTAAAATATCTAATTCCTTGTATGTTCGTTTCATATTCATCAACATTTTGTATGTTGCTTACTTTGAAAAGTTTTCCCTGGGGCGAAATTCAAACTGAGCAGGCTAACAATATTCCATACATTTTATACTTTTAGGGGGGTGCGATACGAGCTAAAATTCATATCACGATATTTTCCACTATAGCGATATAATATCACGATATACCAAAAGATAAATAGAACAGATTAAACACATTTTTAAATATTAATAACTTCTATATTTCGTGCAAAAGTAATTTCAGTAGAAAATCTTGAGCATCAAGCTACAGTGGCATAAAGCACACATTCTCTGCAGTGATCATTAGTGCGTCACTGTTTTGCAGTCTAATGTCAAATCCGAGTTTGGTGTATACCAAAAGAATGTGTAGTATCATATGTTAAGTTTAATGGTAGGGAAATAATGGTCTAGGGATATTGTTTGATGGTTTGGGTGGGCGCCCCTTGGTCCCAGTGAGAGTTAGACTGGAATTACATAATTGTGTGTTTCCAAAATCGTGGCAGTTATTTGTAGAAGGCCGTTTCCTTTTTCAGCATGACAGTGACCCCCTGCACAAGTGTGGTCCATAAGAAATGGTTTGAGTAGATGGGTTTCGAAAAACAACCAGCCAGCCCAGGACCCTGACTTTAACCCAATTCACCACCTTCAGGGTGAGCTGGAATACCAAATGTTAGGAAACATCAGCATCTAGCATCATAGAATAGCAGCAAATCTCTGAAGTCATATCCCAAAAAAACATCTGAATGCCTTCCAAGACAAGACCAGTGGAAGCTAAGGAGGGAGCCAACTCCATATTGACAGTGGTTTTGGAAAGAGATATATATGGACATGAAGCTTGGCTCGCTGCATACTTTTGGCCAAGAAGTCAGTGTTCTAGCCGTTATTCACTCTACATTACTTACTTTTTTCTATAGTGTTCTCATAATGTCACTAAGCATTTTCCATTAGGACCTGAATGCAGATTGTGTGAGATTATGTGCTTGACTTACACTTTAATGAACCCAGGAAAGCCCTTATGGAAGCAAGATGGAGGTTGTTGAATCTGCCTCACTGAAGCTGTTTGATGATGACGACTGCCTGTCTGATGTCAAGCTTGAAAATCATAACGGGAACAAAGATGACATCAACGCTGTCCACAGTTCTGAATGTGAAGAGAGCGAGTTTGATGAAACAAAGCCTCAGTCACTGCTTAGCCACATGCATCTGCCATCTAAACGTGACTTGGCTTACACGGTCACCTGCACGGTCCGTATGGCCCTTGCTCTCAATACAGGTGCAATTTTGTAATATTTTGAAAGAATTATGCCAGTGCTTGACCCTAATTTCTATATACTGCATCTGTAGTACATGCGGAATTGCCACAAACAGTTATTGCATTTCCCTGTACTGAGAAGAAAACCTGTTTACTCAATCACTTTGGCAGATGAGCAGTACACAACTATGCATGGTATCATTTTTAAAAATTGTTTAGTCAAAGTTTTTTGCAAATTAAACACCAAATCTGTGAATTTCATCCATGGCTGACAGTCTGCTCACATTGACTTTTACTTTTTTGTGTGTGTTCTTTTTTACCTCCTGAAGTTCATGATGATGGTCCAGATACGGATGCTGTGATAGTAAAGAAAAAAACAAAGAAAGCACTGCCCAGTGGTTCAGTGGCACCCAAACCAGAAGCATATTACCACATTGAGTACAATCTACTGCCTGATAGCAGTGAGCCAACCAAAGTAGACCTGGTGATGTATGGTTTGGTTGCAAAGCTTTACATGGAGAACAAGACAAAGGTAATGAAATGTGCGGCATTCATGGCACTAACAATGCTTTTGATCCATCTTCCATCTTTGACAAGTTTTATAAAAGATACAAAGATCAATGTGTGTTGTACACTATACTAAATATCTTCATGTTATTGTTTAAAATAAAACACTATGTGCAAAGTATCTAAACTATAATGTCATGATGGTAATGTCTGTTTCAGTCAATGTCCTGTTTCACCGGACGTTAAACAGTGTATACCTATACATGAGTTTTTACGGTGTTAAATCAGTGATACTGTAGGATGAACAACAGCACACAGTCTAGAGCTTAGGCCTCAGATATCAGTTTCATCTCACAATGGTGTCTGTTATTCTGGTGTGAAGGTATTACAGCTATGGCAAGAAGAAGAAAAGGTTTGGCTGGCCTGGTCCCAGTCTATGAAACTAAACGTGACCAGAGAGCTGATTATTAAGATGCGATCACATAAAATCACCTTTAAGTTGTGGGACACCAAGGACAAGGTATCTGCCAAGGCAAGGTATGACCGACCCAAAGCCTTCAGACTGCTACAGGAAAGCGGTGTGGAAAATCAAGACCAAACCGGTACTAACACATATGTACAGACATTTAAAATACTTAGGTTAACTAAACAGGATATTCCAAGGTTAATGGATGGCTTGTTTTCGGGAAACCAATCCACATGCACAACAGCACTTTGATTACTGACACAGTGAAAACTAAGATACATCTTCAACTGGTTGCCCTTTAATTAGGCAAACATTGCTGGAGAGTGATAATGAGCTGTATCATGTTTTCCTAAATGTCTCATTAGAAGATGTTCAGAGCGTGGTGTGTGCACTGAGAGCCTGTTATGAGAAGGAGAACAAAATAATGTCCACGGAGTGCCAGAGAGATATATCAATGGGCTACAGACGACCATCAAAGTTCAGTTGTGTCACAGGTAGGAATGTCACACAATAGGGATAATGGCATTGGAACATGGCAGTTAAGCAGATGCTTGCATTGGGATGGATTGTTCTGGTTACACCGATCAGCCATAATATTAAAAACACTAGCAACATGATGATCTGGGTAGTGTTCTGCTGAGTGCTGGAATGCACACTGACATGTAGCACCTACCTTAACACCAAGTGCAATTACATGCACTTAATAATCCGATCATAGTCAGATTCTGCAGTTATCTGATTATTCAAGTTGTCATGTAAACAGCTCTGATCTAGAAATCAGAATAAGAAATCCGATAAAGAGAACTGGATTTTACCACAGTAAAAGACCTCATAGCATGTATACCAGTTACCCAATTTCCTACACTGACAGGATGCTAGGTCTGCCTATTCTAAAGATTTGGCTTTATTTGGCCTCTTTTTTTCCATTGCCTGTGACAGATTTTTTTCCACGGGATCTGGCAACCCTGGATTTAAATGCACCACGGAATTAAAGGCCTTGAAACGGCTACCGAACACTTTGTGGAGACGCTGAAACGCAGTATATACGAAGAATTTGATTATTTAATATTAGAGTTTGAAGTTTGTCACATACTTCTATTTATTCAGGTTCAGATTCACCCGGAGCTTCCCATTATCTGATTACTCAAGTGCAACAAGTAAACTCGTTGATCGGTTTACTGACAAAATCTGATTTTCTGCAGTTATCTGGTTATTCAAGTAGTCAAATATAAGGGAAACTCTAATCTGGAAATCAGATTAAGAAATCCGATAGCGAGAGCTGGATTTTAGTGCAGTAATCAGATTTCTCATAGCTTGTATACAAGTTAGCCGATTTCAACCATGTTTGCTTACACAAAAGTCATAGCTTTATTTGGGCTCTTTCTCCACTGACCTGTGTGGATCTGGCAACCACGGAATGAAACGCTGCACAGAATTAAAGGCAGCAAAACGGCTATCGAACACTTTGTGAAGACTCTGAAATGCAGTGCATACTCGGGGAAAATGAAAAATGTGATTATTTAGTAATAAAATTTGAGGTTTCACATCTTTGTGAGATCATTGGTTGGTTACGAGTAGAAATCTCATGACCAAGTCATGTAAATCTGGAGGGTTCTTATTATATGATTACTTAAGTGAACTCGTTGATCAGATTACTGACAAAATCTGTCAAAACAATTAAGTGCATGTAAACACTCACTGTTACAGACCAAGCGCACCCCTAACTAGTACTGGCATTCCCTAATGGAAGTGGCCTCATTCCACAAAATAATGCACCCTGCTACATTGCAGATTTGTTCAGGGACGGTTTGAGGAGCATTTCAGGTGTTAACTTGGCCTCCAATTTCCTCAGATCTCAATCCATTAAGGCAAACGGACATTGGACATTAAATGGCGCATACCTGTAACAGAAATCTAGTGTATTAGGATTATTATATGGTTCAAGTGCAAAGCTCACAACCTCTCCTTTTGTGTTTACTCAGCTCCCTTGATGTGTAGCTCAGAGAAAGATAAGAGCTTGCCTAGAATGACTCGTAAAACTGTTCATGAGACTACAGAGATGGAACACACACACAGAAACGGTGTTGCATCGCTGGAGCTCGACGCCATGCATCTTCTAGCAGGTACTCAGTAAAGCCAAGTTTGTGGAGATGCCCGACTCATACGTGTGGCCAAACATCCATTAGCTGCTGCCTTTTCTTCAAGACTGCATTCATGCACCTCCAGCATGCAGCTCAGCCATGTGTTTCCTGTCAGCAAGAGGGATGTTTATGTAAGGTTGCATTAGTGTGTTTGAGGGGGTGGGGATGGATTTCAGTTTGGCTCTTCCTGTGCACTGTAGGGGTGGATCTGGGAGAATGGCCGCCCTGTAGGGCCCAGGTTTCCAAGGCCTCTAATTGGCTGTGGAACGGCACCAGCCTAAGCTAACCAACTGCTTGCTTGGCTTTTGATGTGTCCCACTCTGAGCCACAGCAGGAGCCTCTGATGAATGCTTTCACTTGGGAAAGAGTTTCAGCCTAGATCCTATAAAGTGGAGCCAGACAAATCACAATGGAGCTACTTTCGTTGCGAGGATCAGCGGGACGGATGCTATTATGAGCCTATTGTTGTTTTGACAGTTAGTCGTCGAGTAAAGGACACATATCTAAAAGCATTAAGCCTTCTGAAACACCCTGAAAATATATACTAATTTAAAAAGCATACTCACACTAAGGTGGCTCAGCAGAAATTCCCAGGTTTGAGTCCATGGTCGGGTGTCACAGAAGCACGACTGGCTTTGTCTTGAGTGAGGGAAGGTGGGGGATTACCCTGGCACTGCAACAGCGATACCCGTCTGAGGGGTTATTGTTTCCATATGCATTAGATATACAGCTCTGGAAAATATTAAGAGATTACTCCAAAATGATCAGTTTCTCTGGTTTTGCCATCTGTAGGTACTGCATGTGTTTGAGTGAAAAGGAACATTTTTGCTTTATTTTATAAATTACTGACAACCTCCAAATAATATTTCTTTGCAGCTAGGACAAGAGCATTTATTCACTGTAAATGACAACTGGTCAAAGTAACCAAGAAGATGCAGTGTTTCAGACCTCGATTAATAATACTAATAATTATACAATTATACTAAGAAGAAGTTTATATTCATTTTTCAAAAATACTCTAATGTTTTAACTTAGGAACGTTCAGAAGTCAATATTTCTATCACAGCTTTCAAGTGTCTTGTACTTTTCTTCAATAAATCATATTTCGTTCAGGTGATCTTCTCATCAGTAACTCATTAAGTAGAATCAGGTGCGTCTGTGTTGGAATTCATCACATACTACAATAGACTTGCTGTCATACATGTAAATATGTTGATTTTAAGACTGAGTGGTCTCTTTACTTATCCTGAGCTGTATTCTACAATCTAGGTTTGCAAAGCTAGTAGAGATATATCCAAACACACCAAAGGTTGTAATTAAAGCCAAAGTTGACTCTATGCAGTTTTAAATCAGGGGGCTGATCTCTTGTCCAACTCTAATAGTTTTTTTTGTTCATATTTTTGTTATTTTAGAACTCCTGCCTCTTCTCTTTAATGTCCTATTATAAAATGTGTAAATAAAGCTGGAAAAATATTTTCTGTTAAGGTTTTTAATTTCAGGCTGTACGACAAGTGACTTTTTCAAATCTGTACATTATATACAGTGGGGCAAAAAAGTATTTAGTCAGCCACTGATTGTGCAAGTTCTCCTACTTAGATGAGAGAGGTCTGTAATTTTCATTGACAAAATGAGAAAAAAAAATCCAGGAAATCACACTGTAGAATCTTTAAAGAATTTAATTGTACATTATGGTGGAAAATAAGTATTTGGTCAATACATTTGGTTCAACTCAATACTTTGTAACATAACCTTTGTTGGCAATGACAGAGGTCAAACGTTTCCTGTAAGTCTTCACCAGGTTGGCACACACTGTAGCTGGTATTTTGGCCCATTCCTCCATGCAGATCTCCTCTAGAGCAGTGACACGGACTTTCAACTCCCTCCACAAATTTTCTATGGGGTTGAGGTCTGGAGACTGGCTAGGCCACTGGACATGTACTGGCTTAAGCAGGGGGGGACACCTGGCACTGCAGGATCTGAGTCCCTCTCGGCGTAGTGTGTTACTGATGATAGCCTTGTTACTTTGGTCCCAGCTCTCTGCAGGTCATTCATCAGGTCCCTCCGTGTAGTTCAGGGATTTTTCCTCACCCTTCCCATGATCATTTTGACCCCATGGGATGAGATCTTGCGTGGAGCCCCAGATGAGGGGATATCAGTGGTCTTGTAGGTCTTTCATTTTCTTACCAATTGCTCCCACAGTTGATTCTTCACAGCAACTGCTTGTCTATTGTCGATTTCACTCTTCCCAGCTGGTGCAGGTCTACATTTTCATCCTGATGTCTTCGACAGCTCTTTGGTCTTGAGTTTGGCGTCTGACTGTTTTGAGGGCTGTGGACAGGGTATTTTATCAGATAACGAGGGTCAAACAGGTGCCATAATACAGGTCGAGTGAGAGGACAGTATAGCTTCTTAAAGAAGGAAGGTACAGGTCTGTGGAGCCAGAAATCTTGTTTGTTGTGGGTGACCAAATACTTATTTTCCACCATAATTTACAATTAAAATTCCTTTAAAAATTACTACAATGTGATTTCCTGGATTTTTTTCTCATTTTGTCTCTCATAGTTGAAGTGTAGCTATGATGAAAATTACAGACCTCTCTCATCTTTCTAAGTCGGAGAACTTGCACAATCAGTGGCTGACTAAATACTTTTTTGCCCCACTGTATATAGTATATATATATATATATATATATATATATAGCTTAAGTTTAAGGTGACTAATGGCATTTATTCATTCACAATTCATTTATTCTGAGCAGTACAATTATAAGAGCACCAGCCTTTGTACTGGTAGAAACAATATACCAGTTATATAACAATATAACATTGAATTTTGCTGATGTATGTGCCAGGACACAGGTCGTTGACAGACCATTTGCTGATTCGCTCTGAGAGAGTGTCTGAAGGCTTGTGCAGTGTCTCTCTGGACCAGCCGCTTATGTCTGAAGAGCTTAAGGCTGAGCTCAACCCACTCACCATTACCATCCTGGCTGCTTCCTCTCTGCCCTCCTCGCCTGTTCCCTTTCATGAGCTTGAGGTAGCCTTGGATCACGCTCTTTAGTTATGTTCCTTACAGCTAGTGTTCCTGTAATTGATTGAATTACGGCTGTCCAGGCTACAATAACATGTTGATGTGATATTTTAATGCAAATACTTTTCAAATGCTGATTAATCACATGTTTGCAGCTTGGCCCTGTAAAAGAAAGATAGTCATGGGCTTTATCCAAAATATTCTATCCTATTTACACAATATATAAACACAATTCCTTACATAGTTTGCTGAAATGCTTCACTGTCTCCTGACACACTAGATAACAGTTTCTTATAAATGTACCTAGTTACACAGTGCATGAAAATCACTTTGTTATCCCTCGTACTACTTCTCCCACACATTTCTGCGATTGATACAGCCTGAACGTACAGACGGCTCAAACACCAGTGCACAGGTATTCACGCTGTGCGGTGTGCTGTGTATATATGGAGTTGATCTGATTGATCATTTTTACTAGATTTAAGTTTAAAAGTTAAAAATCTCCCATAGAACTCAAATTTTAACTGAAATCGATGATGTCACCACTCATTGTCTGTGAGACTCAGTGGCACACGACACCACACACATAGAAACACATACCCACAAGGCCAAAGCTACTGGCAGTCTAAGCCATGTGTCCAAAAGTATTGAGACACAAACCCACATTCCATTTGCTTGACACATTTCATGCGCTGTTGTAGCTCCTTCCCGGAAATGTGATGCAGAAAACAATGACACTTTATGAAAACAATGTTAAGGAATTAAAAAAGTAAAAAACGCATTCTTGCAAATGTAATGAAAAATAAATAAAAAAAACATTTCAACATGGTCAAATAGGAGCAAGCAATCAATTACTCAGTTAATCCCAACTTGACTTCAGCTTCTGAAAGCTCTCCCTTAAATGACATTTGACTGACTAACATCTATTAAAAAATATTTACTGTGCATGTAGATTTTTTGGATTGACATAACAAGAGCTAAGCATTTGTACCGAAGACCTAAACAGATTTCTGTTTTGCATTTCCAGCAAAACTGCACACCAGTTTACTGCCTGTACAAGTTCCACAACATGCCTGCACACAGAACCAAAGGAAAGCCTCACAGTTCTTACATACGTTTCAAAGATGTGAATGTTATCCTCACAGGTCTAATGACCACAGAAGAGTTGATTGAGTTTCTAAGGGGTCCGCCGCTGGAAATTGAGGTCCATGACCGCGATAGGAAAGTCGAAGACAACCTCATGCCTGCAGCAATTTTTGGCACGGAGCCTAATGACGACAAACTAGCCAGTGCAGTTCTGGCCACTACCAGGGACACAAACTACAATTCATTTAAGAAGCAAAATAAACTACAAGACCCATACGGCATTGTAACACTGAACCTTTCTGATCTGCTTAGAGGACACAGGTTTTTGAATCTCTGCCTACAAATAACTTGCAAAAAAACAGAAACTGCATCCCATGAGAACCATTTGCCAGTGGGTCATTACCTCGAAAGCAACTCCAAGCTGAAAGTGCAGGTCAATATAGCACACCCACTAGATTTTGACTCTCACAAAAGTCAGGAACGTTGCATCTTTGGTCGCATCGTTTATATCTTTAGGTACAACAACGCTTCTGTCCTGATCAAACTGAGGTCAGAGATTTTAAGAATCAATGCACTTGCTTTTAAACTGAGCTCCAGCACTGAAGAAACAGCTGAATGCAAGCTACATGGCCCCCACTCGACTGCTGAAGTAACGGAAAACAGAAATCTCAACGTTTTAACAGGCTTCCATATCTCAGATAAGGCTCTGCATGTTCTTGTTCTGGAGGGACTGAAAGAACAAGCTATTAAACAGCTCTGGAAATCAGTCCCCATGAAGTAAGTAATCAAATGCTGACTGGTTGTGGAAAGTCATTACAGTCCGATGAAGCATCATGTACAGAAAAAGTAGGGTCTAAAACGATGTATTGCTTTTCCAGGTTTGATGAGGATGTCGAGAAGCAGGTGACCATTCTTTATAACACAGGTCTAAGCTTCTCAGAGAGGCTCTATGATACTCTGGATGCCGGATTGAATCCAGTTCATCTCCCTGAGCCAATTGAGACCATCTTGAGGCAGCCCCTGGTCTATGTGAGAGACAGGGTTCCGTATTCCTGCCTACAGGCCATGCTGCGGTACTCATACTTAGTGATCCCAGTCGTTTGGAAATGTTTAGTAGTTAAAAATAAGAGAACTGAACTTGAGGAATCTTTTGGCACACATCTACAGTGCTTTATCAGTCATGAACTGATAAAGCCCCTCGGATTAGTTAATAGAGATTAGAAGCAGAATAAGGAATTTAATGATTAACTGAATCCTGCCTATGGCAACATTTGGTTACACTTAGTATTAGTGCTTAGTATGACCAAATATCTTCTTTAGCATGAGTGAAATGAACAGGCTATTCACTGGAAAATTTGTACCTTAAGAGGGAGTGCATACCTGTGCCAGTAACTGTTTTGAGTTTCATTCTTTCTTGTATCCCATTTGATCTACCTACTTTAGGATATCCAACCTCTGCCAACTCAGGAATCTTGAGGAAGCATTACAAAACAACGTGTTTCCAACAGCCAAAATGATCCAAAGCTTGAGCAGAGAGTTTACAAGTATTCCTAGCAGAGAAACGGAAAGATCTGCACCGGATCCCAGAGATACCAAGGATAGCTTGGATCAATATGTGCCAAAGAGGAGGCCATACATGCCGCTCGACAACTTCAATACAACTTACTTGGAATGGAAGCAGTGTCGATCACGTCAAGAGCTTTACAGGAAAAACTACATACAGGTGTCAAAGCTGAAAATGCCTCAGACAGTAACTGCACCACACCGGATCTGTGTAGAGACTCGTATATCCTCTGTTACTGACTGAACACCATTTACACTATGAACTCTTGCGTGTTATTTCTCATTTATACAGCTGTGTGCCATGTAACGTCCGCATTACGTTCTGTGAAACAGGATGTTGACAGAAACAGATGCTGAACAGATACAACCATAAGCACACATTAGTTTAAATACTTTGCACAAAGTGTTTTATTTTAAACAACATTAACTGAAACAGTATGAAAACATTTAGTACAGTACTGTACTCCACAGTAATTCTTGTCTTTGTATCTTTTAAAAAAAAACTTAAAACACTTAACGATAACGAAAACAAAAATAACGTTGTTTTCTGCCTTCAACACTGTGATTCTCTTTTCTGTCAGCAGGTGTCACAAGGGTTTGCTCATACTCATTTTCTATCATTCGGACATGAATTAGACAGACAGTGGTACCTCGGTTCTCGTCGTTAATTTGTTATAGAAGGTGTGTCGAGTCCCGAAAACGACGACTACCAAGCAAATTTTTCCCATAAGGAATAATGGAAATTGAATGAATCCATTCCAGATCTCCAGAAAATCCACACTGTATAAGGCATTATATGCTTAATGGAGTTGTATTGTACAGGTGCTCCCTGATTTATGATGGTGATATGATCCAACAAATCCATCATAAGTTAAATGTACCATGAATTGTTGAGTTTAATATAGTCTGTACTGCATCATAGCAGAGCCGATTACATATTAACACTTACATTAACCTAGAATTGGTCAAAAACATTAAAACAATGCTTATTTTATAATAGTGTTGAAAAATATCTTGTAATTTACTGAATAATGGATTGAAAGTGAAAAGTAAAAGCAAAACACTTACTCTATTGGTGAACTCAGGGCGCTAGCTGCTAATACTAACTGCTCAGCCTGGAATCCAAGAGGATTCAGTTATAGTTTTCCTTTCGGTTGGCTGTCATTACTAACCATTATAGGACCCATGGGACTAATTTGCACTAAGAATACAATACTGTAGATGTAAAAACAAAGAAAAACATGAGAAAAACAGAGATCTTCACTGAGCAAGAGCTATCGTAAATCGGAATCACTGAATCACTGTGTACTGAATCGTGAATCATGAATTGAGTCTCGAGACTCGACTCATACAAGCTTAAGAACATCTGCCGAGTACTGAGCAAATAAGGAGAACCTAGACATAGTCTTCTAGTCAAAATGCTTTGCAAACAATATTCGACGAGTTCCGAGGTGGTCAAGAACTGAGGCATCACTGTATAGAAGACAGATTAATATTTCCTATTATAACTTAAGACCTTGGTTGTTAAATGGCACACAGCTGTACATAAGATCTTATTTGGGCAGAATTTTAAAATTAACTTTACACGTTTTAACTTTTGCTAAACGTTTCTGACCCGCCTAAAGAGTACTGGCCTCTTATTGAGTCCCAGGTTTCTTTATGATGTCTAAGGAGTTTTTTCCTTGCCACTGTCACATCAGCCGTGCTCATTCTGAGTTTTAGACTTTGGTCTCTGTAAAGCTCCTTTTTTATTTTTTAAAACACTGTCTATGAATAACAAGCCTAAGGCAACTGTGGCAGGGAGAAATTTCTGAGACCTGAGGAAGAAAGTAAATGTTTAATGAACTTGATTTTCCTCCATAAGTTTTAACTATGCTTATCGTAGTCAAGGTCGCAGTAAGGGGTCACAAACAGGGCAACGGTCTGTCACAGTGCTAGATAGGGGTCGCTGTTGCAGCGCTGGAGGATGATAGCCTCCAGAACCACCCCATCTGGCCTACCCCTTCTCAGAAATGGCCAGCCGTGCTTCTGTGACAACCTAAGGAATTGCGAGAACCTGGGACTGCTGGGTCAGTGTGGTGGGCTAACTGCTGCTGCTCCACCCATGCACAAATTTGAATTAAAAATAACAACAAATTAAACTAATCAAGTAATGTCCAGTCAAAGAATAAATTTTGCTGATAATTAAAACTGCCTTTCAGACCAACATCGAAGACGTCCACAAAATAAGCTGTGTTCTACAGAAGCCAAAACAGGAGGTGTTTGTAGCTAAGGTAGATGAAGGTCAGAATGTCCACAACTACAGCATTCAAACATTCAACTGTAACACTTTGGCTAAGGAGCTGCTGCATAAGGAGATGGCAAAGGTATCTTTTAGAACAGTCCTTGTACCTTGTGTGTTCTGTGACACAGGCATTCTAGTTGCTCTTTCATTAGGCATGGCTTGACACATGCCTTGCTTCACATCTGTTCTAGGAGTCGAGACGGAGGTTTACTTATAGTCAGAGTTACCAGTCCTTCACAGTGAACCCTGTTGATATAGAGGCTGAGCGGAAAGCCTTGGAGGCCAAGTCTCGTGCTGCTTGGCGTACTTGTGATGGTTTCATCTACCCCGGCTTCAAGAGCTGCACAGAGTCAAACCAAAACCCCAAACAGCCAGATGAGGCTCGGGTGGATCAGCTTAGAAAGGTGCCACATTCACACAAGTGTCAAGTTTATCCTCATCGTGTTCTTTAGGAGCACCAGTTGCACATTTATGGCCGTTCCAGAGCTCTTGTGCTATAAGTATATAATGTTTTACCATGCACACATCTTTAAGAGCCTTTGAGCTTAAGAGAGTATTTGGTTGCCTGTAATGTGACATGGCTAATGCAGATTTATGGACGGCGGCAGCGTTTAACAAGTGACCAGGCTTCTCAAAGGTACTGACTTATCTCATGCACTAGATGTGATTTATGTTCCTCCAAGTGAACATTACGCCAACAGTCCAACTATGTGACTTGGAGAGTATAATGACAAAAGCTCAGACTAGCTGCTCCAGCATAACTGTGTATTATAATACATAGTCAAAGTTATCTAGACACTGCACTTATCCCTTCATTGCACTCCAGTGGTCAGATATGCTGGCCTATCAATGTGAAGACCCAAGTCTGAGCGTCGGTGGTGCCTCGGGCCTGGCCAGGTGCTCCACAGACACAATTTGCGATGTCTGTGGGAAGTCACATGGCAAACATCTCCAGCAAAGATGCTGAATGTATACTGTGGATGAATGTCAGTGCTCTCGACATAGAAGTCCGCCATCTGCTGGTAACAACAAGCAGTGTGCAGCAATGAGTTGCATAGAGGCATCTCCTTCCACAGTAGAGAATCTTGAGAAGCGCAAATTGGAGAGAAAAAGGACAAAAAAATAGCCCTTCCTTCATTAAAATTAAGGCCCAATACAAATTAGGAAACAAGTCCAAACTTTACATTAGGCAAAAGGCATACAGTCAGAGTAGAATGGAAGTTTGTGATTTTAGTTATGGCAATCCAATCCACAAATTACCCACTGAACTGCACTGTGCTGGCAGTTTATGAATTTATGTGGCCTACAATATTGCAGCCATGCTGTTGGTGCTCCTGCACATTTCCTATTCACAACAACACCAAATTTGAGGAACTGACTTGTTAGGGTGCTACTCTGAAACTCCGTGATGTCGTCACTCGACCCATTTTACCGCTAATGTTTGTCTATGAAGATTCCATTGCAAGTAAATAGTTTATAATTTGTAAACGTTTGACCTTCATGACCAGCCCTGGAGAGAGAACATCCTCCACGAAAACATTCTGAAGCCTGTCCTGAACAGGTCCAGGTGGCCGTGGAGCCAACGGCACGAAGACTTTGAACTTTACAGAAAACCACCTGCTGATCCGCTACCCATCTCCATCTGTCTGGCAGGTAATAAATCAACAACCTGGAAGCAATCTGACGGTTTTAAAACAATTATTGTCGCAATACAAGTCACTCTATCCTTCTAGGAGAAGCTCTGCACCAGGAGCAGCTTCAAACTGCACAGAGTCAGTATGCCAGATGGCTGAGAAAGCTCTTACCTGATAATGATGCTCCACGTAGTGGTCGTATCCCAGAGTTCAAGTGCCATATGAGAAAAGCGGGCTTAGATAAACTACAGGATCTGCTAAAGGACAAGCCTATGAAGCTCACGCTGAAGAAAGCATGGGACGCATTATTAGTAAGTTTTACCTTAAGATGCATCTGAAGTTTCAGACTGTAATACACTTACCTCCAGAATTATGGGCCTCCTTAGTACAGATGGAAGTTTATGTGGTTAATTTTAACATCCAACCGATAATCGTACATTAAAAAGACATCTTTATAAAAGAAACTAATTGAACTCAATCACAACTCAATCTTCTATAGTACTTAATGAGATTGGAGAACTCAGAGCAAGGAATCGGAGAGTGCACAATAATCTCTCTAGACCCTCTAGGGTCTTAAGACTCCACTATTCAGCTCGCTTCACAGAATTTCAATGGGTTTATTTCAGGGGATTGGGACGGCAATATCAGTGGCTTGATACTTTAGTCACTGAACCTTGTATGCATTTTTCCTACCAAAAAAATCATGCAAATTCTCTATTTATTCTCATCTGACCATAGAACCCATTTGCAGCAGTGTCTAGCGAACTCCAGCCTCCTACATAGGCACGACTAAGGGAATACGGCCTCTGTTTCACCTCATACTCATATCCCAGTAAGACAGTGGATTAAAAATGTATGCCTTAGAGGTACTGGTATTTTGTACACAAGACCTTCTAGGGCTTTTAAGTGTGGTTTTGTTAAAAATTAAACATTGTACCACCGCTTAACCTTTCTAGATTCCGGAACCCAACGTGGAATTCACTGGGCACCACACAACATTGACTTTGCAAGCCCCATCTCCGATTCAAAGTCAGGCTCTTGGGAACTGCTCTTTCCAACAGCTGGCTCTTACCACTGAGCCACTGGAGCTGCTCTTGTAGTTCAGTGTGATATTAATCCAACCAACAAAAACGTACAAAAACAGTTCATTTGAAGGTGTTTTTAATGACAATTTAGATGTTTTTATGACAATCACGTGTGAGTGGGCACCCTGTTTTATTTAGAGGGACCCATCTGTCTGTATACAAGTCTGTATATCCAGTGGTAACTCGGAACTCGTCAAATTCAGTTCTTGATGCATTGTAACTAGAGAAATGTGTCTTGGTTCTCGTTGTTTGCTTGGTACTCTGCGCACTTGCTTAAACTTTAAACTTCAGCTGAAACTCTATTCACATTCAGCACACAGTGATTCAGATTCACAATACCCCTTGTTCCGTGAAGATCTCAGCTGTGTTTCTCGTGTTTTTCTTTATTTCTACAGCTACAGTACTGTGTTCTTAGTGCAAATAATTCTCCAAGAAGGTTAGTTATGAGAGAAAAACGAAAGCAAAACAGTAACCGAATCCTCCAGAACACAGGCTGCAGTTAGCTTAGCACCAACAGAAATTTCACGTCTTCAGGAACGAATTAATGACGAGAACCTATTTACCACTGTATAGGATTATATATTAATAATTGTGAATGCTTTGGCATATACTAAAAACAGATTTCATTGAACTGATGGTGTTACTTTGTATAACAAATTATGCATTTTCAGCCCATTTCACTTTTTGCCGACATTCAACATGGTGACACACACATCAAACAGAGGGCAGAGAGAGAGACTGACAGCCAACTGGACACACAAACCAACACAAAACACACAGACACCACTGCACAAAGAAAGTCCCATTTTGGGTAAGTAAAGATTCATGTCAGTCTCAGGTTTAAGGAATTCATGGAATCTAACCGATATTAGTGAGAGAAATCATCAGGACTGTTTCTCAAAAGGGTCAAAACACAAAAGGATGATATGACACCTCAAATTCCAACTCCTCACTGCCACTGCTTCTTACAGACGCTACTGGAGGCCACACAGTTTTGAACACAAGCGAGCTGCCCTGCCTCTCACAGATGAAGAAAAACATTTGCACGCTTTTCAAAAACCTCAGAAGACCACCGTGACGTACGGTCCCTTGGCAAACGCCCAGCACAAGCAAAACGTCACAGAATTGAAGACGTACAATGGTGTCATTCTACACATGATCTAAAAGGGCTCAGCAGCTGGTGGGAATTAAGTACCTCAGTGTCATCTTAGAAACCCCTGGCCCCGTATGGATCCTTAAATAAAAAGGGAAGCAATCTGTTCAAAAATGCTGTCACCACGGTGACTAATGGGCATGGCAGTTCAGATCCCGGCATATTATGAAAGTTTAATAAATTTAGAGTAACATAATATACAGAATTAGCACATGAAGTGGGCGCTGCCACAGTAAAACATGACAGTGGCTTATACTAGTTATAATGAGGAAGACAAACTGATGGATGTATGGATGGTAAGGCAAATCTAGTCGATCACCGCTGGTATAACCGATTCGAACAATGAACGCAGAGTACCACAGTGCCGAACAGTTTCACACCTGAAAACACAGCCCAGTTAGTAAGTTCTTTCAAGAGGGTGGGAACATATATACATCCGCTTCTCCAGAACGGCCTGAGCAATTTTCTTTATGCTGGCATCGTTGTTCTCTGGTGAATCTGAAATGAATAGACTTTCATTACTGACAAAATCGATCCCGGAATGAAAGAGTGATGTAAAGTGCATCATGCAGGCAAAAATCTTCAGTTGATTTTAAGTGAAAGAACATGCAGCGCTGCCAACTGACTTATAGTATGGAAGTTTAAGGGGGAAATTCCACTCCGCATGCTGGAGCGCTATAAAAAAAGCACCAGGCCTGCTTCCAATTACTTCTCGTACTTACTTTTCTGCAGCTGAGTCATCCAGTAGTTGTTTTTGAAGTAAGCCTCTTTGCAGAACGTGTTTGCAAGCAGCACCTATACGGGCAAAGAACAATGTTTTAATGTGATGTAATAGTAATAGTAGAAGCACAAAGGATAACACGTTCCTTGTGCAACCCTTAAACATAAATCTGGGGGGAAATAAAACGTTAAATTAAACATGTAACCTGTGTCTTACCATAGCTTGTCCACACGAACCATGCTTTAAAGGCAGAAATTTACATTTACATTTACAGCATTTAGCAGACGCCCTTATCCAGAGCGACTTACAATTGGTACAGTCTTACAATCCAAGCAATTGTGGGTTAAGGGGCTTGCTCAAGGACCCAACAGTGGCAGCTTGGCAGAGGTGGGTTTTGAACCCTGGACCTTCTGGTCCAGAGTCCAGTACCTTAACCACTAGGCTACCACAGTCCCAGAAATGCAACAAGATAGTCATTATGAGAAGAATAGATTTTCTGATTTTGGGGTGGGCCATATGGGCTATATTCCATAACCGGTGCCAATGGTTATGGAATGGCCGGCACTAGCTGAGGAACCAGCAACAGAACAAGCGTAGAGTGATTAAAAATACATTTTCACAATGAAACGATAACAATTACAGCACATTTAAAAATCTGCACTCGGTGAAACAGTGGCAATTCGCGAGCCCACTTCCCCCAGGAATCACCCCCCAGTGCTGCAACAGCATCCCCTACCCAGCCCCTAAAGGCTGTACACAAAAATACAACGGTTTGTGTTTAGCAACTAGGCTTATCACATACTGGATATTAAATAAGTACAAGAGTACAGAAGAGTTTGACGTTATCTACACAACACCTAATGAAAATTTTAATAAAATATTACATATAGGGTTGGGTACTAAAATTCAACACCAAACAGGAACTGACCGAAGGATCTCAGTAATATGGAGTACTGGAAAGTCTTGAAAATAAATAAATAAATAATTAAAAATGGGTGCGCACTAATGCCAAAAAACAAAACAAAAAACAAAGCATCTGGCTCCCACAGAACGCACAGAATCGCAGAGAGCACACAGCTAGCTAAAGAGGACAAAGGTCTGGCTCTACTTCGAAAAAGCTACTGAGAACAGTTCCAGGTACAAGGGCCTTAAGGTAGAGGCTTCTAAAATGGGTTATACATTAAATCTGATGAAACATTTGACTGCACATGGAATTAATCTGCAGAAAATGACTACATGAAGAACAGCACTACGTCAAAAAAAAGCAGGACAAAGAATAAATATGTTATTTGTGAATAATTATTCCTTTTTCACAATTAGACAAAAGGTACTGAAAAAAGCATCGTTTTGGTTTTGATGGTATTGGTTCTAATATTTTCAAATGATTAATTATATTTGAAAACGTAATTAACAAGCATTACTATATCCTTTATTTGCAATTTAGTGGTTTGGCCTTGTGGACAAGCCTGAAGTGCCTAGTGACATTTGACTCAACCCATCAATCCTAAAGAGCTTGAGACCTAACAAAAATGACTTAAGAAAACACTGGTGAGGTCGTGAAGGTAGAAAGAGCCCCTACCTCATTCTCATGGTTGTGAAGGCCAATGCTGATGGACCGACTGGCTCGAGACAGCACTGCTGTCATAGCATACAGGTTGATAAGTGTATCGGCCACTCTCTTCAGCACCAGCTGCTCATCTACGATAGACTGAACACACACAATACACAGTTCAATGGTTGCTTTTAATAGGTAGCGCTTAAAAAGGTTGCCACCTTAATACTGTTATGTGGAAATGTAGGAGCTGCACCAGCTCGGCCATAAAGCAACAGGGATCCAAAACTATTTCTGGTAAGAACTTCAGCAGATTGACGGCTGCACCAATGGGTTTTTCTACAGCTGAGCATTTGCTCCAATACAAGATCAACACGAGCTGTGGCACGCATCAACTCTAATGGTGTAAAGCACACGACCATTGTACTCTAGCATGATCACAAATGTGGGCTGGGCCTGATCTCTCATATGGGTCTCGCAGTCTTGTTCCAAAATTTGGCGCAAAGCAGTCAGAGAGGACCATATTAGGACCTGTGGTTTGGACTGAGATGTTTGGATACTGGTATGGACATTTACAAAAGAGTAAATAAACAGACAGGGTCCCTGTCCTCCAAGATGACGTCTGTAACACGCCGTGTTGCCTCAACCACTTACAGCGCAATCAGCCTGTTTGGTCTGGAAGTACACAGAAGCTTGAATTTAGGGTGGAAAGCCACAATCTAAGAGTCACTACTGCTCTTAGCAATAAAATGTCCTCTTATTTGCTATTTTAATGGGATTGCAGAACTTTTCAGATACGTTTGCTGCATATGTAATGTAAGCTACTGTATCCATGCAGCACTATGTTCTGCTGAGGCCACTTTACGTGTCTTGCACAGATCTGAGTCTGTGATTTAGTTTTTCTTAGGCGCCGGTCCACTGACTTTGAACAACAACACACTGCTTTCTTAACTTGTTTAGCTTTAGCTGGATTTTGTTTAGCTGTTTTCATTTTTACAATAATTGCACAAGTCGCTTTGAACATGCAGGACCATACCGTGCGCAGATGTGAACGCCAATGTAATAATATTTACGGTTCCAAATATTTCCTCGACATGAAAAGGAAAAATGCGGCGCGATAGAATCAACAGCGTTCGGAAACCTGAAGCCGATCCCGAGCGCGAGACGTAATTACAATGGCGAGGCGTTCATTTGTTTTTATTTAGGATCGGTGGGGCTTGCGACAGCTGTCTCGCACATGAGGCAGTACATTACCTCAGCGCAGCAGGAAAGAGGGGAATAGCAAGGCGGTCCCAGCAGTGCTCAACAAGCCCACACTAATTGCCCTGCACCTCCTCGTGGCAACGGGCATCACTCTGGGATGTTAAACCAACATCGCGTTCATTCCCGGTGGTATGCTAGTAACGCGCAGAGGAAATGAACGACATAAAAGTACAGACGGCAAGGAAAATATGTGGCGAGCCGTGATTAAGGAAAGACAGAGCAGTATGCCTAGAGATATTCTGCAGTCTGCTGAGCTTGCACAACCCAATAACGAGTATTAAATCAACGTTTAAAGATTTTATTGCAGAGAGTTCACCTTCCCGTATCTGTACAGCAGGCTTTCCACAGTGGAGCCGAACAAGGTGACATTCTGCTCAAGCATCTTTGCGCTTTCCTGTGGGAGACAGAGGGACGTCATTATTATGATTTACAACAATAAGAGCTGGAGTGCATTTTTTAAATTCTTGCTCATTTTCTGACCGACAAAATGTTGTTAGGACCATTAAAAACTTAAAACAACGGTACCTCGGTTCTCATCATTAAATCATTCCAGAAGCCTTGTTGAAAACTGAAAACGATGAGTACCGAGCAGATTTTTTCCATAAGCAATAATGTAAATTGAATGAATTTGTTCCAGATTCCCTAGAAAATCCACACTGTATAAGGCATTACAGTATATACAGTAATGGAGGTGTACTGTACAGGTGCTCCTTGATTTATGATGGGGATATGTTCCTACAAATCCATCGCAAGCTAAATGTATCATGAACCGATGAGTTTAACGAGCGTTTGGTACAGCGGCCAATGATAAGCCTATGATAATAACGATAAGCAAGTTATTGTATAAAACACTTACATTAACCTACAGCTGGCCAAAATCATTCACACAAAGCTTATTTTATAATAAAGTGTTGAAAAATCTCATGTAATTTAGTCAGTAACAGACAAAGTGAGAATTGAAAGACACTCTATTGTTGAACTCAGGGCACTAGCTAGCATAGCTGCTAAGCTAACGGCAGCCTGTCTTCTGGAACATGAAATTCCTGTTTTGCTTTCGGCTGGCTCTTATAAACTAATCTTTTTAGGACTCAGTATCTACAGTACTGTAGATATGAAAATAAACACGACGAGATCTTCTCTTAGCAAGAGCTAATGTGAACCTGAATCACTGTATACTGAATCATGAAACGAGTTTTGGCTGAAACAAGTCATGCGGCTCGACTCAAACAAGTTTAAGCAAATGCGCTAAGTAACGAGCAAACGACAAGAGAAATTTTTCTAGCCAAGATGGACTGAGAACCGAATTTAACGACTGCCGAAGTGGTTGAGAACCGAGTTACCACTGTATTTAAGCAATTTGCTTTAGCCCAGGAGTGTATACACAGATTAGCCATAACATTAAAACCGCCTGCCTAGTACTGGTAGGCCTCCCTCGTGCCACCAAAACAGCTCTAACTCGTCGGGCCACTACCATGATGGAATAGTGTTATCAGGAAGGGGTGCACTTGGTCTGCAACAATGCTTTGATAGGTGGTACGTCCCAAAGTAACCTCCATGTGAATGCCAGCACCCACATCTTGCACCAGACCAGGCCACCTTCTACTGATCCACAGTCCAGTTCTGACACTAACAGTCCCACTGTAGGTGCTTCCCGCAGTGTTATGGCTGGTCGGTTTATATTTATATGGGACTGTGGTAGCCTAGCGGTTAAGGTACTGGACTATGGACCAGAAGGTCCAGGGTTCAAATCCCACCTCTGCCAAGCTGCACCTTGAGCAAGACCCTTAACCCACAATTGCTTGGATTGTAAGACTGTACCAATTGTAAGTCGCTCTGGATAAGGGCGTCTGCTAAATGCTGTAAATGTAAACTCTCTTCACCAAGCAGATGAATGACTAAGGAATTGGCCTTTAATTTATACCTGAATAAAACAAGAAATCTTGGATTAGGGCTTAAGAGTTCCTAAGCATAAAACTAAAATCAGTGGGAATATGCTTCAATTACATCTTCAGTGTGAGATATAAAATCGAAATGATAGACACCGTTAAGCTGGGGTGAACAACGCCGTCCTTTCCAGTCAGGCCCAGGTCAGGACTCCTCCCAAGTGACTCCTTCATCTTCTTCCCCAAAATCTCAAACACAACGCCAACGTTCCCCTTTTTCATCTCCCTGAGGACGAAAGCAACCCTTGAGTAATTTACCTTTGGCACATGCTTTAGCAGTCACAATGTGTGCAGATGTATTTACAGTGAACACGCACTTGATTTTTCCTGTTAGGATTTTGCCAGCATACTGCATTCCTGTGAGAGCAATGTACATCCTCAGGATCTCATTGGTCCCCTAGAAACAGAAAAGAAAAAAAGACCACATGCAGGACCTTACCATTCTCCACCACAATCTTGAGGCGCCCTCTAGCGGTACCGATAGAATACGCTAGATACGTTCTGATATACAGAAATGAACTAATGGGTACAGGTCCATATTTGGGCATACCTCAAAGATTTGCAGGATACGGCAGTCCCTGAGGTAACGCTCATACGGATAGTTCTTGGTGTACCCCACCCCTCCCAACACCTGCAGCGCCTCGCTCACACACACCCAGGCACCCTCAGAGCTAAAGACCTGCCGAAAACAGAGGAGAAAACACCAGCTGTATGGAGGAGAGCACTGACAGTACAGATCTGTATATATGACCCAAAATTCTTTAAACCAGTCTTCCCAGGTTTGTTGTTTTCCCAATGCTATAATGACCATATGTAACAAACTCTCGACGACTGCACACAAATATGTCACACTTGGATCTGTCACTCCATAATCCTCGTTTTCACTTATTTTCATTCCAATCTTTGTGAGCTGTAGCACATCTAATCTAAATCCTGTTCCACCTGTGAGAAAGTGGTTTCCTGGCTGCTACCCTTCCAAAAAGACCTTTCCTGATCCTGTAGTCCCGATGAAGCTGCCACATGTTGCTATTTCTCAAGCGTAAGGGGAGGCCACACTAAACACTTGGGTGTATTCTAATAAAGAGACTGAGAAATAATGATATATGGTCATTATAGCATTGCTAAAACAACAAATCTAATGGTGGCCTAAGACTTCTGCACAGTACGGTAGATGTGAAGTTCTGGTGTGATATTTGGCATAATAAACATGTTAGCAAGAACGTAAAACGCACCACTTTAAAGTCCTCTATTTCATTTCAAATGTATTGGCTGATTCGTTACCTTTAAATCGTAAAACACAGCCAACAAATAAATGACGAGAGCAAACTGTCACGTGGGTAAAACAAGCAAGCGCTACCTTCACCATGGCTGCCTCTACAGAGCAGTCAGGAACTCCTGGTCGATCCATCATGCCAGCGGTCAGATAAGCCAGGCTCTCCATCACAAACACATTCTGAGCCATGATGGCAAACTTCTCCTACAGCAAAACCAACAAAACCATACGTTCAATCTCAGCTCCGTCACTTCGGCTCACCAGTGCTGATCCCAAATGTACCTGAATCATTCCAAATTCAGAGAGTTTCTTGGTGAACTGTTTCCTCGTGCCTGCATACTCCGCCGTCATCTCTGCAAGACATCGTGACGTGTTCGTTATGCCCGACGGCGCTCAGAACAAACTGGTCCTTACCACTGACATGTCTCCATACCAATCAGCTTCTTGATCATGCCGGCGCAGGCACTTCCCATGCTGAACCTCCCGCTGTTTAAAATGTTCATGGCAATCTGCGGAGACACAGCACGCTACGCATCATCCACCGCTGCACAACTGTGTAAAACTCAGTGGCGGAGACTGCTCACTGAAGGCATTACCTTAAATCCATCTCCGACTCCACCGATCACATTCTCTACTGGTACCTTTGTGTCTTCAAATGTCACCTCACAGGCTAAGGGCATTAACAAAAGAGTAACTTACTTAATGAACACGTTAATGCATTAAAGCATCCAAGAATACAACCAGAAAATACAGAACGTCTTTAGGCAGTATTAAAAAACTGAGCAATAGCAGCATCTGGCAGCTTCATCGGGATGCCAAGATGAAGCTTGATCAAGAATGGTCTATTTTGGAAGGGTAGCAGCCAAGGAACCACTTTCAAAAGGAGAACAGAGTGAAAAGGCCAAGATTTGCTAAAGCTCAGACTGATTTGAATGTAGATCATTGGGACTGTGGTAGCCTAGTGGGTAAGGTACTGGACTATGGACCAGAAGGTCCAGGGTTCAAATCCCACCTCTGCCAAGCTGCCACTGTTGGGTCCTTGAGCAAGGCCCTTAACCCACAACTGCTTGGATTGTAAGACTGTATCAATTGTAAGTCACTCTGGATAAGGGCGTCTGCTAAATGCTGTAAATGTAGATCAGTGGAAGTGTTATGGAGTGATGAATCCAGGTTTTTGGGTCAAATCGACCATATGGGCATTATAGCATTGCTAAAACCAAATCTAATGGTGACCTAAGACTTCTGCACAGTATTGTATGTCTGGTCAGAGTATTTGCCATGACAGTGGAATCATAGCAGAATCGCATCATCTAATAATTAAGTGTGATTTCTGCAAACTGATTTTTATTTCTCTTCTCCTGTCTTGACTGTCAAGTCCCAAAAATATTGTACATAATACACGCATGGGTCTTAGAATCCATGAATGTGCGCACAGTTTCCCGATTAAATCTTCAAAACATTTATTTTTACCCAGGAGGAAGTGGGTGCACAGTCATTTTGTGTGTGAATGTTCACAAATGAGTGCGTTGGAGTTTCAGCAGCTGGGTCATGTATATTTCATGTATATTATATATAAAAAAAAAAACCCAGACTCACTGTTTGAGCCTCTGATGCCCAGCTTATCCTCTGGTTTGCCGCTTGTCACGCCACCGAATGCCCGTTCCACAATGAAGGCTGTAATCTTGTCTTTCTTTTGCCCATCCTTATCCACCACTTCTGTTCTTGCAAACACTGTCATGATGTCCGCAAGGCCACCATTGGAAATCCAGATCTTAATGTGGAAAAACGACACCCATGTTCATTCCCGGATGGATTAGATGGAGCGTAAATGAGGTGTAGGATATAGATCACATACTCCATATGATCTACATCCTACACCACATTTATGCTCCATGTTTGGCCCCCAAACTCATTTTGCTATAACGTGGACAGCATTATGGGTGACGACGAGTACTCATCAACAGCAACCTTAGAGCCATTCAGCAGGAAATGTTTCCCATCCGGCGTCGCCGTGGCACGGGTCTGAATCGACGCAGCATCACTCCCACTACAACACAAGAGACATATTAGCAAATCTCTGGGAGTCACACAGGATGCAAGGAGTATGAGCGTTCAGTCTAGCGGTAATGGAATCAGACCTTCCTGGTTCAGTCAGGCAGAAAGCTGCAGTATGCTCTCCCGAAGCCAGTCGTGGCAGGTATTTCGCTTTCTGCTCTTCAGTTCCAGCCATGAGGATTCCCTGAGAGAACAACCCAAGTGAACAAGCAGTAGATTTTAACCATCAGTTTAACTCTCGTGTGAAAAAGCTCACCTTCAAACCAATCGCCTGATGTGCTGCAAGTGTGACTGCGATGCCTGCGTCCAAGGACGTGATCTCTCCCAGCCTTGCGTACATGGTATTGGAGAGGCCAAGACCCCCTGCGGAAATACGTACAATTTTAGGCTTGCCAAAGAACCACACAAAACCATATCTGCTGAAGATCTCCATTTTCCTACCATACTCCTCAGGCACTTGGATTCCAAACAGCCCGAGCGCCTTTATCCCATCCAAGGTTTCAGAGGGAATTTTTGCATCTGCGTCGATCTGCTTTGAATCAACTTCAGAGAGATATATTTAAGGCAGAGCATTGCTTATTTGTTTTCAATATCATATTTTAGCAATGAAAATTCATTAATGACACAGAGAGAGGAGAATAGGCGAACTGGTGGCTCTACGAGTATAATATGTAAACTATATCGACATAAACAATAGTCTCATCAAACATCTCGTACAAATATATATCGATATATCTTAAAAACTCGATACATCGCCCAGCCCTAATACCTGCTATTGCTTGGACTAAGTGTGAACCATGGATTTACTTTGGTTTTAGTATAAATAGACCAAGTGCGAAGACCAAGAGTCTAAACAATGCTTGGTTAAGCTCATAAGAGACAAGAAAGACTGCCAGATCTGCTGATGTCACATGGTGTTGGAAGTTTGTATTGGGGCATGTATTGGGAGTAAATAAGAGTACACTCACCATCCTCTGCAAAAAACTTCTCCACTGGAGCCACAAGCTGCTTGATTTCCTCTAATTCTTCATTGCTAATTTCTGGGTAGGGAAAGACGTCATTCTACACAACAGAAGGCATGTGACAAAAACAAATTACCCATAAAGAGATTATCTAATAAACTTCATTTACTGTACCTGTAATGTGTAAGCAACTATAAAACTGATAATCAGTCAACTGTTTGTGTTTACACGATGCTAATTTATAGGACGCCCAAGCGACAAATCCCAATGGTTGGTCCCTTGCGTGGAGCAAATGCATAGTGCACTTTAACATTACAGGTTAGTGTAAAAAGGTTGTGGTAGCCTAGCGGGTAAGGTACTGGACTCTGGACCAGAAGGTCCAGGGTTCAAATCCCATCTCTGCCAAGCTGCCACTGTTGGGTCCTTGAGCAAGACCCTTAACCCACAATTGCTTGGATTGTAAGACTGTACCAATTGTAAGTCGCTCTGGATAAGGGCGTCTGCTAAATGCTGTAAATGTAAAAAATGCTGTACAAGTCAATTTATTCACGCACATTTCGATAGCAGAACCAAGCAAATACAAACTAGAATATATGGCTACCGGTTCGTTCAATTATTCACTCGTTAAAATGTCAGAGATGTAGTAATGTCCCAAAGCCACCCCATTTTGTCTGCAGCTTACTACCTTATTGACTTTGCCCAGGAATAAATCTTTAGCGTACACTAGACTCCTGGCGCTGGACTGCACGGCGCGGTTCGGCTGAACCCGAGATTTTAGCCATGTCCTTCCGAAATGCGCGGTCTTTGAGAGCAGAATCCGACTGAGGTTCATTGTACCGTACAAACACACACACACGCACAGACTTCTGGCTCTCGGTCAACACTTCGTACTTGCGAAAACCTTTCCTCTATTTCTGTCGCACAGAGATGACGGTGAAACTTTATGTGGCTGCATTTCGACTTCTTGTCGCTAGAGGGCAGCACTTGCTTATGGAGAAATAAGAGTCAACGGGCGATTCTTCAATCCCCCACCCATCTTAAATTGTGAAATACTCATTTTGTTTAAATTATTTTATACGCTTTAACGTGAAGACTTAATGACGCTACAACAAAGCTTATATAGAACTTAATTAATAGTGTATGTGTTGGTAACGATGTGTTAAAATATATTGTTCAAAAATATACAAACGTTGTGTAGATATTAACAAACATAATACCTTCCGTAAAAACACACAATGCGATTTTTTAAAATGAATTCATCACTTTTTAAAATCATTTTATATTTTAATAAATAAGTCTGGTTTGAGGACAATGCCAAAATAGCAAACTTAATGTTTAAAACAATTTTTAAGAATGGAAATCATAACGATTTTGGTTTCACAGCTTTGTTTGATGCAATAAATGCTATTTTTATAATGCTTAAGCAATTTATTTCTAACATAAATTGATAACCTGTTGACGCAAAAGTTCATGTAATTGAAGAATCACTTGTTTACGCTGCAGGGGAAATAACAGGATGCTGGTGGTTTAAGACTAGGCCTACTTAAAATAATAACAATAATAATAATAATAATAATAATAATAATAAACTGTGTACAGGATCAATATTCTTTGAACCAGTGCTTAAATAGTAAATGATGAGACACTGAGCTTGTATTATCTGTAGAAGCCACAGCGCATGTCAGAACAGTCCGAGGCAGCCATACCTCGTGAATCCCACCACAAAAAGCGAAACAAAACTGAAAGTGAGAGATTTATTTACTTACAAAGTCAAACTGAACAAGGAAAACCTATCGGTGGAGACCAGATTTTACTCGTCTTCATCAAGAAGGGCTAAAAGCACAGCTATAGCGTGTCTTCTGTGCTCAGTACTTTCTCAAAATTCAAAACACACAAGAACTCGTAACGGAATCCTAAAACATTTAGGTAGCTATACAGTTAAGTGCATGTATTTTAATTTAAATGAAAGAGTAAATGTACAGTAATTAGACTACATCAGGAACGTTTAGTGGGTCATGAAGATTGGTGGGTGGGGGCATTGCCCCACTAAACAATCCCCTGAAGCTCCTTACAACCTTCTTAAATCATCACTTGCCGGACTGGCGATGAAACCACAATCTGGTTGTAGCTTACTGAAAGAGATGGTGTCAGGAACGCCAGGACAGAGTGTGCCAGTCAGTAGATCATCCGTCGGTGCTGGAACAGTGACCCCTAGTGAGGACCTGGACATGTTTTGTTAATTTGTTCATTTGGTTTATTTAACATAGTTTTCAGCATCAACGGCCATTTTAGTCACACATCGAGGCTACTGATATACCTACGCTCAGGTCGGGGCCAATTCAGCGTAATGCGTTAACCTAAAGCATGTCTTTGGACTGTGGAAGGAAACCGGAGTACCCAGAGTAAAACCACACGAACACAGGGAGGACATGTAGACTCCACACAGCTCCACCCTGCTCCACCCTGGGATCAAACTCACGGACACATTAAAATGTCAAACATACTTTGCTGCAGCTTTTTATGGAAGTTACTGTACATTTTTGTCCAGATAGGGTGGCATGATCTCCAGTTCGATCCCGACCCTCAGGTCCTCCATGTGCCCATGTGGGTTTACTCCAGGTACTGCTTTTCTCCACATTCCAAAGACATGCGCCAGGTTAATATGTCACTGTAATTCACCCCAGTATGAACATGTATCGATCTAGCATCCATGTAATCTTGCTTCTGTGGTGAATAGCTATTGATGCTGATGCAGTGTTAAATAAATTCATAAATAATGCTGTACAGAAAAGCTGTATTTTACAATTATATTTGTCTAATGTTTAAAATTACGCACATCCACATGAGAAATGTAAGTGCAGCAGCGTAATGAGCACTGAATTCCAGTAAAGGTTGGAAAATGGTTTCACACAAAACTTGTCCAATTAGAAAATAACCAGCTTGGAGCTCGAGTCTGCTATAGACAGGAGGTTGGACAGTGTCATTCCACTTGTACATTTTGGGAGATGCCCCTGTTTGTGGCATGAAGGTGCACTTAGGGTTTAGGTACACTTGGGGTGCAGAGAAAAAAGGAGATCCTCTGGAGTGTGCAAAATGTCATCTTGAATTATTAATTGTGTTAATAAAACTTCATAACCCACATACAGTGGTGCTTGAAAGTTTGTGAACCCTTTAGAATGTTCTATACTTCTGCATAAATATGACCTAAAACATCATCAGATTTTCACATAAGCCCTAAAAGTAGATAAAGAGAACTCAGTTAGACAAATGAGACAACAATATTATACTTGGTCATTTATTTATTGAGGAAAATGATCCAATATTACATATTAGTGAGTGGCAAAAGTATGTGAACCTCTGCTTTCAGTATCTGGTGTGACCCCCTGTGCAGCAATAACTGCAGCTAAACGTTTCCTGTAGCTGTTGATCAGTCCTGCACACCGGCTTGGAGGAATTTTAGCCCATTCCTCCGTACAGAACAGCTTCAGCTCTGGGATGTTGGTGGGTTTCCTCACATTAGCTGCTCGCTTCAGCTCCTTTTTCGATTGGATTAAGGTCAGGACTTTGACATGGCCATTCCAAAACATGAATTTTGGAATTCATTTATTTATTCTTCTGTAACCATTCTTTGGTAGAACGACTTGTGTGCTTAGGGTCGTTGTCTTGCTGCATGACCCACCTTCTCTTGAGATTCAGTTCATGGACAGATGTCCTGACATTTTCCTTTAGAATTCTCTAATATCATTCAGAATTCATTGTTCCATCAATGATGGCAAGCTGTCCTGCCCAGATGCAGCAAAACAGGCCATGTTTCACAGATGGGATAAGGTTCTTAGGATGGAATGCAGTGTTTTCCTTTCTCCAAACAGAATGCTTTTCTTTTAAACCATAAAGTTATATTTTGGTCTCATCCGTCCACAAAACATTCTTCCAATAGCCTTCTGGCTCATTCACGTGATCTTTAGCAAACTGCAGACGAGCAGCAATGTTCTTTTTGGAGAGCAGTGGCTGATGAGCATCAACAACTCGTTTTCTGAGGTCCTCAGAAATCTCCTTTGTTCGTGCCATGATACACTTCCACAAACGTGTTGTAAAGAGCAGACTTTGATAGATCCCTGTTCTTAAAAACCCACTTACACCTGATTATCATCCCACTGATTGAAAACACCTGACTCTAATTTCACCTTCAAATTAGGATTGGTTCATTTTTCAAATTTAAATGGATCATTTTCCTCAATAAGTAAATGACCAAGTATAATATTTGTATCTAATTTGTTTAACTGGGTTCTCTTTATCTACTTTTAGGACTTGTGTGTAAATCTGATGATGTTTTAGGTCATTTTCATGCAGAAATATAGAACATTCTAAAGGGGTCACATACTTTCAAGCACCACTGTAGCAGTGGTTCCTTCATTTTCTGTGTTGTGGGGGTGTAGCAAATGAATGATGCATGTTTAAGATACATACTGCATTTCAATGTAATAATTCCACCGTAAACTTTTTTGTTCAATAAGTTTGGAAGTAAAAGTTTGGGAACTACTGTCACATAGAATTGTATATGAAATCTATAACAGGAGATCAGTGTTGGACAGTAAGTAATTGTTTACTGTACTTAAGTAGTTTTTCATCTATCTGTACTTTACAGAAATATTTCCATTTTGGGTGACATTTTACTTTAACTCCACTACAAGTAAAATATCTTTTTATTCCACTACATTATTTGAAATCTGTCGTAACATATAAAAAGGAAATAAGTGAGAAGCAGGCACACCAGTCAGGGTATAGCACGGACTTTGTTTTGAACTTCTGACCTGTTGGACTAATGAATGACATTCTGTTAAAGATTGGCGTACCAAGAGTGACACTAGAGTCTGTTCACCTAAAATTAGTTGATTAAGCAAGAGACTTGTTATAAAAACGATAATAGGACATTAGAACCATAATAATTCCTGGTACTTTTACTTTGGATACTTAAGCACCTATAAATGCAAAATATTTTTGTACTTTTACTCAAGTGAAGGTCTAAAGGGAGGGGTTCTACTTTTACTGGAGTAACATTTTACCTTGGGTATCTCTACATTAACTTAAGTACATGGTTTGTGTACTTGTGACCTAGCTATCACCACCACCAGCAACCATACAGCTTATTTCTTCAGTTTAAAAATCATGTCACAATACGACTTCCCTATACAAGTACCTAAAGCTGTCATCGCTGTCAAACACTGTGAAATTGTACACACCTGCCAAACGATGGGGAAGCCAGCTGTGCTGTGGTCTGGGCTTAAAGTGTTCAGGTTATTAAAAACTCAAACGCACCCACAATGCAACTGTCAGTTCTAGTCGTCAATCAACTTGACTCATAGCGGTCAATCAGCAACCGTGAACTGCTAAACAGACTACGTGCCCAAGTATGTAAACATGCTTCAAACACACACACACTGCTAACAGGCATACTGTCATATTATATCCATGGATTATCAGGGTTCATACTTAAGAGATCATGGACTTCCATTATACGAACAAATCAGTTCGTATAAAAACCAACAAAAAAAACAAAACAAGAAAAAACAAAGAAAAAAATACTATCAGAGTGGTTTTAGTTACAAACAAAAGTGAATCCGACAACTCAAGCAGAAGGTGACATTTTTCTTGAACCTTTATTTATTTATTCTTAAACTTTCTTTCAAAGGTCAACCTGCAATTCACGAATACCTTTCTCAGTTTCCGTGAGTGCACACTCTGACAATGATTTTAATGTTTTAGTAGCCCAGATCTACAGCAGCCTTCTGTCTGTCCTTGACAATGACTTGTGCATTTAGATTTAGTCATTTAGCACAGCGGTTCCAATCCTTTTTTCATTGACGCCCATGACCTCCCCAGGAGTATCTAAGAAAAGCTTCGCCCCATAGCCTGCACAGACACAAACCAAAAGAATAAAGTGATTCATTTCAGATCTTTATTGGCAAAAATAAGAGTGTAGCTCTTTTCTTTTTCTCTGTGGTTCCTTTTATAGCTTTTTTTCCTTTTCTCTTCTCTATTTGAATGAAAATATATATGTATACATATTTTTTCCAGTGAGTGTATTATTGATTTATTTTAACATGTACAGTGTATTTCGACAAACTCAGAGCACCTCAGAGCAGACAAAGCCTTGCGCTTCTCCTGTGATGTCTGGTGCCCCCTTGAGGGGGGCTCGGACCCCAGGTTGGGAACCACTGATTTAATAAACTTATCCAGAGCAACTTACAGTTGATGTAGTCTTTACAACCTTGCTCAAGGACACATTAGTGGCAGCTTAGCAGAGGTGAACCTTGGACCTTCTGGTCCAAAGTCCAGCACTGTAACCTCTAAAGCCACCACCACATGAAACTTGGCTTATGCAGCCCAGAATGGTGAAATCGGCCACTTCAAGGGCCATTTATTATAAAGTGAAAAAAATAAGGCTTATATAAGCTGTGCTGATTTCTGCTAGGTTGACGGTACAGAATGAGTAGTTTATGGACATCGGTCTTAGATATGGACCATCTAAATCTACACCAACTCACTAACTATACCATTAAGTGTTTGTAATGTATTTACAGTTCAAATACTGTAATTCCATATATTCTTGAGACATAATTTGTTAGATATATAGTAGCGACATACTTGCTGTTGAGGGAACATTCATTCTGGACCTTGTAACTAATACCCTGAAGCTGTTTGGTGTTTACATTTACATTTACAGCATTTAGCAGACGCCCTTATCCAGAGCGACTTACAGTTGGTACAGTCTTACAATTGTGGGTTAAGGGTCTTGCTCAAGGAGCCAACAGTGGCAGCTTGGCAGAGGTGGGATTTGAACCCTGGATCTTCTGGTCCATAGTCCAGTACCTTAACCGCTACCACAGTCCCGCAGTGTTCCACACACTGATGCTTTCTTTGCACTGCCAATTTCTTTCGTAGGAAGAACCACTCTTTGAGTAGGTTAAATGGAAATTGTTTAAAGTGGTGAAACAAAGCTAATCTTGCAAAAGCCACTCTCCAGAGAACATGAGAAACCCCATCACAATATCAAGGCAACATTTACTCACAATAACATAATTTCTGCTGTTGAAACTCCCTGAATAATAAAACTTGCTTGAGTGCTTAATGAAGCGTTTCACTGAAACAGACTTCAAATGAAAAGTTTCACAATTGCTTCTTTCAAACATGCCATATATTGTGCTTTGGATTTAGAACATTTACTGTATAAATTATACTGTAACATTAAAGGGATATAGATGCCATTTAGTTTGTTAGACACTATAACTGAATATTTAGGTAAATAGGATATAGAATACAACATAAACCACAGAATGTAAAAACTTCCATCATTATACAGTTAAATCAGTTGTTTCTCTTGAAATAAAACGATATTTCAGTTCACATAGAAAAAAATTCTCAACAGGTTCAACGTTGTGCAAATAATAATATTAAAAATTGTATAGTTTATGTTTACAATGAAATTTGCAAACAATTTGCCTTTGCCCCCGTGTGCCACCCCCCAGATGTTAATGATTACTGTAGATAAGGTATATTATATTAATACATTAATAGGCAATAATATTATGTTAATACGTTAATAATACTCTTAGTGACAAAAACAATAAAGCACCCAAATAGAAATGTCGGATTGCTGCAAAACTCGGCATGCATATATGTAAATGATTACAGGTGTGGTCTGATTATACACTGGGTCTTGCCCCAAGAGGGCATAAAAGTGCTTCCCCCGCTGCTTTATAAAAAGGCTCTCAGAGGCTACTTTTGAGTAGTGTACCTCTTGGTAAGAGATCATTGACTGCTAAACATGGCTCTATGACACGTTTGCCCACAGCTCGGCATGTAGATCCTCCACACTTGTAGGTTCCCAAAGCTGGCATCCCAGCTGGTCCCATAAATGCTCGATTGCCAATAGATCTGCCGGCGACATTCCTGCAATACCCTTTCTGTGCGTGGGCGAGCATTATCCTGCTGAAAAATGCCAGTTGGAAGCCCTGCCGTGAGATGCAACACGTGGCTGGAGGATGCCCTGCACATATAGCTGAGTTGTTAGTGTCCCTCATATCACTACTAGGGGTGACTGACTGTTGTATCTGATGGCTCCCCAGATCATCACAACAGCGGTTGGGGCAGTGTGTCACTCCACAACAAAGGCAAGATTGAAGCGCTGACCACAAGAGTCATACTCAAACCTGACCGTCATCGGATCCCAAACAGAACTTGGATTTGTTGCTAAAGATGATACAGTTCTAGTGTATAGCAGTCCAGGTTTCTCATTCATGACACCACTACAAACAAAGATAATGGTGACCAGTTAATAGGAAGACACGTAATGGGTGCCGTGACAACAAACTTCCTTCTGTACTGGTGGTCTGTCCAGAGCCCTCATGGAACCACTGCTCCCAACACCTAACAGCTAGGTCAGAACTGCCCAGATGGTGAGGAATTGGTCAAAACAACCGGCCTGCTTCTCTCAGTCCAATGATGTGCCCCGTCTTAACGTCTGTCAACTGGGCATCATAACGGCATGTCTAGTATCAAACAATCTCTCACCAAGAGGTACACTACCCAAAAGTAGCCTCTAAGAGCTTTTTATAGGGCAGTGGGGGAAGTACTTCCACGGCATCTTGTGGCAAAACCCAGTGTCTAATCAGACCACACCTGTAAACATTTACACATCTGCCTGAGACAGAGTTCTGCAGCAATCTGACATTTCGATCTGGATTTATTAGTTTTGTCAGTGAGTATATTACTACATAATAATATTAAGTAACATGTTGAAGATTACTGTAGCTAATTAAAGCTACACCTACATCTAACCCTAACCTTAACCTCCCACGCACACACGCTAACACACGCCAAAACGGTTCTCACCAAATAGCCTACCCATTAACTGCGTGGCAGAGGTGTTTCCAACAAACCCATTAACTTTAGCCTTCCAGCTCTTACAGGTCCAGAATAAAGAAACACTTCAAGACAGAAATTCTACCAATAAAGCAATGTCTTACCTGTATTACTGAACAAGTGATGGGATATCCAATGTGTCCAGAATGTTACGCTGGATTTTGCTTACTAGATGAGGCGAGTTCGGGTGTCTCTGCTTCAGCGTCCTTGATTTGCACATCTATAGTTTCGTACTGACTTTTGAAAGCCACTGTTGTGTGTGCACACATTTCACAAAGAGATAAACCAGTTATGAATCAGACAGTATAGTTTTTATTTCATGTTCTCCAGATGGTCACAGTTATAGATTTACATCAACAGGCTCTCGCGATCTACTTCGAAACTGAATACATTATTCAAATGAAAACGCTCCTCTCCTGGTCTGGTAATATATATAAAACGATGCATCGTGTCTGTGTGTGTGTGAGACAGTACGTCGTAGCTTTAAAGCAATTTAACAGTCGGCTTGTGAGAACGCCAAACTCAATAGCCTATATCTGGGAGCAGTTTGTTTGTTAATAATTCACCTCAGAGAGGAGAGGAACTCGACGTATCATGGTTGAGAAATTAGTACTAATAGTATACAGACTGTACAAACGATTCGGTTCCACCACGATCGGTTCATTTCCGTCACAGAACGTCTTTGTCAGACACACACATACACGAGTGCAACGATGTCTATTTTACAATGGGCGAACCAGACGCGCATTTACAGCCAAAAAAGTGCAAAATAGAAGCGCAAGCCAAGAATCTGGACGAACGGAACTGAAACGAACAAACAGAATAAAACCTAACTGTTACGTTTGATGGATCTCACAGTTCAACCAGAGCTGACAAAACCTGTCTACATGCAAAGCATTGGGTTCAGACTTAAACCGCCCTGCACCGAGCAAAAACCAAAGGGTTCTGGAGAAAGCAATATATTAAGACACTCATTTGGTGTATTTTTTTACTTAATGATCCATTTTAAAGATGCTTTGAGGTCCTTAAGAGGTATAATCCGTTGTATTAATATACGTTTCCTATAGGTTTGTGGCATGGCTTGAGAAATAATATGTACAAAACAGAGGCTTGATTGTTGCTCTCCTGTAAGAATTACAAACCTGAACCTGGATCAGAGAGCAGCATTCAAGGAAGGTTAGCTTCAATAATAATAATAATAATAATAATAATAATAATCAACTGATGAGTGCTTTACTCTTAGTACTCTTAGTACGTTGACCTCCATTGATGATTCTACAGTATCTAGGTAATATATAAACTATAATAGGTTAATAGGACATCTGTACAGTAGCTGACAAACATGGTCCTAGATGCACAGTGTATTTTTAATAGCTGGTTCTATTTGTTTCATAAAGTCGAATCTCTGCTACAAACCTTGAACGACTTCCATAGGAACACGGTCGCAGCATGAAGAGAAAGTCCACACACGTTTAATGCTCATCTTCACTTAAATTTCAACAACAGTCACCTGGAAACACTGATATTTCTGGGAATATACAATAGTTAGAGAATATTCTTACAGTATAACGTTACATGCAAGAGTATTTTAGTTGACATTCCTCACTGCAGGTCGCAAGAACAGAGAAACGGCAGGGTGCAGAGTTAAAGAAACGCAATACGAGGACAAGTGCGATAAAAGGGAAACCAATCGAAACGAAAACGCCACCCAGTTGCAACTGTTCGTTTGCAAACCTGAAGCATACATATTGCACGTGGTACAAAAACAAACGAACAAACAAACAGAAAA
This sequence comes from Ancistrus triradiatus, assembly GCA_025084515.1. Taxonomy (NCBI): domain Eukaryota; kingdom Metazoa; phylum Chordata; class Actinopteri; order Siluriformes; family Loricariidae; genus Ancistrus; species Ancistrus triradiatus. The sequence goes on along the minus strand of JAJAGP010000175.1, from coordinate 296,684 downwards.
AAACCACAACAAACCAAACAAAAAGAATGGAACAAACAGAAATGGAAACGCACCTGTCAGTCACAGGTAAATACTTACAAACTGACACAAGTGCTATTCAGATCCTCCGTATCTGAGCCATATGTGAATCAGATCCTCGCCTTTTTGTTATATACACCACAAAGGAAGGAAGGTAGAAAAATGATACGTGTGGGGAAATAAAATAATCGAAGCCCCTGCCCCGTTGTGAGAAGCACACACGTCAACCTCTGCTACGTTTCACTCCTGCGTGAGTGAGCAAGTAAAAGGCATTCCGAAAGTAAAGAGACGAAAACGAGCCAATGCAGAAAATCCTTCGGTCTCAAGCCCAGGCTTTAAGACAAACACCCACAGAATGCAAGGGCCAGTCACACACTTAGCCTGCTGAGAAAACAAAACGTCACGGCAAAACCCAGAGTCGCAACAACACCAAAACCCTTGAAAATAGCCTTCAATCAAGCAAAGCAGCTCTGCCATGTACAGTTACCTCACGTTTCATCTCTTTAAAAAAATACCTCAAAAAATAAAACCACGCTGCACTAAAGCGGTGAAGGCTGAGGAGTTTGTAAGCTATAGCTCGAAGCTCAGCTAAGCTCCCTGCTCCTGCTCCTTCCTGCCCCCTGATTGTTTAACAACAAACAACATCAGTTCAGTAAACACAGTTCTGCCGGAGCGGACGGTTCCGTTTTGTGCGTTAGAACCGTCCAGAGTTTCTGCTTCCAAGGCACCCAGAGAGGATCCCTCACCCACCGAGTGTAACAGAACCTAGATCGTCTACTTCAAGATTAATAATACTGCGATTTTCACGTGACGGTTTCGGACGCATTTTGCTCATAGACTATTTCGAGTACGTGTTATTTTGTACAAAAGTATACGCACGACATACACAAAGCGCTTCGTACTAATTCGGTGTAATAATTGGCACATTAACTGCTAACTATGTCACAGAGAACTGTGGTCTACGGCTACATTAAATACTGGAACACTTCACGTGAGACGGCTCACGCCTAAGTTGTCGACCTTTGATTTGAAATTCGCCGCTTTGCTATTCTTTCTACTGAGACTTTTGTTTTCCGCTAACTAGCAAGCAGGGTATTTGCTCGCACCCGGTAAGCGATTTAATTACAAGATTAAAACAGTAGCTATGGTCTTCGTGCATGCCTGGCGTTGTCTTTGTGAAAAGCTGGACCGGTGTCCAGGTAAAAAAAACAACAACAAGGGGTATGGATCAATTCTAATGCGTGCGCCGTTGAAATGGAGGTGGAAAACCCACAGCCCTCTTACAGCCTGGAAGAGAAAGCCAGTGCTACACAGTGTGTCGTCCTCTCGCTTCCTACAGGAGAGAGCTCTGAATGAAATGAGAAGTCCTTTTGCTCCCCGGTCGATTCCTGCTGCAGAAACGCCAGTCCTTCACGTGCCAACTAGAGCGAATCTGAAGTTGCCTGGACAAACCCTCAGCGCAGTGTCCCCTCACACCACCGTGCTGATGCCGCTGTGTTTGGGCTTGGTGCTGCCCGGGCCCGGAGGCGGCGCCGCAGCCTGGCCGTGGTGGTGCTGTAAGTGGGCGGGGTGCTGGGGGTGTGACCCTTTGCTGTGCGATGCGTGCGAGTGGCCGTGGGTGGAGGAGGACGCTGAGCTGGCCGACGGGTGGTACTGTACGTGTGCGGGCGGGTGGTAGTGGTGGTGGTGGTGGTACGGAGGCGGGTTCTGCTGGATGTGGCAGTACTGAGCGTGGTGAGGCGGGTGCGCGTCGGCGAGGCCGGTGCCCTCGCGGGCCGTGTGGTGCAGGTTCGACGGGTGCGGCGTGTGCGAGATCAGGGTGGGATGGGACGGATGCGGGGGCTGAGGAGGCAGCGAGGACGCCTTGGAGCCCCGCTTGGTGCCGAACAGCGAGCCGAGCAGCGAGGACGAGCTGGGCATCGAGTGCTGGCGCGAGGGACAGTCGCGACTGGAGGCTGCGCGGCGCCGCATGTGGGGGCTGCTAATGATGGAGCCCTGCAGGAACACACAAACGCAGAGAAGCCACATCAGACGACAGACAGAAGCTCCCCCACCGTGCACAACACTGAGAAATAAACAGCAGGGAGTCCGACTCCAGAGCTGGAAGGCTAAAGGCAGTGCGGCTCATCTAAAGGCCTTTTCAAACCCACTACGATTTTGTCGCATGAAAAAAAGATGCGAATTTTAACATAGTGGGACCTTCACACCAAGTCATTCTTGTCTAAACGCTCTGAAAACACCGTCTGCTTTAATTTCCCTCCTCTTAATGTGTCACTGGGATTTTGCCGTGTCTTTTTCACATCCTCAAGTTAAAAAAATAAGAAAGACACGACCGAAGGTTACCGAGGAAGATACAGTTTGTGTTTTTGTGGGCATAAACAGACTAGAATGCACTTAGATCAAGAAGAAAATGGTTCCATACAGACACTGTGAGGTTTATCACCATCATTCTCCAGCCTTTCAGGTATCCATGTTTTTACAGGCAGTGTGTTGCTTGTCCTATAAGCTCTTGTTCTCTGCTGCTATCAGGATGATGTTCTCTGATTGGTCAGCCTGGTTTTAATGCATCCAAACAACGCAGGAATTAGAACAGGCTCCAACTGAAATTTTACAGAGTGTCACAGTCCGTCAGTTTCGGACTCGAGACTCCTAACAGGAACGTTTAATAACCGGGTTCAATCAGGTGCATCAACTCTCACTCTCTGTTCAAGTCTTATCAACAGGTATTTGTTTTGTTCTTAACAGGAATACAAAAAGGTAATTTGTTCATGCACTGAAGTGGAAAACTGAAAAACTTTTATTTTATTGTCTAGTTTAGTATACTCTTCATAATATTACATTATCTCTAATTTTGGTGTACATATTATTATATTTAATTTTACTTTATTTTATATATTGTCTCTGTTAACATTTGTTTAGTTATTATTAGTTTATATAAACTATTACTATAAATAATCAATAACTTCGACACCCAAGGAGAATGGGTCTCGTTTTGAGTCTTGGTCCTCCCAAGGTTTCTTCCTTATAACGTTTTGGGAGTTTTTCCTTGCCACTGTCACCCTGGGCTTGTTAATTTAGGCTTGGACTTAGATCATAGAAAATTGTAAAGCTGATTTGAGACAATGCTCCAAACGTAAAAAGTGCTATAGAAATAAATCTGACTTTGACTTAATAATGTCATCTCCAATCAATCAATCCATCCATTCACTCTTAGGAAGCACCCAAATCACCGAGCAGTTCCTCAACTACACCTTCTATTGCTCGGTCTGTGGAATTGCTTTGCTTGTGGTACAAGCCATTGGGGAATGAAATCCATCTTTATCAACTGCATAGCCGTGCTAATGGGGGACATGACAGACTCTCAGACTTTTTATCAAACATGTCAATTAGAACATCTCTGCTCTCAAGAGACCAACTCTATAATATAAACTACATACAGCATGGGCACACTGGGATAATTGTCTGCCCTCTCCTATTAGGAATAATTAAAAATGGGTCATTTTAGCCAAACAGGTAATAAGTACCAATCAGAGAAACCATTAACTGGAGCTAATCGCATCCACAGCCCTCCAGGACTAGAGTCTGACACACCGCTTCAAAGAACTGCCACTGCTTCTGTACTGCAGATGACTATATGGTTACAGTCACTAAAACTCACATACAAACTCACAAATACTACGTATTTACCTTAACTCATGCCTTTAGACACCATAAATGAAGCATCAGTGGATTTACGATTAGTCATTAACAATCTTTGGAAACACAAGGTCACGGAAAAAAAACCAAACCAGCATGCTTAGCCCGTAACATGCACACATTAGTTGTAGCATGCCAGCTAGCTCTATGCTATCCAGAGAAGAGCAGAAGAGATGAAGGCACCTTTCAACACGAGGTATCGGCTAGCTCATGCAATGAAGGACCATTTTGAGGAAGAAAAGAAGAAATAAACCAAGAAGAGTCTCTTGCTGATGGCGAGTGATTAAGATGCATCCTACGGCATGATACTTACGTCCATATTGCTGTCTAGAGATCCTGCACTGCTGCGACGGCCTCGTTTGCCTGAGCAGGACATGCGACAGGTCAGTGAATGCTCACACATCACACCACAGTGGGAAAAACAGAGCAGAACCTAGACTGCCTGCCTGCGGGGGGCGCTATCGGATACACAGCAAGCTGCTAGCTGTCTTACAACAAGGACATGGCTGGAGTTGGAGAGGGTGAAGCTAATGGGAAGAATAGAAGAGCAGGATGGAGAATCTGATTCAGTTACTTCGCTAGCTTAACATGAATTGATCTAGAGCGGTAACTCTTTTCTAGCTCGTTATTTTTGCTAGTTAGTGTGAGTTGATTTAAAGCTGTTTAACTCTTTTCTAGTTCAATGTGACTTAACCTAGAGCATTTGATATCTTTTCTAGTTTAGTGTGGATTGATCTAGAGCTTTCTTTTTCTTTCCTATGTTAGTGTGAATTGGGCTAGAGCTTTCTAACACTTCTAGTTTGGTGTGCATTGAGCTAGCTTTCTTCCTCTTTCTAGTTTAGTATGAATGGATCTGGAGCTTTCTATCTCTTCTAGTTTAGTGTGAATTGATCTAGAACTTTGTAACTCATTTCTAGCTTAGTATGAATTAATCTAGGGATTTCTTAGTCTTTTCTAGTTTAGTGTAAATTAATACAGAGCTTTCTAACTCTTCTCTAGTTTAGCCTGAATTAATTTAGAGCTTTCTAACTAGTTTCTATTTTGGCATGAACAGAGCTAGGGCTTTCTTACTCCTCTATTTTAGGATGAATTAATCTACAGCTTACTAACTCTTTTCTACTTTAGTCTGACTTGATCTAGAGCCTTCAAACTCTTTTCTGCTTTAGCTTGAATCGATCTAGAACTTTCTCACTCCTTTCTAGTTTAGCTTGAATCGATCTAGGACTTTCTCACTCCTTTCTAGTTTAGCTCGAATTGATCTAGAGCCTTCTAACTCTTTTCTAGTTCAGTGTGAGTTGACTGGGTGTGTTCTAGCACCTTATTCATTTATCATGAATTAATCTAGCATATGCAGCTCCCATGCAAAAGACTGTGGCATCCCATCCAGGCACCACTTTCACCTGTGTCCCATGAATTCCGACCCTGATGAGGTTAAGCAGGGTCAAAGCAGGAACTCTGGCTTTAATCTACCACTTACTAACACTTCTAAAGGACAGCTAATTCTAATGAGCCATCTAGAACGAGTGTTTAGAATGAGATTTCCTTACCTAGCAGTACTACAGGATACATGGCTATAAAAATGCAGAAAGTATGAATTAGCATTGATTAACTTTGGTGTCGGTCAATCCTACATTTAGGTTAGCATATCGAAATTCTGGTTTTGAACTACATGTATAATTTAGTATTTTCAAGTAACGGTAGGCTTGGTAATTAGATTATGAGTTAAATCAGTTATGTTGAGATCATAGAAGTCCATGGTCAAACCTAAGAAACACTGTCTTCAGCACTGTCAGAGTTGATCCTAGCTAGAGTTATAACATTTTCTAAGTGCATGTTGATCAAACGGTTGTGAATTGTCTTAGTCTCCTGCATTCTGGGTGAGTTTATCTCTCGCAGTAGGACCTGGCTATGCTGATAGAAAAGCCATATCAGGTGTTGTTTCACACTTTTCTGATTTCTGGTCTCACGCAGCTCTACTTTGTTTATTTTCTGCTTTTATTGCACTTTCCGCTCGCAGGAGTGTGATGTTAATGTGATGTATGCCATGTCACCCAGCGATAACTACCACCCTGGGAACAGGCTTTATCCAATTCAGTTAAATTGGACTGGTTACAGGGTTGAGTTTCTCAATCGTGGCAATCCATCATTAAAGAGTGAGTAGAGCATGGTGCTTACGTAAGCTTTAAAGTACATGCTATTTTTTCCACACTGCACATTCAGAAATGAAGACCAGCTCACAATTAAGGCAAGGAATATGGGGTTTTAGTTCATTTCCACCAAATGTCTAGAGACGACTGTAATGGCTGCAATAACAGTGATGGAGACAACTGGTAAATTCAGTGCTTCATAACATAGTTTTCTCCAATCTGTCAACCATCTTATAGAGTCTTATGTAAAGGTTTGGATAGCCCTGGTTAGTAATTCCATTTTTCTCACTGCACAACCTTTTAAGCGAAAACACTTAAATATATATGGTCAATTACACAAACCTTCCCACAAACCCTATGTGGTTCCTGTATATTAAAACAACTGCAATTTGTGTCAGCACACATTTTCTACTCTCTAATACTAAAGACTGCAGTAAAATGATATAACCAATACCTGAAATACCTAACAAAACGCTACTGGATCTGAAAATCTGGGTTTTACAATGAATACATACAGTAATACCCTGCTATCTGATACTGTCTATAACACACAAGGAATTTTAAACCCCTGCTATCCAAAATATGGAAGTAGATGGAGTTGTGTAATTCTGAATGGCTTGTACATAGACCTTCCACTTTCATTATATTCACTTGTCATTTTATTTCATTTCGGAATAAAATTCAAGCAGGCGATTAAAATTCCTTATGTGTTATTGCCAGTATTCAGATAACAGGAGCTCAGACAGCAGGGCACTACAGTACGTATTCATTTTAAAACTTAATAAAAACTATGAACCTGCAGATTTGCAGTGCCCAGATGTCCAGATACTGAAGACTGACTTAACAGGTAACAGATCATAAGAAATTAGCAGATTATAGACCATATTTAAGTTTGTTCCCTTTTTTTGGCATTTGTATTGAAAGCAAAAAACAAAAAACAATTATTGTCGCGACCACGGCTTTTCCTCACTACATCTAACCAGCGCTCATCACTCCTTAGCATTTGTTTATACACAGTCATTTTCAGTGTATATGGTAACCACCCAGCTCCCAAGTAGCCTATCATTAGTTCCTTTTGCCACTCATTTAGAGGATAACACAACTGAAACCTTGTGGTACTGGAACTAGAGCCTTTGGTATTACAAGGGTGGCTGATAAAAAAAACATAACACACAATTCCATTATTTTTTTGGGTCTTGTACCTTTTGGAAAACTGCCTAATGTATTGTTTGCCATTTTAATGTATTGAGACATACACTTGTAAGAAATGTCAGCCTGTTTCTTGAACCAGATGTTGGGCTTGCTAACAGGAAGGGGCCACTTTGACCTCACCTGCTTCCGAAAGGTCGCGCAGGGAGCTGCTCAGGGCGCTCCTCTTCAGACCCTCTCCCATGGCGTAGCTGTCATCTAGACTGGCTCGACCCAGGTTGCCATTGCCGGCCTCCTTCTTTAGGCTAGAGGTTTGGGAGATGCTGGGCCGCACCACACCTTTCTGCTTCTCTAGCTCAGCTGAGGATTACACACACACACACACACACACACACACACACACGCACTTGAAATACATGTACTCTCATTCTTATATGTTCAATTCCTACAGCACTAGCAAGTACATTTCATGATATACTACAGCATACAAGGCTACTGGGATGAAGCTACGTTACAAACCATTACCACCATGGAATTCCCTGCGGAATGTTGGTGTGTAATGATTATACTGTATGTACAACGGTTGTGGCTAACTAGGCAAGAATACTATCAACAACACTGGTAAAATGTATTGCGGTTATTGTGGTGCAGCCAAATATGAAAAATAAAAACAATTTTTCAAAGGCCACAAATCACAGCGTTGCAGACACTTGTGTTTACAGACTAGCACTTGGGTGGAGCAGCCACAATTTGTTAGCCCACCACTGCCAAAACCCATGGTCAAGTCACAACAGTGCCTTCCACAAAGAATGCGATTGGCTGTGATGGGAGGGAGCTGCAATAGTGACCCTTATCTAGACCCGTGATGGACTGGTGGCATGTCCAGGGAGTGCTTCTGGGTGCAGACAATAATCTCTTGGGGGTAGCCTTTGGACCATGCTGTATATGTATACTCGTGAATTTTCCTAGGTCCTGCAATTTTCAATAAAGACAAAGGTGTAGATTTTATTGTATTTGTTCTAAATAGATTTGAATGCTTTAAATGACCAGGTTATAGCTATTTTTGGTAAAGAAGGGATAGTACAAGGAGCCATTCTAAGTTTTACTTGAACTAGACTGAATGCAAACGCCTCACTCTTGTATTCTCAGCACAGGAAAGCGCCAAATAAAATTTACTTATATATACAGTGGTGATTGAATGTTTGTGAACCCTTTAGAATTTTCTATATTTTTGCATAAATATGACCTAAAACATCATCAGATTTGCACACAAGTACTAAAAGTAGATAAAGAGAACCAAAAGTATGTGAACCTCTATAATTAGCAGTTAATTTGAAGGTGAAATTAGAGTCAGGTGTTTTCAATCAATGGGGGATGACAATCAGGTGTGTGAGTGGGCACCCTGTTTTTTAACTTTAAAGAACAGGGATCTACCAAAAGTCTGCTCTTCACAACACATGTTTTTGTGGAAGTGTATCATGGCAGACACGAACAAAGGAGATTTCTGAGGACATCAGAAAAAGAGTTGTTGATGCTCATCAGGCTGGAAAAGGTTACAAAAACCATCTCTAAAGAGTTTGGACTCCACCCAATCCACAGTCAGGAACAGTTGTTGTACAAATGGAAGAAAATTCAAGACCATTGGTTATCCCCTCCCCAGGAGTGTGTCGACCAACAAAGATCACTCCAAGAGAAGCAAGGCGTTGTAATAGCTGGCGAGGTCACGGTCACAAAGGACAACAGGGGGTAACTTCTAAGCAACTGAAGCCTCTCTCACATTGGCTAATGTTAATGGTCATGAGTCCACCATCAGAAGAACACTGAAACAGCAAATGGCTGTTGCATGGCAGGGTTGCAAGGAGAAAGCCACCACTGCTCCAAAAAAGAACATGCTGCTGCTCATCTGCAGTTTGCTAAAGATCACGTGGACAAGCCAGAAGGCTACTGGAAGAATGTTTTGTGGATGATGAGGACCAAAATAGAACTTTTTGGTTTAAAAAGAAAAGCGTATATATTTGGAGAAAGGAAAACACTGCATTCCAGCATAAGAACCTTATCCCATCTGTGAAACATGGTGGTGGTAGTATTCATGGGTTTGGGCTGTTTTGCTTTGCATCTGGGCCAGGACGGCTTGCCATCATTGATGGAAACAATGAACTCTGAATTTATATCAGAGAATTCTAAAAGGAAATGTCAGGACATCTGTCCATGAACTGAATCTCAAGAGAAGGCTGGGTCATGCAGCAAGACAAACGACCCTCAGCACACAAGGCGTTCTACCAAAGAATGGTTAAAAAGAAGAATAAAGTTAATGTTCTGGAATGGCCAAGTGTCAAAGTCCTGACCTTAATCCAATGGAAATGTTGTGGAAGGACCTGAAGCGAGCAAGTTAATGTGAGGAAAACCACCACCACCATCAAGAGCTGAAGCGGTTCTGTACGGAGGAATGGGCTTCTCTAAATTTCCTCCAAGCCGGTGTGCAGGACTGATCAACAGTTACAGGAAAAACGTTTAGTTGCAGTTATTGCTGCACAGGGGGGTCATTGCACCAGAGATACTGAAAGCAAAGGTTCACATACTTTTGCCACTCACTAATGTGGGTTAATATTGGATCATTTTTTCCTCAATAAATAAATGACCAAGTATAATAATTTTTGTCACATTTGTTTAACTGGGTTCTCTTTATCTACTTTTAGGACTTGCGTGAAAATCTGATGATGTTTTAGGTCATATTTATGCAGAAATATAGAAAATTCTAAAGGTTTCACAAACTTTGAAGCTCCACTGTATATATAAGACTGACAAAAAATAGTACAAGTGAAACCCTTCCAAGTTTTATAAAAGATACAAAGATAACAACTTAATCTATTATACAGTACTGTACTGTACTAAATGTTTTCATATTGTGTTAACATTATTGTTTGAAATAAACACTACGTGCAAAGTATCTAAACTACTATATGACATCGATAATGGCTGGTCAACGTCCATTTCGATCGACGTCCTGTTTCACCTGTTTCACATGGATGTTAAACAATGCATACCTGACCAAACTACTGTTCTGTTTATTGTTCGTACTGGTGTCTTTGGTACTGGCACAACACTGCACCCAATTTATTCAAACCAAACAGTCCAAGATCACAGATACCTAACCCAGCATGACACATTTTAATTCTGAAGTTAGGCAAACAGACGTTAAAAAGACCAAGGCTACAAAGAGACACGGCAGCATGAAAGTGATTGTGTGTGTCGCTGGTGGTTTTCTTTGGAGAGCACCCAGTAACGATACAAGTGAGAAGACATGCGATGCTCACACTCGATCCTGTATTTCTCCATTTCCTGCACCTCGGCGATGGACTCCCGCAGGTCGTCTGTGAACTTCTTGCGGTCTTGCGGGTTGGGAGCATTGAAGTTGATCAGCACTTTGATGTCAGCTCCGGGAATGGCCGATGTGAGCCGGACACCATTGGGGTAATCTGTGAAACAGCAAACAGGTTGGTTAGAGAATGCAGGGACTATATAATAGGCAAAAGTTGTGGTCACATCAAAAAAGAAAGTACAGTTGGGAAAGATCGGTTTCTCTGAGTTTAGTATTTGTAGGCACCGTATGTGTTTTGTTTCGTTTTGTTCTGTTACTCAATTACTGAGAAATTCCATATAAAAATGTATTTGCAGCAATGACAAGAACTTTTATTTGCCGTAAATAACAACGGGTCAAAATAGCAAAGATGGCGCACTGTATTCAGACCATGATTAATAGTACAAATAATAATACAAAGTTTATATTCACTATATATTCAACAACACTAATCAGAGTTTGTTCCTCTTTGCTGATACTACAGCCTTATGGAACATTAATATAGAACATGACTGCAAGTTCAGGAACTGATGTTGGACTATAAGCCCTCACTCACAATTGACATTCCAATCCATCTAAAAGGTGTCTTATGGAGATAAGGTCAGTTCTCCACCAAAGTTGGTAAACCATCCTTTATGGACTTTTGATGTGCTGACTGGTTGGGGTGGTGAAAACCTATATACAGTGGGACAATAAAGTATTTAGTCAGCCACTGATTGTGCAAGTTCCCTTACTTAGAAAGATGAGAGAGGTCTGTAATTTTCATCATAGGTACACTTCAACTATGAAAGACAAAATGAGAAAAAAATGCAGGAAATCACACTGTAGGATTTTAAAGAATTTAATTGTAAATCATGGTGGAAAATAAGTATTTGGTCACCCACAAACAAGCAAGATTTCTGGCTCTCACAGACCCTGTGACTTCTTTAAGAAGCTCTTCTGTCCTCCACTCGTTACCTGTATTAATGGCACCTGTTTGACCTCTACGTTATCTGTATAAAAGGGACACCTGTCCACAGCCTCCAAACAGTCAGACTCCAAACTCAACCATGGCCAAGACCAAAGAGCTGTTGAAGGACCACCAGGAAGAAAAATTTGTAGACCTGCACCAGGCTGGGAAAGAGTGAATCTACAATAGGCAAGCAGGTTGGTGTGAATAAATCAACTGTGGGAGCAATTGTAAGAAATGGAAAGAATACAAGACCACTGATAATCTTCCTCGATCTGGGCCCCCACACAAGATCTAATCCTGATGGGGTCAAAAATGATCATGAGAAACGGTGAGCAAAAAATCCCAGAACTACACGGAGGGACCTGAATGAATGACCTGCAGAGAGCTGGGACCAATAGTAAAGTAACAAGGCTACCATCAGTAACACACTACTTTATTGACCAAATACTTATTTTCCACCATAATTTACAATTCAATTCTTTACAAATCCTACAACGTGATTTTTTTTCTCATTTTGTCTCTCATAGTTGAAGTGTACCTATGATGAAAATTACAGACCTCTCTCATCTTTCTAAGTAGGAGAACTTGCACAATCAGTGGCTGACTAAGTACTTTTTTGCCCCACTGTATCTCTATGCCTCATATTGTGAACCTGTTAGTGAGTCCAGATGCCTTCACTCTGCCTAACGATAATGGAAGTTATTTTATTCTTTCTTTTGTATTAAATACAGGTAAAATCATCTGCCAATCACAAGGTTGAACTCTTGCTGCCACAGCCAGCCATGGTCCAAACAGATTAAATGCCCGCTCTGCAGGTTCATCCCTGTTTTCTCTACCAGAGTGACGCTAATCAATCTTTAGCAACTATTAGTTCACGTGTATAATTGAGGGCAATTATTACCCTCCTCCAATCACAACAATCTGTCGATTGATGATCCATGGCCTGCTGTTTAAAAATAGATGGTAGCTTTGTCTCAGGCTGGAGAGGCACACGACACCGAAGCCTGAAGAGCCTGAAGAGTGGTTTATGAGGATATTGTGGGAACTGGCAACGTCTGACACTTTTAACCCTATGGAATTCCTTGCCTGTGGTGAGCGCACACAAGCAGTGTTAAGCAAAAGTCTTAGGCTACCATTAGATTTGTTGTGTTAGAAATAGTATAATGACCATATATAATTGAATAAAGGTCTCTTTATTATGATATAAACTAAAAATGCAAAATACAAAATAAAAAAGGCCAAATCAGTATTTATTTAGTGTGACCTCCAACAGGCTTCCAAAAAGACCATTTCTTATCAAGTTTCTTCAGACTGTATAAGGGGCAACTTGGCATCCTGATATACCTGCCAGATGCTTTATTGCTCAAGTGTAAGGGGAAGTCACACTAAACACTTGCCACTGTAGCCCATAGTAGCTGTTTTTATCAGTTTGCTTTTCAGTTTTTTTAACTTGCATTCACATTTCCTGTATTTTCTGGTTGTATTCTAATAAAGAGACTGAGAAATAATTACATATGGTCACTATACCAGTGCTACAACAATTGTATATCTAATCTAAAGGTGGTCTAGACTTTTGCACAGTCCTGTAGATCGTAAACCACTTGGGTATTGCTTTGTATTTTCATCACAAAGCTTTTTCCAGCTGGTTCTTGCCTTCCCTCTGGCTCAAAGCACGGCTTCCAGCACTTTTCCCCTCGCCCTGCTGACAGAGCCAGGTGCACAGACGAGAAGGTGAAGGAATCAAAGGGTCGACTTACACTGGTTCTCGAAGAGCAGCACCTGCATGCCGTAGAGAGAAAAGGACTGCCTGAAGCTGTACGTCACCGAGTTCTTCTTCTTCTGGAAGATCTTGGTGACCTGAATTCAAAACATCATGACCTGAAGACCCCTTAGAAGGACTTGCAGAACTGAGCACTGAGCCAGAAATAGACTGAACGAATGTGTGTGTCCACATCATACATCACCAAAACATGAAGGATGTTCATAATGAGGCTCCCACACTAATGAGAAAGAGACAGGCTGTTCTTACCACCAGGAGGTCGTTGAAGAGGAAGATCTCTCTCTGATGGAGGCCGAGTTTCTGAGGCTTGTTGGGATCAGGGACCTCAAACAGCCTGCAGTAACACACCAACCTGCGGTGCGGTAAGGACAGCACCTGCGGGAGAACCACACACATGGTCCACACTAATCACAATTCCATGAAATAAAGAATGATTTTGTTTTTCATTGGAAGTTATTACTAATGAATATGATTGCTATATGCATCTAAAATCTGGACTGAAACACAATGAAGATTGAATTCATGTAAATTGGTCCATAGCTAGTTTGTCTATACGTAAGTCAGTTACACAAATGCTGCTGAAATGATACATACACATCCAAGGCCATGGTGGAGGGAGCCAATCTGGGCAAAAACAAAAAGAAATGCCAACCAGGTTAGAGAGACATAAGGCTATTTGTTTTTTAATATCACAATCTTCATCTGGTGACAAAAACTGGTTGTTGCACCAAGTTACTTAAATTTTGCCGTAACATTATTAAAATTTCTTCTACAGTAATTTATTTTCATTGCAGAGGACTGAAGATTCTTTGTCTTTTCTATATAAGAAAAGTACACACTATTTTGAACTGTTACATTTCAGAACTAAACAGGAATGTTTTCACTCAGTTATTTAAAATACATTGAAGCTGCAATAGAACATTTTATTTACAATTTTAAACCTCTAGTTCTAGTAATTCCTTTTAATTGCAGGGGACTAAAGCTTTCAGTTTAAAAACCTATACAAGAAAATGTGCAACAAACTCACCCATACAAATGCCATGAAAATTCGTTTTTCTATTAATAAATATAGCACAATCTGAGAAACGAGGCAAGAATGGGCAACGCTGGCTTGTACACAATGTATGTTACTCAAAACATCTTGACTCTGTCTTGCCTGTGAGCTCCAATGTGTGGCTCAGATCACAGCAGGAGTCAGAGCTGATGTGTTGGGCCTAATTGCCACAGCGAGCGCCAGAGGAGCCTACATCTAAGCTCGATAGGAGCTCTGCATTAACTCTGAGAGGACCCATGGTGTTAACGGCTCAAGTGGGACATTGCTGCAAGTCAGGTCATGTGTGCAGTCTCCATTAAGGCTTAAATGGTAATTATTACTGCTGCTACTGTGGCGGGTGAAGCCGAGCTCCACTCGCTTTCTTTCCTTAGAGCATCGTTTTTAAGGAGATGAGAGGAGACAGAGATTTAATACCAACCTAGAAGCACTTTTTTTTTTTTGCTTTTTCATTCTCTGTTCGTTATCTCTGTATATTTCTCATTAAATGAATTCATTAGACCAAGTACTTTATCTTAGATCCTGTAGATTAGACCTCAGAGTGGGTTTGATGGATCCTCTGGACAGGCTAATCCCATTTCCTACTGCATACAGAATCAAGAATGTGAAATTCCCTGACATTTTCAGGACCATGCACATCCAGAAACCAGAGCCAGCAACCATTAAGGTCTATATATGGAAATACATATAGAGGAAATTACCAGAAGTAAGTGGACATCTCTTTTATGTGGTTGGTTCAGCTTTTTTAATCCCCATAGACATTTAAAGGCAGAATTCGAATGATCTCTACTACAGAAGTCATTAACGTTCAATGTGATACTTTTATAACAGAAGAGCTTCACGGATTGGCTCACTGTACCTGAGAAGTCACACAAGGTTAAGATCAGCATGCACCATGCCAAACATCACCTAGAACGATGTAAATAACACTGTCACTGAACGCTGGAGTGCACAAAATGCATTCTCTTCTCCAGGTCTGAAGCTGTTCTTTATTATGATGTGAAATAGCCAGACTTTAACCGGCAAAAACTTTGGATCCTGTGGATGAATGGAGGGAAATCCTGGTAGTCATGTCCCAAAACCTACTGGAGATTCTTCCCAGAGTAGACGCAGCAACTCAATATTAACGTCTATGGTTTTGTAACGAGATGTTCAGCAAGCACATATGATGTTCGGATGTCCACATACTTTTGGCCACTGTTAATTATCTTCAGAAAGGCACTCTTAAGTATATAGCATGTAAATAGTATCACCCATGAGAAAAGATTACCCAGAGAAAGCCAGATTTTCTAGACATGCCTATTTACAGAAGATTTTGAGAAAGAGTTTTTAAGTCATGAACCATCTTCAAGTCCCTCATGAACAGTAAGACTAAAACACAATTTAAGGCATGGATAGCAGGTGTGGTGATCATTTCACTTACTGGCTTCTTCCCAACGATCAGCTTCTCCACCTTTTGAACCTGGGACACGTGGTCTTCGTTGGTCTTGAGCTCCCGTTTTCTGATGCGCTCATAGATGCCAATCAGCATCTCCCGAGGGATGTCCTCTCCGTCATCAACCCCTACACAGACATAACACAAAATTAGACTTTATTCTGCTGTTTTTGTATTTCTAAAACCTCTCATTTCCAAGCTATTCTCGTTTTTTATCATATGGGTGACATGATAAGGAAATGTTAAACCTGTTAGCTACATTTTAAATGAAGCAATATGCTTCCATGGAACCATTTTTAGAAAAATATGCAGTTCAACATGCATTACCGATATTGTTCCATGAGTGCAATGATAAAAAGCTGAGACAGACAAACCAGCTCACGGAGAGACAAACCAAAGTGCAGAAAAACAATCCAGCGTGCAGAGAGATGAACCAGTGTGCAGCGACGAGCTACGACTTGCTGATAAGTCACAGGTTGGACTGTAACGCAGCGTAATTCCCAGTGTAGAGTATTTTGGCTATTACTCAATATCACTGCACTACAGTATATACACTACAGAACGTATTGCGGGCATTAAGTGCCACGTACCTGGATTTAATTATACGTGTACTGAAAAGCACACTGAAATGACGTTAGGTTGAAAATCACTGGTGTGTTCCTTCAAGTGTGTGCATGTAAAAGCTGATTTATTTCAATAGCTACGCAAAGCTCTAAACCCAGGCAATTGCTGCATAAGAGCCATTCATCAGCTTTACCTCGCTTTCACAAAATTCAATTAGAGCTCATTCAATTATTGGCCTGCAAGTCAGGGTGGCAGCAGCACAGAAAAAAAGCCTGTAATAGATTCAGTCAGTGATTGATGAGGACCGTACCTCGTAGGTTCTTGACAAAATCCTCCAGCTTCATTTTCCTCTCCGGCTTCACGTTGGGGCTGTACATGTCCGTGTTGAGAAGGATAATAGCAAACGCCAGGATGAAGATGGTGTCGGGGTTGCGAAACTGGCGCACCACGCCCGGGTTACAGATGCAGTAGCGCTGGCTGGAGAGAAACAAATGAGGAAAAAAATGGGTTGGTTTCCTCCATGGGTTGGTTCATTGTTAACGTTGAATCCTCGAAAATGAGGGACAGATTTGCCAGTACAGGCCATAACGAAGATTTCAGGCCTAAGTAATTTCAATTAATGCTGGGATGTTCAGTGAAGCAAGACCTTGGAGCTGAATGAAAGATTCTTCATAAGCTGGACAAAAATCAAGACAGCACTTTGAACACAATTTTTCTAATGGATATTTGACAGCAAGTGCATCACAAGCAAGCCTCTTCTAAATGTCAGGACTAATCTTACCCAAACCGCCACAAGCCTAAGCTGGTTTTAGGCAGTATTCACCTGAAAGCTTCAATAAGTCGCTCCACTTTCTGTGCTTCTCCCTGCACTCGTATATGAGCCTGGAACTTTCTCAAGGCCTCGTCCAGCTCCATGGCGGAGAAGTCCATCTCGTCCACCACACAGCTACAGAGAGAAAACACACACACACACGTGCACAAGAAACGTGACACCACGCTCTCTTAGACACTCATACACTTAAATCTGTGATAATGGAATGACTTAATGTCTAATCGTTCATTCTCTCTTCCTTCCTTCCTTCCTTCCTTCTAAATAAAAGGTTGGATTAGATTAGCACTGTACGGCTATCATTATACAAGAACTAACACTAGGTTCATAGTAAGTGTGTGTTTATAAGAGTAATAAGTGTTTCCTCCCTCACTCCAAAGACATACACTATGTCAACTGGTCTCTCTGAAGTGTTCTGCTATGACTGCCCAGCCACTGTATTCAGTGAGAATAAATAATTCATGAGAAATACATTGCGGTCTCACATAAATGTGTGTGTGAGGGAGAGAGAGTGAGAGTGTGGGGTAAGGAGGGGATAAGCCAATCAATTCGCTGCATGCAGCTTTACAGTGAGATAAGATTTTATTCCTTTTAAATAGCATTACTGGAAAGATCTTACAAATACTGCACAATCTTGGCTATTTGGTCTAGTACACTGCAGCATCCCATACAGCATTGCAAAATATGGTACATAATTTGGTGTTAGGACAACGTCCAGCTCGCATGCCATTCACTTTCACAGAATGAATCATGGACGTTAAGTGACGCATACCTGTATTAATGTTACATACATTATTTTTACAACCCATGTACATAATGCTTAAAAGATCACCATTTAGCCATTTTTCCTTGTGGGGAGCCAGCAAAATGTTCCCACAAGGGAAAAAATGCCTGATCTTTCTCTCCTGGTCAGGATATTTGGTATTCAAAATGATATATAAACTCCCCCCCTCTCCAAAACACACTCACACACATTTGTCTTGCTATACTTGTGAGGACTTTCCATTGACATGAACAACAATGAAGCATTACCGCAGCTAATTAATACTACACCTACACGTTCCCCTAACCCTAACATTAAAGCAATTTCTTTGCTCTTTTAGTTTATCAAATAAAAGTTGCCATTAAAAAAAAAAGTAAAGTAGTGAGGACTGGAAAAACAATCCACATTAGTCAAAATTCCAGGTTTTCCTATCACTTTAGGTACATTTGGTCCTAACAGGTATAGCAAGACAAGGTAAACACACACACACACACACACACACACACACACACACCATCCATTGCATAATCCACATGGGGACTTTCCATAGACGTAATGATTACCTACACCTAACCCTAACCCTAACCATAACCTCAGTAACGTAAAGCAAAATCTTTTGTAGTTTTTCAAAAGAAAGTGGCACTTTCTGTAAAATAGCATTTGCATTTGGTCCCCACGATGTACTATAAACATGCCGACACACACACACCCTGAAAATTCTACTTTAACAAAAGAAAGAATTATCTCCAGGTGTAGACGCCGCATGCAGAGGGTTAAGCAGCGATTACCAGGCCTCCTTCTAACTCACTTCAAACAATATTGAAGGGCTTCAGGCTGGTACCATTCACTCATTTTTCAGAAAATAACTGCTTAGAGCTTGACTGGAAAAGAATGCAATATTTGGAAAGAATTCTAATCAAAACTGATGGATGCTCTTTCCATGAAATTCTTTCCATGATGCAAGAAAACATATTCAGAGGCTGGAAATGGATGTTTAAATGTATAAGGCATTTCACAGTGCAGTGAAACATACATCAAGGTCTAAAATTCTACTTACATCAGTAAAACAGAAGTGCAGATAGCACCCGGGCAGATCATCCAACGTATAATATCAAATTTAACCGCGATGCTGACGGTATGCAGTGGAATCAACTGACAGATTTGTCTTTTTCTGAAAGTTTTAAGCTATCAGCTTGAAGAACAAGCCAAAACTGAAGTCATGTCTGGGTATGTTGGCTCCGTATACAAACTCAGAGGTGAAAATGCTGCTATTCTTGAGTCAGACATTACATTCGATAAGTACAAGCATTAAAAAAATGTTCCAATTTTAGATCTCTTAAATCATCCAATCAACTTTGTGTCTGTTCAAGAGATTTGGATAAAGCACAAGCACAACCATTTCTTTTCCATAGCCGCATGGAGACTGAGGCAGTTGATCCCTCAGCAGTCTAAACTGGTTTCCATCAGCACCACACCACCTTGCAAAGTCATTAAGCTTAATTGTGTTTTATTAAACGTTGATAATTTGCTCATTTCCTTAATCTCATTACAGACTCAAAACCTCGGGAATTACTGAGTAACCTTTACTGGTAATGTCCCAGTGGCTGTCATTCATGCATGCAGGCTTCAGAAAGTTATTAACCCATAGAAGTTTCACCATAGACATATAAAAGATGTTGATTCATAGGAGATTCACTCTGAATGATTACACAGAACTGTGTCAGTTCCATTACTAAACATGACTTAATTCTATCAAAAAGTCTATCCTTTCAGAACACTGGTATGAGTCGCTTAATGTCTACGATATGTTCTGCATAAGTGTGCGTCATGCAATCTGGACGTTGTTCAAACTCCATATTATTTACCGTACCTGCCAATACTATAGGGATAGTGTAGTGTACCAATATTGGCTAAATATTGTTGAAGATTTGTTGGAAACATATGCCTTTGTAACTACGAAAGCCACACATTTTTGCACCCATATAATTATTTACATCTTATATATTTGCATTTCTAATTGTGGTGATGTCACTCGTTCAGACTAAGTCTCTTTGAGATATGATTTTGCAGCTGCGTCTCAGCCTAACTGAGAAAGTACAAATGTTCTTTGGCCTTGAAAGTGTTCACCAGTTTTGCGAAGTGTGGATATGTGTGTGCGTAAGATTTTTTATACAGAGACTTGCTGTAAACTCCAGTAACTTGGGTTATTTCACATGTTCATGTGTATAATTACTCAATCATTTGTAATTTGATTATTAAGCAAATTTATTCCAAGTTATCCTTTTATTCTATAAGTGCATATGATGAATAACTATATTTTTGACGTTAAAGTGTTAGTTTAAAGCTTTTTCATGGTCATAGAGATTAATCATGATCTGGATTTAATATAATTATGTAAGAATTGAATACAATTTACATGTAGAAATTAGAGATTTGATGCTGAAACTAAAATCTGGGCTAAAGGTTATGATGACTGAGAGGAGGGAGAGAAGAGTGAAAATAAGGGTGGAGATAAGGGTGGAGCCAAGGGAGGAGATATTCTAATAATTAGGAAGAACCATGACATAATGTTTTAACCTGAACTGTATATAAGGACCAGAGACCTGCCGCTCTCTGGCTTCTTCGCACCGCTGCTGCGATGTGCGGTTGTCCTTTATTGCTTGCAATAAAATTGTCTACAGTCTAACCTCGGATTTGTTCAAAGTCGGAAATAAATTTCCCCATAAGAAGGAATGTAAAGACGATTAATCCGTTCCTGACCCCCAAATTATTGTTTTTATGCCTATAATCGTATATAATTAATGATTAAAAGCATTGATAAAACAAAGGAATATAAAACAATGCAAATCAATAAAGATAAAATCAATAAAGACGTGAGCTTAGGCGAGCAGATTTATCATCACTGGCACAAGACTGAGGGTATGTCTGAAATCACACCCGTACACCAATATAATATACATATATATATAATATAAACATATAATAATAAAATAATGTAATATAATATACATAATATGCCTATGATCACACCCTTGTCCTCCTTATTTTTGATCTTATGGCGATTGGCATAGCATAATTCTCAACATTCAGTCTGCTCACGCTGGTGCCGCAGGTATTTAATAAAACTTTGTGTTTAGTAAAACTTGTACCAGAGGCTACACTGGTACGGGTGTCACTACAACAGCTAACGAATCTGGCAAGGTAATATGTGGGTTAAGTAGGTTAATAACCTTAATAATACGGATTAATATCTGTAATCGGACCAAGAAAATATATGTGAATGGAGGTTACATGGAGCATACCTGTAGCCAAATCGAATATCCTGTCCTGATGTCTGCTTAACTGTAAGAACTTGGGTAATGTATTTGCTCACACATGAGTGGAGAATCCAGCATCTGTACAGTAGGTGTCTACTCGGAAAACTGCAGTATATAATCTGACTCCTACCTTGTAAATGAACTGTAAATCTTGGTAAAAGTGCATGGGTGAAAGGGGTGGAGAGGTACCACCTTGTGCACTTCTATTACAGCATCTATTAATATCCGCTGTGTAGGCTGAAACTGAGAGGGAAACACTCACTCGAGCACATCTCGGTTGAACTGCTTCTGCCTGTTGCCCAGGAACTCTCCGATCATCTGCCGGCTCAGCCCTTTCCTCTGTAGCAGAAAATGGGCCACACCCACTGGGGTGTCTGGAACGAACCCTCGCTCGATTAAATACTGGATGCCTTTTTCTGGCTTTCTGTGAACAACAAAGGGAGAAGGAGACGTGTGAGGTATGCGTGTGTGGACCTGAAGTGTCTCCTTGACCAATCTTGATTAAAAGGCACTCGGCAGAGAGCAAATCAAATACACAATGGCCTAAATTAAAGGCTCGCCGCTTTAAACAAAGCTTTTTGAGTCAGACGTCCAAGCAAACACACGTGCACGAACACACATACGTAACAGATACAAACCAGCAATCCAGACAATACAAAGCACAATCTTAATGTCAATACTTTAAAAAGGAGAACGTTTGTTTACCCAGCGTTCGCCTTTGATCTTTTCATCAGGGAAGCAGATAGGCTGATGCGGCATTTCTGCTCATTTGGTGCATTTCCCAATCTAAACTGGCCTGATCAGACACTGACTGTGCTTCCTTGATCTCGCACTTCGTACGGCTTCGACTGGTGTTAATTAAACACTGGCCGTCCCGGTGCACATATGCGAAATTACACTGCTGCTGAATCAACTAAAGCCTTGAAAAGATTGTAATTGGTTCCCATAAATACAGATGGCACTGTGGCTTAAAGTTTATGGTGATAGTTTGAAAACATCAACACAGCATCAATCACGCTGCCTGGTCGTTCACGGCTATCAACACGCTCTGATTGCTGCTAATGAAACGTGAAACGTAACACCCGTCTCTCTGTGGGAAGGAAACAAAGGCATGTTTTGAGCACGAGCACCTACTTGTTGAAGAGATTAAGACCGATGCGGTAGTGGCGCTTCCGGATGATGTCGTTGCTGAAGGCGGGCGAGTCCCAGCTGTTGCGCGTCTCCTTGTGGTACGTCTGCTTGCTGAGGGTCTGCTCGCGTAGGCTGTCGCGCGACGACGACTCCGAGCTGCAGTTGATCGTGTCGTTGGAGTTGGACGTGCTGTTGACGCTGTCGTTGTCGCCATCCGAGAAGTCCGACTCCGACTTGCTCTGGCGGTTGGACGTGCCGTTGATGACCAGGTGGCTCTCCAGCTGGCGCGCCCGATGCCTGGGCATCTCGTCATCTCTACGAGCGATGGAGGGATGGGAAGGATGGTGCTTGGGGCTGCCCTGCTGGCTAGGTCCCCCCCGCTCATAGGCGTTCTGTCGTTTGAGGGAACTGCGCTCGGAACGGTCGCTCAGCTCCACCGAACTGTCGCTAGGGGGCTCGATGGTCAGCAGAGGAAGGTGGTCCATTCTTAGACGCTGCTCCTGGCACTCCAGTGACGGCGTGCTGCGGCAGCTAGTGTCCGTGTCGCCTTTGTTTTCCTTGTGAACCCAAAAGTCCTGCGACGAGTTCAGTGCACGCAGTTGCAGCTCCGGTTCTATGGACGACCTGTCCACGACGGATTGTGAGAGAGGCAGAGGGGGTGAGAGCTCCTCCTCATCGATGTACAGCGTCACGTCACTGTACGATGCCCTCATCTCATCCAGCTTGTGCCGGTCTCCGCTGTGCGATGGTTTGATCTGGTACGTGATTTCCTGATCGAGCTCGGCGTGCCCTCGCTGTCCGTCATCCTGCCCGTCGTCGCCATGCAGGCTGCGGCAGTTCAGGGCATCGTCGATCGACTCAGCCAGCGACTTCACTTGCCTAGAGAAGGCGTCTTCTAACTCGGTGATGGCATCCGTGAAGTCACTCTGCGCTGCTGACGACTTCACGCTGACGGGCACCATGTCGCCTCGCTCAGACTGCCCGAGCTTAGAACCGTCGTCACTCAAGGAGAGCTGCTTGCCCTCGAAGTAGGAACTGTGGACTTTCTCAGGTCCTTCGAATGAAAATTGCATCCTCATATTGGATAGGACAATGCGCCTGGACATGCGATTCTCCGACATAGAACTCCTGAGGCGCTCAAAGTTCTTGTTCATCTGATACTGGCGGAAGGCTGTCTGGATGGTGCGGGCAGCATGACGGGTTATGAAACGTCCCCCATACTTACGCTCCAGCATCTCCACCTGTCAAAACACACCACACAGCACCAGGCTTTTGGATGTAATGTAAAACATGACCATTCACTACCAACCCTGGTTCTGCAGTATCAACATAACTGATTCAGTTTATCAGCATGTTAGAGCAGGGAAAATATTAAACTCGTTTCTGTAATCCAGAACTAGCTGTTCTTCTCGCAAAACCCATACATCTCAAGCTGGCCATGCTTTGAATTCATTCTAGATCCCTAGGCTAAACCACAGGCATGAAAAATTCTATTTCTTTGCTCTCTCTAACTTCACACACCTGCACTATGCTTCATGTCACCTGAAGGTATCAGACTCGCCATTCTGAATGAACGTGCACTGCAGGTGCCGATTTACAAGCAGTAGCTGTAAAAATGTGTTTTCCGCTTCACCCTGATCTAAGGAGGATTTGCTTCCCTCAGTCCTGCCTAGGTCTACCCCGCTCTGCTCTGCAAGAATAAACTTATCACTGGTCATACACTCAAAACAGCCGGAGTTAAACTTAGGGGTGGGCAATATGATGATATTTTATCATATCGTGATAAATTCTGTTATCATGATAGACAATATGCTGTTCTAGGCAAAGAATGTTTCTCAAATTTATCAGCTCTTGCTATTCCAGCATCAAGAACAGAATTTCCCAAAGCCACATTAAAGTATCAGATTAGGCCCACCAAAGACTGCGATCATTCACATTCTGCTTTAATCAACATCAACAATGTAAAAATGACTTATAGAAGCCAGTTTTGATTAATAAAAAAATAATAGAGCACTTTTTTTTAAATCTTTTGATCCTATGTTATCTTTTGATAAATGACTTTCCATCACCCTATCATGTTTCTGTGCCTTTTGTATCTCTCAACTGCAGTCTCAACAATAAGCAATCAAAACCTGGTAGCTTCAGGTCTCACCTCCTATTTGCTTACTGTATACTGTATTACTGTATTACTGTACTTGCCTCCGTACAGAACAGCTTCAGACTGGGATGTTGGTGGGTTTCCTCACATTAGCTGCTCGCTTCAGGACCTTCCACAACATTTCCATTGGATTAAGGTCAGGACTTTGACTTGGCCATTCCAAAACATGAACTTTATTCTTCTGTAACCATTCTTTGGTAGAACGACTTGTGTGCTTAGGGTCGTTGTCTTGCTGCATGACCCACCTTCTCTTGAGATTCAGTTCATGGACAGATGTCCTGACATTTTCCTTTAGAATTCTCTGATATAATTCAGAATTCATTGTTCCATCAATGATGGCAAACCGTCCTGCCCAGATGCAGCAAAACAGGCCCAAACCATGATACTACCACCACCATGTTTCACAGATGGGATAAGGTTCTTATGCTGGAATGCAGTGTTTTCCTTTCTCCAAACATAGCACTTTTCTTTTAAACCAAAAAGTTCTATTTTGCTCTCATCCTTCCACAAAACATTCTTCTAATAGCCTTCTGGCTTGTCCTTGTGATCTTTATCAAACTGCAGACGAGCAGCAATGTTCTTTTTGGAGAGCAGTGGCTTTCTTCTTGCAACCCTGCCATGCACACCATTGTTGTTCAGTGTTCTTCTGATGGTGGACTCATGAACACTAACACTAGCCAATGTAAGAGAGACCTTCAGTTGCTTACAAGTTACCCTGGGGTCCTTTTTGACCTTGTCAACTATTACATGTCTTGCTCCTGAAGTGATCTTTGTTGGTCGACCACTCCTGGGGAGGGTAACAGTGGGCTTGAATTTCCTCCATTTGTACACAATCTGTCTAACTGTGGATTGGTGGAGTCCAAACACTTTAGAGATGGTTTTGTAACCTTTTCCAGCCTGATGAGCATCAATAACTCTTTTTCTGAGGTCCTCAGAAATCTCCTTTGTTCGTGCCATGATACAATTCCACTGTGAAGAGCAGACTTTGATAGATCCCTGTTCTTTAAATAAAACAGGGTGCCCACTCACACCTGATTGTCATCCCATTGATTGAAAACACCTGACTCTAATTTCACCTTCAAATTAACTGGTAATCCTAGAGGTTCACATACTTTTGCCACTCAGTAATATTGGATCATTTTCCTTAACGAATAAATGACCAAGTATAATATTTTGTCTCATTTGTTTAACTGGGTTCTCTGTATCTACTCTTAGGACTTGCATGAAAGTCTGATGACGTTTCAGGTCATATTTCTACAGAAATATAGAAAATTCTAAAGGGTTCACAAACTTTCAAGCACCACCGTATACAAACATAATATAATGACATAGTTCCTAAATATATTAACTCTGAAGACCTAGAAGGCATTGAGGCTTCCCCACAGACATAACGATAGGCTCCTTAACTGTCAATAACAGTGCCAAAACAGCCCTACAGAGATGCACTGCTCTATTATTTATGGATATACACATTTATTTGTTTTGTCTGACAACCCTAAAATGCTATTAGCACAGATTTGGGGGACTATTCCTTTTAGTCTGTCACCTAGAACACTCCCTAAACACTACTAACAGTCAAGACCTCTATTAAAACTCCCTTTATGAGTGACAGCTTGAGAAGATTATTACCTGTTTGTCCTGGAGATCGGTGGAGAGTTCATAGCTCTCGGAGAGCGACCGGGAGCGTTTGATGGCCTCCTCCTCGGCCTGTTTGCGAAGGATGGATTGGGAGTGTTGGAGCTTGGGGCGGCGTGGCCTCTGCCGGACCTCGTGGGCATAGAGGGACGGCACCTCAAAGTGCTCAGTGCCGATGATGGAGCTGCGAGTCACTGGCCCCCGCGAGTACCCGCCGTCTAGGGATGCTCCTCCCTCATTCCCTGCACCCTCGCCCTCCACACTGAAGAGAGAGAAGGAATTTCACTTATGTTCCTTTTGTTATTTTAAAATGTTCTGCAAATGACCTGCAATACAATGCCTTTTCTATTTCAGAGAAGCTTAACAAAATACAGTGGTACCTCGGTTCTCGTCCGAGCAACTTTTTCCCATAAGGAATAATGTAAATTGAATGGGGGGGGACTTATTTGCACTAAGAATACAGTACTGTGAATGTAAAAACACGATAAACACATTGGAGATCTCTACTGAACAAGGGATATTGTGAATCTGAGTCATTGCGAGTCATGAATCGTCAATCGAGTTCCGGCTAAAATGAGTCACACGGCTCAACTCAACAAGTTTAAGTGTGCCAAGATAAATGAGATACAACCAACACACATGCCCACTGTGCCCCAGACTGTTTAGTGACCACAGAGTAATATTATCCTTCCCACCAATCAGTAGGGACAATTACAGTCTCAGGGCATCTTTGGGACTCAAATTCGTAATCATTTATCATTCTTGTTTAAATCCTTATTCGAAACATAACAAAATATAGATCCAACGCCGTCACAGATGACATAATTCACATTCAACTCAATACGTTTCAAAACATGACTGCAGTTCACTGTAACTGACACACTACAGTTACACATAGTGAGAATACTTGGGCAGCACTGAGATAGCACTTAATGCAGTGCTGCTCACACAGTAGGTAGGAACATATGCAAGTCCTGGCTGTCAGAGAAACAGTACGAGTCTGAATGGAGTGGTAAAAAGCTTTCTGCTGCCCGAAGACACCAACAGAAGCACCACTGTATTTAGGAACACTGAATGCCTGTCTCATGTAAACACACCCAAACCCACCCACACATCATTTCCTCCACACCTTCTTCACTGCTGCGATTTGGAAGAGGGTCAAAACACACGTGGCTCTTTATTGTCCCAAAAAACTTTTTGCTAAAAACTGTGCATTAGTCATACTATTAGGTCATCCTAATGAAACTCGGATCCTAATGTAGAAGAATGAGTGCTTTAAATGCAATAAAGGGCTGCCTTCATGGACTTGTGGCATGGGCCAGAACTTTACAACACAACCAGTGTTCACCTAAAGCCCAGCTCAATTTGTACAGGGATGCAAGGTGACGCCAAATGTAGGGTTTAAATAAATGACAAACGTCCCCCACCTTTAAGACCGCCCCACATTTATATTCTACTAGCACTAATAGCATCATGTTATTTATATAATACTAACAACTAAATGATGTTCCACTCTATATCTGGTACACAATCGGCTTATTGGTTTACGGGAACTCATATGGATACTTTGACTTTTCCTACCTAAACACTGCTGCATTATATGTTCACCCCTTCATAGCAATGGTATCCCCTAATAACACTGGCTCTAATGACAATGCACCCTGCCACACTGCAAAACTGTTCACGAGTTCAAGGTGTTGTCCTGGCCTTTGCTGGACAACTAAGCACGATTCAAGGGGGTACCACTGAGCACCTTACAGGACCTAAAGGATCTTAAGCTGCCATCTCGGCATCAGGTACCACAAGACATTGATCAGCAAATGTTTCCCATTTACCTTCAGCACTGCATTCTCTACATCCACTCACTGCCAGTAGATTGTGTGCAGATTAATGGAGCTTTTAATGAAATGAATTAGCCAGCAGAAAAGTCTGAAGCACTGGTCTGATGAGAACATCAATAAATACCATCAGGTAGGAAACAGGCACCTCTCTCAACCCCTTCTGTGATCTTTTGGGTTTTGCAAAAAAAAAAAAAAAGAATCAATCACGGACTTCTGGAAAGAGGCCATTAAAAGATGGCCCTGTCAGAGTAACAGTTCATGTTTATAATAATAAAACAGAATCATGTCAAGGCAAACTGGGCAAACTGCTTCAATCTCCATGAGTATCATAGGTTTATTCAGTTTATTTGTCTGAACTTCCAAAGGTCTTTTACTGGAAATAACTCACTCACCAACACAGGGTTTAACCGGCAGGACAGGGCACAAGTTGGGACCACCCCTGGACAGATCGCCTGTCCATCAAAGAACACACATGAACACACACTCACTCACACTTTAGAGACACCAACTGATTGTGTATTTTGTATATTTTTGTGTGTATGGCTTTAAAGGGAGCATTAAAAGGCGAATCAAAAAAATCTTTGAACTTTTACCTTTAAAATGTGTACGCTTTTCCAGCTCAACTGCCTAACATCTAACCATACAGTGTTTTTCCCCAACAGTGGGCAGATCAAGGTTTCCAGGACTGACTCAGTTAAAGAGCGTCATAGCGTTCTTTTCCATGCTGGCCTCACTATTTGGTATTCAGGAGCAAACACTGGCAGCATTATTTGGCTTCATGGAGCAGATGAGGAAAATGACATTGGATGCGACCATGAAGTATGAAGGCCGTAATGCAATGCTTTAATGGACATGATTTATATTAGGTAGAACTGGGCAACATATGAGTAAAGCTAAGGCACACGGGGAGATATTTGGGATTGCACAGTTGCCAGCTGATTTTCTGGACCTGCAGATGAAATGACATCGGAGAAAGATGTCCGTTGCCTTCTCTGCACATTTTGCCAGCAGCAAAATGAGATTCTCATTTGGTCTTGGCACCTTATCATCTCTCCAAGGGCAGCGCTTTCATTCGAAGCGATAGCCACTGGGTGTTCAAAGTCACCCCGCTAAACCATGATGAATGACATTGAGAAATTCTTGAAAATGACTGTGATGACAGCCTGTTTCTCCCTGTGAGACATCTGAATGATGGGAAACAGTGTGGAGGTTAAACAATAAGGAAAATTGCCTGAAGGAACACACTGTTTTCCTACTGATGTTTCTAACATACTACAATCTGATTTGTGATTATACTTTGTCTTCTGGAATAAAACAATGCCTGAAGTTAGTCAATGAGTTGAAGGAGGGATCCTTGTCTGAAGCTCAGCCACCTCTCTTGGACCAAAAAAACACACCTTACCTTCTGGCAACCCAACTCACTGTTTATTTTAATTCTCTGCTATGAATACAGCAGAATTTAATTCAATGATTTTCATAGACTGTCTAATTTGCTTCACTATTGCTTCCCAAGTTTTACAATGCCAACCATGACTAGAATTAGCCTAAGGATTTTCAAGCTGAATTCAGTACATGAGACTGACTTTATACAAATGTTGAAGGTTAAAGCTGCACCTGAGCCTTTAGCCTGCTTAGCTACTGCATGTGGGGCACTTGCTTCGCTAGCAAAGCTATTTCCTCACTTAAAAAAAGACGTATGTTTTGTTTTTTCACCAGCACAATAGACCAGCATGGACATCATACTGGCTGTTTAATTTTTTTAGCAGGATAGTGCTGGTCCGGTTTTCTTTTTTCTTGCTGGATAAGCTGGCTGAGTACTTTAAGCTGTTTTTTTTTCAGTAGTGTTAGCTAGCCACTTATTTCAGTAGCAATATAGTAGATTACTTTTAGAGACAAGTAGCAGATCAGGTTCTTGAAAGTATAAATGTATAAATATATAACATGTAAAGAACCTGAGTTAGGTAGTGTTTTTGGTCCTATGTGCATCTTGTACACAGGTACAGTGGCGCAAAAAAGTATTTAGTCAGCCACTGATTGTGCAAGTTCTCCTACTTAGAAAGATGAGAGAGGTCTGTAATTTTCATCGTAGGTACACTTCAACTATGAGAGACAAAATGAGAAAAAAAATCCAGGAAATAATATTGTAGGACTTTTAAATAATTTAATTGTAAGTTATGGTGGAAAATAAGTATTTGGTCACCCACAAACAAACAAGATTTCTGGCTCTCACAGACCTGTAACTTCTTCTTTAAGAAGCTCTTCTGTCCTCCACTGGTTATCTGTATTAATGGCAGCTGTTTGACCTCATTATCTGTATAAAAGACACCTGTCCACAGCCTCAAACAGTCAGACTCCAAACTCAACCATGGCCAAGACCAAAGAGCTGTCGAAGGACACCAGGAAGAACATTCTAGACCTGGACCAGGCTGGGAAGAGTGAATCTACAATAGGCAAGCAGGTTGGTGTGAATAAATCAGCTGTGGGAGCAATTGTAAGAAAATGGAAGACAAATACTTATTTTCCACCATAATGTACAATTAAATTCTTTAAAAATCCTACAATGTGATTTCCTGGATTTTTCTTTCTCATTTTGTCTCTCATAGTTGAAGTGTAGCTATGATGAAAATTACAGACCTCTCTCATCGTTCTAAGTAGGAGAACTTGCACAATCAGTGGCTGACTAAATACTTTTTTTGCCCCACTGTATGTGCAGTTAAATGGCCACATTACGTTCTGTGAAACAGGTCACTGATTGAAATGGTTTTCGGCAAACATTACCATAGCCACATAGTCTCAAACACACACACACACACACACACAATGGAATATAACCATGAATAACCATACCTCGCTGGCTGCACACAACCAAGAGGGAAAGAAACACTAATTCCAGAACAGGCAATGCAGAATCACCTTTTAAACACTTTAAAACTTTAAGTAGATAAATCTAGCATGGCATCCATGAATCCATATTTAGGGCAGTAAAATACACATACAACACCTTTTTAAATTTGACCAGCTGTTTACACCGCAGTGCCCGGAGTAAAACGATTTTCATTTCCTGCCCCTCACTTCAACTAAACTCTATTGTGTAGCAGCACCTTAAAAGCACTCGCTACTGCAACGCTTCCCACGGAGAACTAACAACAAATTAGCACCAGGAATGCAAAGGTCATCACAAATATTTCATTATAACCAAAGTAGTGTGTTTTACAGTAGATATTTTTTACTGAATATTAACTATTTTCATTTCACAAATTAGACAGTTATGAGCAAATTGCCCATGCACATTGTCAAAGATAATGGGCCATGTTGATCTTGAAACATCAGAACAGTGCACAATGCATCCCAGATCTCTGGAGACCTTTTTTCACATAAGGCTATATTTTGCCCTGTGAGTGAAGCCTCTTCTCTAATTAACCCAGACTGTCCAGAGAGCTGAGATGCGGAAAGCCCTGCCAATGCAATGCTGACACAAGGGGCAAGTGTGTATATCAGCCTAAATGATCCTATGAACCTCACAACTCAGGGTAAAGCATTGAAATGCACTGTGTGTATTGCAGTACTGCACTGGCTGATTTGCTCTTTCAAACCGTATGACAGTCTATTAGCCAGGGAAAGACCAAAATGTGCAGTGCTACAGGGGTTTCAGAACCTTTCTTTACAAAATGTAATGCTTCTGCTTCCTTAGAAATCTAATCAGATTTAATTATTATTAAACCACCATTCGTCCGTTTTCATAGCCACTTAATCCAGTTCATGGCTATAGAGACACCAGGTGACCTAATGCATGTCTTTAGAATTTGGGAGAGAAGCAGAGTACCTGGAGGAAACCCATGCAGACATGAGGAGAACATACAAACTGGGAGCTGGGAGGTGATAGTACTAACTGCAACACCAACGTATCTCAAAGCAAGAACATCCCCCAAATCATAAATGCATGGTTAATCAGTGGCAAGTTAATACAGAGGTTCCTCTGGGATAACCCAAGTTCCAAAATAAGAGTTAGACTGAGACCTTAAGTCAGACCTTCCATTAGCAGTATGCTGTTTCAATTCAGTCACCTTGAGTTTGAAGAGCTTGGATTCCCCTTTTTTAGCTAAAGTAAAGTTTGTGGCTCCAAAGCATTTGGTAGCCTTTGCATATATAGAGTACTGTGCAAAAGTCTTAGGCCACCATTAGATTTGTTGTCTTAGCAATGCTATAATGACCATATATGACATAGTGATGATGTTTGGACCCAAAACTTTCAAGTTACTTGGATTTTTCTTTCTAATCTTCTTTTTCACTGATCTTCATTCCAATCTTGAGCTTTAGTATATCTCAGCCTTTTCACGCTGTTCCCATTCCGAAAAAAGTTTCTTGGGTGCTACCCTTCCAAAGAGACCCTCTGATCAAGGTTCTTCAGAAGGGTCAGTTTGGCTGAGGCCACTGTAGGCTATAGATTTTTTTTTTTTACCACATACAAGTACTGTATTTTCTGTTTGTATTCTAATAAAGAGACTGAAATAATTATGTATGCTTATTATATCATTGCTTAAACAATGGTATCTCTAATCTAATAATGGCTTTTGTACAGTAGTGTATGACAAAGCATGTTCAATCAAAACATTTGTGGACACCTGATACTTAAACTTTGGTCACTCATATAGAGTTGGTTCCCACTTTGCCACTACAAGATCTTTCACCCTTCTGGGAAAATGTTCTACTAAGATTTGAATCAAGATTTCAGAAATTCACTTCCATTCAACCACTCTGGAGCTCGATGGTGGGGTGCTTCGGACCACAACCTCAAAGTCTGCAGCTGCTTGGCTGTGGAAAACCGATCCACAAGCCCCACATGAGAAGCTGCTGGGACTGATGTTGCTTTCAGAGGAAAAAGATGGGGAGTGTTGCAGATGATTCCTGTCAGATAATTTAGATTCAGCACTGTTTGGCTTTGCGGTTGCTTCTACACATACTGAATGTACATCGCAATCGCAATGCTAAAGCGGCAGCTGTAGCAAGGGAGAAACTGGATGAGCTGACTTGCTGGAAATGTGGCTTTGTACATGTGGGATTTTTATCCCATTGCCTGATATGACAGGGATTGCAAAGTTTAAAGTGGTCCAAAGATGTAAGCATCCAGATGGCGCTCATTACTAACAAAGCACAGCCGATGCTTTCGCAACTCATTCTGAGTGTTTAATTAGCTGGAAGGCAAACAAACTGTTAAAATTAGATGGTGACAAAAGGGGGAAAAATGGCCTTGCGAAAAGGAAAACCAGAAGAAGCGTCATCACGAGCTCTGATACATTTAGGTTGGACGTCAATCCCAGACAGGCCACATTTCATCTCGTGTTACTTTTTCTACACTATTCGGCACATTACAGTATGGAGATATTGTGAAAACACTCCAGTGTAGTGCCAGTGTTTCTATCAAATATTAGTCTGCATTA
This sequence comes from Ancistrus triradiatus, assembly GCA_025084515.1. Classification (NCBI taxonomy): domain Eukaryota; kingdom Metazoa; phylum Chordata; class Actinopteri; order Siluriformes; family Loricariidae; genus Ancistrus; species Ancistrus triradiatus. The sequence continues at coordinate 263,422 of JAJAGP010000175.1, read as the reverse complement.
CCGTATTTTTCGGACCATAAGGCGCACTTAAAATCCTTTAACTTTCTCAAAAATCGACAGTGCGCCTTAAAATGCGATGCGTCTAATGTATGAATTAATTCTGGTTGTGCTTTCTGACCTAGAACCGATTGTAGATGGTACACGGTGCTCATAAATCTGTCAAAATGTTTTAGCGCGGCCTTGGTAAGTTACGAAGCTTACGGCAACCGTAGTGCGCAGCATCACGGAGTAATACGGTATGTGCTTCAGCATTAGGGTACGTGCATTCATTCATTCATTTTCGAAGCGGATTTCAAACTCAGCGCTATCAGTCACGCAGTACAACATGGTCATAGAGCAGCTGCGAGAGAATTCAACATTAACGAATCAATGGTACGGAAGTGGAGGAAGCAAGAAGACGCCCTGCGCCAGGTAAAGAAGACCATCGTTGATATTGCGTCTTATAATCCGGTGCGCTAAAAAATACGGTAATACACAGTCACCGGAGCTCTGAGGCACCTACAGTTTTTAAACCCTTTAGACTTTCCTATCTATATGTCCTCATATATATGACCTAAAACATACAGAAATTCCTAGAATATGCTGAAACACAGAAAATTATACAGCGTTCATAAACTATCAAGCACCACTGTAAATATGCAACTGGAATAGAAAGGCAGAAATGCCACCTAGTCTACCAGAGAGAAAAACCAATGACACTCCCTAGAAAAACAGCCACGGACGGCTTTGGCACCATTTGGAATCAGCTCTACAATCTTTACAGCATGGTAAACACACTGAAAAAGCCATGTTGTAGGCACTGGTTGGCAACAAAGTTAAGATCAAAGTCATTATAAGAACGGAACTGCTTTCGAGAAATATTTATTTGCCATTCTGGCCATTGACTGGTGTTTACTTGTCATATTCTTGGCAGCTCGAGTGTGACGGCATGACAGGAGGAACCGCGGCGCACTGACAAGCGCAGCATGCGGGATGAATTCAGCCATACCAGAGGCCACTGAAATCCTCGGGCAAACTCTGAAAGCTCACACTGTTCAAACAGAGCCTTGCTTTGAGTGGCACAGCAAAGCTCAAGCTGGCTTTAAATGCATTATATCACACACCCAATAACTAAGTAACTAAAGTACCCGTAAACTGAGTTCCAGCACCCCTAAGAGTGAATAGTAATTTTTTTTGTTGCTTTTTCAAAAATGTAAGTTTGTCTCTGATGTTAAAACCATAGAAAGTATAAAACATAATATTTTTTACAAAGAAAACACAGCAGTCCACCCTTGCCTCACAAATGGTATGATCCACTTTCTTGTTCACCACTGTGGGAATGATAGTCCAAAATTCTGCTAAAATGTAGTTTTTTGCTGAAAAAATGGGGGTCTGGTCTCATTGGGAAGAGATCAAATTCACTTAGTCATTCATCAACATTGGAAACGAATAACCAAACAAAGTGAATCAAAGTATTTTGTAAGACAATTGCTTACAAAAGTGCCACACACCTGAAAAAATCCATATGCACTGTTCAAGCATTAACTTTTACATTTAGACAACCTGAAACTGTAGTAGAACTGCCTGGAGAATGTGCATTTTCCCTTAATGCGTTGTGAGTAGGATGGTTAGAGAGGGAAAAACCTCTCCAATGATAACAGCTTTAGATTTGCAGATCTACAATTAGATGCCACCTCCATGCCAACTAACTATATGCACCAGAAGGAGGCATTTTCTTTCACCTGGAGTTTGCAAGATTCTACTTAAACTTTAGCTGTAACTCAGCTCTGTGGATAGATGAGAAAGATAATGAGACAGGAAAGAACCTTACTCTAAATTATAATGATGGAACTGTGTCTGCTTTTCCTTCAAAGTCCCTGAGAACCTTGTTCGTATACATAGCATTATGGACTCCACAAAACTGTACTACACTGTATTGGCAAAAGCATGTGAACACCCAAGTGTTAGGTGGATGTCTACACACCACAGTCTTCTGAGAAGATTTTCCACTAGACTGTGAAACATGACTTGAGTTCAGGCACTGATGTGGGACAATATGGCTATCATGTATGACAAACATACCTACTGAAGCACAAAGTATAAAACATACACTTGCTACAGACATGCTATTGGCTAGAACTGGATTAAAACAAAGCAGACCAAATATCACCAGAGAGCACTCAGTGTCTGTGAGACTCAGTGTGGTCCGTCTTACCACACACAATACACACACTTACTGTACGTATACACAACCATTACACATATGTGGCCAAAAGTATTGGGCCATAATCCCTCATTCTTTCTATATGTCACATTTCAAGCACTGTTGTACTTCCTTTGGGAAATGCAGATCTAGTTGGTTATTTTGATGTTGAAATTGGCACTAGGAACACCCTGTGCACGCTTAGTGGCTGTGTTGTCTGTTGCATATCGATTTTTAGATAGATATCTCACTATATAATGAACGTCACATGCCACTTCCATGCATTTCGATTCCTGTTTATGGTTAATTATAAGAGGTAACGAATATGAGGCAGATGTATACTAACACGTTTTCCAACGACTGTGATTGGAAATCCAACTGAGGTTGGAATCCATGTATATTTTATAAACAAAACCCCTGGAGAGATTCACTCTCGGAAGCACTCTCGGATTGTCAAATCGAATCAAGTCTTATAGGAGAAGGCTAAGTAGATGTACAAAAGACAAAAAGCAAAGAGGTCAAGCAAGAAGGAGATGTAGTAAAAAGTTTGTTTTTACCTTAGAAGGTTACATTTCGGTATGCCATTAGGATAATTAATCAGCACTTATGATCCTTTCAGACATTATTTCAGAGAATTTTCCACAATATAAGCACCACCTCAATGGAGTCTCCCAGGTTTCCCCTATACATGGTACCGACAACAAATATGACAAAGTGCCAACATCTGAGTCTGTGGGTTTGCAATAATTACAGTGCTCATAATGAGAAGGAGTTTGGACTCAGATTAAAGGGTAAGCCGTTCTGCGAAAGATGAAATGGACAGTGGGAATGGGTAAACACTCATCTGAATACGTAAACACAGACCCGAAGATGTTTCGTCCAGCAGCAAAGGTGAAGTGCTCCAGGTAAATGGATTATCCAGAATATAACTCGCTCAAGGCTCTACCAACTTTCCTACCTTGCCGGCAATTCTTTGTCTTGCGCCCCCTGCCACATACATTCACTCGTACATACAGGCTAAAGGCTTACCAGCTGTTCTGCTCCAGCTCCAGCAGAGACTGACTCCTGTCAGACGTACACTGCAAACACCACATGTTGCGCTATGATCCGTACCATCACCCTTGCCTTTGCCCATCGTCGCCCATCTCCCTGGCAGTCGAATCCTTGTCATAGGACAAAGAGCTGCACTTCTCGTTCGGCTCCTGTGGACTCTACGGTCACCAAATCCCCTTTTCCCTCCTCAAGCTCCGCGGATAGGGAGGTGGGGGTAGAGCAGAGCGTGCGCCAACGACTGTGGCTAAAAGGGGAGGCAGTTCCTCCGTCCTCAAATCTAATTAAAAGGCGGAGATGGCGGGAATATAAACGAGTCTGTCTCAAAGAGGTGGGCCTAGCCTGTCCCGGTACTGCCTTGACTGAGGCAGAGAGTACAGAACGCAGACGGCAGTTTGTCATCTGTAGCCTGGTGAAGGCACAGTCCAAATAGCTTGGCTAAGAGGAGTCAGAAACCCCTTTGGACCAGAAGAGGAAGTGGAGCTAATAATAGCCAGATTGCAGGATGGATTCAGGCTGTTGAAGGACTTAAGAAGTGGAGGAAGCCTTCTCCCTCCTTCTCTATCTCTCCATCTCTATCTTTCTGGGAGGCTTCAGCTGCTGTTCCTATGGGCCTGGCTAAGTCTCTGTGGTAACTTGAGCCCTGTGTATATATATGTGTGTGTGTGTGTGTGTGAGAGACAGACGTGTTCCAGACGGCGGGGGCCTGGTGGAGACGTACAGCCAAAACATGGTCGTCACCACCCTCTCTTGACACCAAAGTTTACATGAAACAGTCCTCTTAAAGGCCCGTATGTTCCCGGAAAAAGTTAGCATTATTCAGACTTGGAGATTTGAAGTTAAAAAAGGATTCATAAATAGTTTGCAACACCCCAAACGGCAAAACGCTCTGGATGTTCTGTTTTTCAGAGGCAGGGCTCAGCTGGCTTGTAAAGCGAAAGGTTAAAAACACACCCAGCCTTATTTATAACCGAAGCCTTGAATAACGGCTCTATAATCCTCCGCCATTCTTCCCTCCTCTCAGTTTCCTTACATAAGGCGGGTTTACACATTTCCCCTTGGTGACATCATTGCCTAAACAATGGGCGTCACTGGAGGAGGGTCTAGATGGTATCATACGAAGCTTAGCGAGGAATGCGCAGTTCCCCGCTGCAACAGCACTGATCCGTAACAGGAAAACATACAGAGTGTGTTCTCTCGACATAACTTTATGGACCGGATGGGGGATCAAAGCGGAAAAGCACATAATGGAGCCTGGGTCTGCAGCATCTTCCAGCATGATGAGAAGACCATCATTCAGAGGTGATGGTGACAGAACTGGTGTGGCTGTCATTCTAGAACTTTCTCAGAGCTGCTCCCAAGAGTAAAGCTTCTCATTTCCGTAACTGCCCAAGCCAAACACCCAACTTTGGAAAAATGAGAAACAAGACGGCCAAGCAGGAGTTTGTGGATTTGGCACGGGCTGTAGATATTCCAGACCTTCATGGAGCTACAGTTGTACGAGCTGAGGGATGCTGTATGAACAGTTCAGCAGACAGCATTCATCTTTTCATCGTCTCAGACGGGTTTAGGTCTGCGTTGGCCGTAAACAGCACAATGAATTAAGTGACTCTGACAAGTCAAAGACTTCCCATGGCCAATCCAAGTGAGTCATTTAGACTCATTTACTGGATCAATAAAACGATTTCAAACAGCTGGCCACTGACTGAAGCATGTGTGGACGGACAGAGGGTGTGTTAAACACATTACACTTATTCACAAGTCCACACATGCAAATGCAAGGGCATTCGCTTATGAAGAGTTCTGTTTTTGCAATTCCATTTCATAACACTGATCTTTCCAGTCTGCTTCATCTACCATGGAAAATGGAAATGAAAATTGCACAACGATTGTCAAAGAGCAGGCCATGCTGACCCGTAGATTTTCCCGACAAGAGCTCACTCCTTGAAGACCTCATATCTCTGAATGCCAAAAGGCTTGTAGAGCCAATTGAATTTCTTATGGATCTGCTCGATCAATTTATGCGACTCAATTCAAGGCAGAGCTGCTCTCAATCAGCCGAGAGCACCAGTTCACCTTTTAGATGAATAACTACACACTGATAGGTCGCACAGACATGGGCATTAGTGTGAAAAAATATGAATTCTGCACGACAGATATCCCTCTCTGCAAGATGTCAACACCAAAGGCTTCCCATAACTGTACTTCTCATGCTTTCACCTGTTTTGAGGAAGGACACCAGCTCTTATTTCAATCCTGCATTCCCAACAGCTGTCACTTGTTACGTCCCTCTGACAGTGCTGCCCGGACCAAGAGACAGCACACAGTCTGCCACAGCTCAGAGGAGAAGCTGGTGCCAGTGCGTCTGCCAATCCTATCTCGTTCTCACCATATTCTGCTTTCTCAACTTGACCAGAGCTCTCAGGAGCAGGAGATCTTTGATCTTTGTTTTTGCCTTGAACATCTGGACCAAAGTGTAAACAGCACCATGAACTGAGATCATGGGATCTCTAAATCTCCACTTACAGTATTCTATTAAACACTAGCGAATGAATGGACCCATGTTGAGAAACTCAGTTGGAAATGAAAAACACAAGTGACTCTTTTGAAGTGAAACCAAGAGGAGATGCAGAGGCTGGCTTAATACACTCAACAACAATGCTGTAATCTAAAGAGCTACAGAACAATAACTGCAATTACAAATAGCATAAAATGATTGTAATTGCCATCCTCAGGCAATTAGAGTGGGTTTACAATGAACCTCCCTCCCGCGTGTGTAATTACTCGGGCGTTTAACTCACGTGAACCTCTACTGCTATGCCGTCCGACACAAACAACACATTTCTGCATACGGTGATCTACAGGGCTTCCTGAACGCAACTTCCCTTCTTACTACAAGCTCAAGGGTCTCTCAGCTTAACGTTAGTACTTACCACCATAAATGCTCCCTGCTTTTTCCAAATTAGCAAGGATCAGCACAGTAAATTGTTTGTCATGTCATAAATGTTGGTTCTCATCACGCAACCGTTCAGACCAAAACATTATGCAGGTCCAAAGCCAAGTGCAAACTCCACTACAGTACATAAAGCACTGAAGCTTCCTGTTTGTAGATGATTTTAACTAATTCCTAAGGGCCCTTAAGCGACAGCATCTCTATCCTTTTTCATACTATACTCACGCACTTGGCCTAGAACAGGCATTAATCCCTGACTTGCATGGCCCTGTCTGTGTTTGCCCGAGAAGGATCCACATTAGGTCTGCTTCCAACAGCAGATTACTGCACATGGATCACTTCCAATACTACTTCTTCAAGAACCACAATGAGTGCAGATATGGATCTAATTTATTCATTAACAGGAGTCGGGAATGCACTGCAATTCTGATACTGTACAAGAATGTAGGGTTTAATGACCGCATTATGTTCTGTGAAACAAGTCACTGACCAGAATGGATACCATAGTCACATAGTGTCTTTATGCTACTGTAATGTAAATATAAATGGTATTTTCACATGAAACTGCATGCAAACTATACATGAATGTGTCTAAACTGTTATACACATGCTAAACGTTTTGTAATTTATAGAAATTCACAATAAGAAAATACTGTAATGCACTGTTACGACCCTGTCTAGGGTAAAGCCATAAAACAGGAAGCGCAAAAAAAGTCTCTAAACACATCAACCAAGTTAGAACAGTCTCCAGTCCAAACATGACGAACTTCCACTCTTTAACTCCCGCCTCTGCTCGTGGAACTGCAGCATTGAATGGCTGTTTACAGCTGCAGTGTCCGTACTTAAAAGACGGCTTTTTATTTACTAATTTATTATAATTTTTCAGACCTCGGTGGTTAAAGTGAATGGACGTTGATCACATGGTTGTTAAACGGTGCTTACCTGTATTTGAATTGTGTATTTAATAAATCCTGTAACCTTTAATTTGTAACAAAATGCTCTCTTAACCGTGATATCTCACCAAAGAACCCAATGGAAAATGACAATCCATTCATACACAGCTAGAAATGGTTAATCTTGGTATATAGACAAATGCACAGAACATTTACATTTACAGCATTTAGCAGACACCCTTATCCAGAGCGACTTACAATTGGTACAGTCTTACAATCCAAGCAATTGTGGGTTAAGGGCATTGCTCAAGGACCCAACAGTTGCAGCTTGGCAGAGGTGGGATTTGAACCCTGGACCTTTTGGTCCATAGTCCAGTATCTTAACCGCTAGGCTACCACAGAAACAATATTTATGACATGTATGCATCCAAAATCAGATTGACAGGTGTGGGCTTAGTTTCACAGGTCCACTCTGGACACGTTGCTGATGAAGGTACATTCAGGCTACTGCATGGCAGAATTTAACAAAACAAAGCTAACTGAGGCATCCAAGATCAAAACTGTCATGGTTTTGCCACAGCATAATCCTTGTATCCTCCAGCCTTCATCTGATTAAAAACAAATCCACCACTATTATCAGTCTTCCAGAATCCACTCTGTTGTACACAAATTTGTCAAGACTGATGACACAGTATTCTTGTAAACATGTCAGATAAGGTCCCCGGATCATAAGCTCCTGTTTTGTGGCTTAGTTCCAAATCTGACATTGGCTAAATCTGAAGCTGGGCGTTAACCATGCACTATCACAAGAGCTCATCTGATTCTAAGAGGCAAACTCCCCAAAGTGGGAGAAAAACATAGCAATTACTCCAGTTCTCATTTAAGAGGTTTAAGAGTACTGTGTTTTTACAGTACTGTGCAAAAGTCTTAGGTCACCATTAGATTTGTTGTTTTAGCAATGCTATAATGACTGTATATAATACATTGTCGCCAATTGGATCCAAAAATTTCAAACTTGGATTCGTCATTCCATATTACCCTTTTCCACTGATCTTCAATCAAATTTTCTGCATATCTTAGCCTTTTCACCCTGTTCCCCTTCTGAAAAAAAGTGGTTTCTTGGCTGCTATCCTTCCAAAAAGACCATTCCAGATCAAGCTTCTTCGGACTCTAGAAGGGTCAACTTGGCATCCTGATCAAGCTGCCAGATGCTGATAGTGCTCAGGTATAAGGGGAGATCACACAAAATAATTGCTGTAGCATATAGAAGCTGTTTTTCTAATTCTTTCTTGTCTTATTGTCCTGGTCTTACTGGTTCATATATGGCCATTATACCATTGCTAAAACAATGAACAATGGCACATCTACTCTAATGGTGGCCTAAGAATTTTGCAAAGTACTGTAATTCACAAAAGTGCGCCCAAGAAGCAATGATTATTTCAATGCTTAATTAATTAACTGTCCCGAAATCCTCCCAGTCATGGTAGCTGAAACTTTTTGACAGTTAAAAAAAAAAATGACATTCAGCTTTTGCGTCCAACTTTCACGTCATCTCACAGCAGCAGCCTGGAGCTTCATCTGCAGTACCTCATTACTGAAAAGACAGGAAGTCTGGCAACTCCTCTCCGTGGCCCCGCTGAGACGTCAAAGCTCTTGCCGCATACTACTCAGCATTTTAAATTGACCACCGGGTACCCGTGACGCAAAGTAGCCGTCTCTCGCGCGCATTAACTTTCCGAAAGGTAGGCTACAGAGCCAGATTTGACCTTGGTAGGTCTCCAGGGAAAACTGAATGCTGCACAAAGAAATTAAACACTTCCTAGTCAGGGAAACAGCTGATATGCAACGAGCTTCACATTTACAGACACTGACAGCATTTATTTACAGCCTGTAAACCCTGACATTATGCCATTTATGAGCTGCTTCAGGGCGGTGAAGGAGGTGCCTGTGAACATCTTCACACGCTCTCCCAAACTGAGCACAGAGGTCCAGAGTAAACAGCAAGACGTGGACGTGCCTCAGTTACCTCCTTGTCTGCTTCATCTCATGCAGCAGGGATGGAAGGGCTCCACCTAGAGGCAGAAATCTACTCTGTCACTGCTGGATTGGCCTGATCGTGGCAGGCATTCAGCTCTCTGATACATGATCTATCCAGCGTATTTCAGCCAGACGGAGAGGAAATGAAGCAAAACCATAATAACTTTGATGAATATATATATATAGAAGGGGCAGTCACACTCCGTAGGGCACTCCTTAGGCGGCGATTTCTCATTGTTCATTTTATCGCTTTTTTTTTATAGAAGCACTTTCTTGTTTTGAAGTTCTATAATTACAGATCGTAGTCCATCTGTGTCTCTACACACAGTGGGGCAAGAAAGTATTTAGTCAGCCACTGATTGTGCAAGTTCTCCTACTTAGAAAGGTGAGAGAGGTCTGTAATTTTCATCATAGCTACACTTCATCTATGAGAGACAAAATGAGAAAAAAAATCCACGAAATCACATTGTAGGATTTGTAAAGAATGTCATTATACATTATGGTGGAAAATAAGTATTTGGTCAATAACAAAAGTTAAACTCAATACTTTGTAACATAACCTTTGCTGGCAATGACAGAGGTGAAACGTTTCCAGTAAGTCTTCACCAGGTTGGCACACAGTGTAGCTGGTATTTTGGCCCATTCCTCCATGCAGATCTCCTCTAGAGCAGTGATGTTTTGGGGCAACACGGACTTTCAACTCCCCCCACAAATTTTCTATGGGGTTGAGGTCTGGAGACTGGCCAGGCCACTCCAGGACCTTGAAATGCTTTTTACAGAGCCACTCCTTCGTTGCCCGAGCGGTGTGTTTGGGATCATTGTCATGCTGGAAGACCAGCCACATTTCCATCTTCAATGCTTCTCACTGGCTGGAAGGAGGTTTTTGGCTTAAAATCTCACGATAAATGGCCCCGTTCATTCTTCCCTTAACACGGATTCAGTCGTCCTGTCCCTTCTGCAGAAGAACAGCCCCCCAAAGCAAATCCTCTTCTGGATCATCCATATGCTCTCTTGCAAAACTTCAGACGGGCCTGGACATTGTAATGTGCTGGCTTAAGCAGGGGGACACGCCTGGCACTGCTAGGATGAGAGTTACCTCTCAGCGTGTAGTGTGTGTTACTGATGGTAGCTTAGCTTTGTTACTTTGGTCCCAGCTCGTCTGCAGGTCATTCATCAAGTCCCTTCCGTGTAGTTCTGAGATTTTTGCTCCACCGTTCCCATGATCATTTTTGACCCCACAGGATGAGATCTTGTGTGGGGGCCCCAGATCGATGGGAGATTATCAATGGTCTTGTAGTCTTCCATTTTCTTACAGTTGCTCCCACCGTTGATTTATTCACACCAACCTGCTTGCCTATTGTAGATTCACTCTTCCCAGCCTGGTGCAGGTCTACAATTTTCGTCCTGCTGTAATTCCACAGCTCTTTGGTCTTGAGTTTGGAGTCTGACTGTTTGAGGCTGTGGACAGGTGTCTTTTATACAGATAACGAGGTCAAACAGGTGCCATTAATACAGGTAACGATTGGAGGACAGAAGAGCTTCATAAAGAAGAAGTTACAGGTCTGTGAGAGCCAGAAATCTTGCTTGTTTGTGGGTGACCAAATACTTAAATTCTTTAAAAATCCTGCAATGTGATTTCCTGGATTTTTTTTTCTCATTTTGTCTCTCATAGTTGAAGCGCGCCTATGATGAAAATTACAGACCTCTCTCGTCTTTCTAAGTAGGAGAACTTGCACAATCAGTGGCTGACTAAATACTTTTTTTCCCCCACTGTCCTCTGTTAGACCCTTTTAGTCTGTTCTCTAATTGCCAATGACCCCCACAGGACCAGCACAGATCAGTTACTGTTGGGTAGTGGTTAGTGTGTGTTGTGCTGGTATGAGTGGATCAGACACAGCAGTGCTGCTGGAGTTTTTAAACGCTGTGTCACTATGCACTCTAGTGTACACATCTACCATGTTGCTCCACTTTGTAGATGTAACTTCAAAGACAGTAGTTCAACTGTTGTTGCACAGTTTGTGTTAGTCATCCTCTAATCCTTCATCAGTGCTCACAAGACAATGTTGGAGACATGTATCAGGGAAATTAAAACAAAAGCACTTTTAAGTATAGCCTAAGAAATCTCCATTTTTGTTTGTCATATAAGCTTATAAGCTACGATGTGGTGATAAAAAAGTAGGATTAAATACGCTGCAGTATTCCTTTGTGCATTCCTTAAAAATGAGTAGAACTCAGCATTAAAAGAGAAAAAACTAATATGCAGTGGTAGCTTGGTTCTTGAATTCGGTTGTCGACGCATTTTGACTAGAAAAATTTCTCTCGGTTCTTGTCGTTTGCGTCGTACTTGGTGCACTTGCACGAGCCTCGTTTCAGCCGAAACATGATTCACGACTCAGTACACAGTGATTCAGTGAATCAGATTCACAATAGCGCTTGCACAGTGAAGATCTCTGCTGTGTTTATCGTGTTTTTCTTTATATTTTATTTTACAATACTGTATTCTTAGTGAAAGTCCTTAAATGGTTACTTATAACAGCCAACCGAAAGGAAAACAGGAATCCATTCAATTCACTACTCACTAAATTCAATGAGATTTTCAACGCCTTTATTTAAGCTTTGTGTTGATGCTTTTTGCCAAATGTTAAGGTCGGCGCCGCTATGATACACTATGGACTATATTAAACTCATCAGTTCATGATGCATTTAACTTGTCTTAATTTTTAATTTGTATTAATTTACGTTTCAGACCCCCAGATTTACATTATTTACATTATTCTGTATGGAAAAAAAGTGCTTGGTACTTCTGGAACGAATTAACGACGAGGTACCACTGTCATTTGAGTGGTCTGTTTATCACCAACAAGCAATGACGTCAGTATTTAAAGTAAATGCAGAAGAAAAGCGCAATGAAATTCACTGAGTTTGAACCTACAGCTCAAGTGCAAAAGTATTAAACTCTATTTAAAGTATCATTCTCGTATCTCCCATGTGCATAATGCTCAGTTCTCTGTGAGACCCCTGCCCCTCTGTCATAGTGCACATGCCTTCAATATCGTCTGAGACCAGCTGAGGGCAGTAGTGATGGGAATTCCGGCTCTTTTCAGGGAGCCGGCTCTTTTGGCTCGGCTCACTGAAAAGAGCCGGCTCTTTCGGCTCCCTAGTGGCTCTTGAGATTGTTTGTAGCTTAATTTATTTATTTATTATAATCTCTCTCTCAATCGACTCCCAATCGACTCCCAATTGACTCCCAATCAGGAGCCGGCTCTTACAGCCGGATCGGTCGCGACCGACACATCACTAGAGGTGTTCATCATCTCACGCTGTTCGCAAAGGCGAACTTTCTGCTGCCTGTGTTTTTCCGAGTCCAAAAGTGCCGGAATAACGAAACTGACAGCGGGTGTGCACGCGAGTGAGTGTGGCAACACAGTAGGAAGGGAGTGGCGAGTCTGCAAAAGCTCACTGCTTTGGGCGATGTCAAGCTAATTGTCAGATAGAATCTGAAAGTACATTGTGGTTTAATGATAACGTGTGGGTGTGATTCTCTGTGAGAAGAAGACAAGCAAAGCCCTCCCTGAGAACCAGGGTGGTTTCAGCATGTCATGTTAAGACAGAACGTACTAGTCTTGTGATAAGGGAGACTTAAGACAGTCTGTTTGTTATTAGAATAATATTGATATCTATTAAAAAGAGACATATTGAGACATTTTATTATACGTCCTGTATTCAGTGCCCCATCCTTTTATTTTCCTTAAATAAGAAATCTGTTCAAAACTTCCTTCTGTCTAAAAAACCCCACTGTATCCATGACAGATGAGATTCTGTCTCGTTGCTCCACAGGCACCCAAACCCTATGACACACTTTTACATTTCACTCTGAATCGAGTGCAAGATTTGATACGCACTTGTGCGAAGTGCAAAGTAAAAAGGTACACGATAAAAATGAGGTGTTTGACCTTTACACATCATCTTATACATTGTAAAAAGTGAAGTGTAGGACTACAGTCAAACCCCAGATGCTCTTGACAAGACACCAGTCCATCACCTCCTATTTCTCAGACACAGTCTGCATGTGTTGCCTGACTTAGCACCAAAGTATCACTAAATCAGAAATGGTTTGGTTATTCAGACAAAGAGAGACTATTTTCTACTTTTTCCTATAAGAAACGCCTAGCTGTTTCCCATACATTTAAAACCTCCATCTCATCGGTCCTTCTGCCTCATCCATCACGGCAGGATAACGGGAGCTTTGAACAGTGGGGTTGGTTCATAGCAGATCCACGGTCAGACACAAGCAGCCTAGAGAAAAGCTCCAATCATTAGGCCTAACTGACAAAAGGAATTGTAATTTCAAGGTCAGTACCATGCAGTGGAAAAATCGATTTGTATCTGATGTTCAGCTCATGAATTTCAATGGATTTCATCATAGCGCTGACATTATGGAAATCCAACGTCTGACATACTGCCGTAATGTAAGCGAGGGGTCAACGATCGACTGAATAGACCAGAAATGAAAAACAGCATTGTCAATAGGAGCTCCGACTTCATGCTATCTCCCCATGGAAAACAACTCAACCTGCTAGAGCAAATGGACTCTTGTACTTACAAGACTTGGTCAGACGTAAATAAATTAGCATGTATTCACTAAAACAATCGTGTTTAGCCCACATGGGCATTATTCTGGATTGCTAAGTGGTGCTTTAAATCAAGGACACAACCTTTTAATCCACAGAGACAAACATCAGCAGGAAAACGGTCAGTGACTTTCAATGCCAGAATTCCAATGAGTCGTGTCATGAAATTTCCACCCTGCTAGAGCCTGATCAACTGTAAGTCCTGTTATTGCGATGTGGAAAGATCTAGAAGCTACAACAGCTCAGTCCCAAGCTTACAGGAAAGGACCTGTAGCACGTACAGTATTGTGCAAAAGTCTTAGGCCACCATTAGATTTGATGTTTTAGCAATGCTATAATCACCATAATATAACATATTGCCAATGATTGGACCCAAATTGGATTTGTGACTCCATAAACTGTGGTAGCCTAGCGAGTAAGGTACTGGACTATGGACCAGAAGGTCCAGGGTTCAAATCCCACGTCTGCCAAGCTGTTACTGTTGGGTCCTTGAGCAAGACCCTTAACCCACAATTGCTTGGATTGTAAGATTTTTATCAACTGTAAGTCGCTCTGGATAAGGGCGTCTGCTAAATGCTGTAAATGTAAATGTATATGGGGACTGTGATAGCCTAGTGGTTAAGGTACTGGACTTTGGACCAGAAGGTCCAGGGTTCAAATCCCACCTCCGCCAAGCTGCCACTGTTGGGTCCTTCAGCAAGACCCTTAACCCACAACTGCTTGGATTGTAAGACTGTACCAATTGTAAGTCGCTCTGGATAAGGGCGTCTGCTAAATGCTGTAACTGTAAAATGTAAAAACTCTTTTCCTCTAATTTTCATCCCAGTCCTTCTGAGCTTTATACTACCTTCAGAAAAAGTTGGTACAATCAGTCGATAGAAGCTGAAACAGCAGCGACAGAATGATGACCCTTCATTCGGCTTTCCCTCCATCAGACATGGCCAGCTCTAAGACATAAACTACCACTAAGATTTTAAATACTGAGGTTTGAAGTATACACTTCATAGTTCAGACACAAGACTTTCACAAGATTTGCCTTAAATACTTTTAGCCACAATACCATGACTTTAATTCCACACTAAAAGGCCTTTCGTAAGTTCAAGTATGTTCTAGTATGTTCTGTCTTAAGTCAGATTTATCAATGGAGCATTGTCTCAAAGCAGCTTTATCTAAGATCAGTCCTACATCGAGCAAGCCTAGGGTGTTATAAGGAAGAAACCTTGTGAGGACCAAGACTCAAAAAGGGACCCAAAGTCCTTGATGATATATGTAAGAAATGAACTAAGTTATCAAATGAATACATTTATAATAATAGTTTAAAGAAATAGAAACAAAATAAATAACAGAGAAAATATTAAAAATATCTAATAATATATTGACTAATAAATAAGAGATCATGTAATATTATGAAAAGTATAATAAAGTTCAGCTGCTTAGTCAGTGACACAAGAGTGGACAGGACTTTCCACATGAGAGATGAGGAAGCATGGTTTTGGACAGCAAGAATTTCATACACACAGCACTCCTTCCCAACCAGTGAAAGATGAGGAAACATCTTGTTTTTAGAAAATCTGCAGAGTCAAGAGGTGAAAAGTGGGAGTTAATTAAACCTCTGGATCTGAAGTAACTCATGTTAAGCCACAAGCAGTTGAGTTGCGGAGCCACTAGTATATAGTCTTATGGGAATTTGCGTCAAGTTACTTATCTTGTTGGTTTATTAAATGAAAAGGAGTTTAAAACTCCAATTTTAAATATTACTATATCCTCACAATAAAGCATACTGTTTATGGATATCAGAATATCCCATCCAAAAACTGAGAAAAGTGAAAAGGTCATTTCACTTCTACTTTCTGATGCTTTTAAAAACATGAGGGAGTGGTGATATGTTCTTAGCTGTGGGAATTAAACTGCTCCTCCTTCCTCTTTCACTCCCAAAGGGGAGAAACCTTGGGCCAGAAGCGTTGTTTTTCTCTACACAAGTGACTGGGGGTTACATTGTGGCTCTTTATGTGCCACAGCCCTGAAGAAACCCAGCCAAAGCACATATTTTACCATCTACTGTTTTTTTGTAGTTCTGATAGGAATATGGTTAGGGGTGCATAGTTCAGGCATGCCTGCGAAACTACCAGTGAACTTTCTATGAAGGAAGTTTCATTTTTAACCAACTGGGTGTGTCGTGGTGATCAAGTTCAGTTCAAATGATTTCCCAGAAGATTATGAAACATAGGGTCACGTATTTAAACAAACACCCTGTGGCAGAGTTTAGCTGGAACAGCATAAACAGCACGCTAATTACAGGCTGTGGGCCGAGGAACGGTATTAATATCCTGATTAGTCACATCACTGGGTTAGCCTTCAACAGTGGAGGTTGAGGGGGAAAAAAATCCAAGCAAAAGTCAAAGTAAGGACTGTATTATTAGCTAAACCGTGAACGTGATTTCAACAGGCATGGGAGATTAGGAGGAAAGATCACCCCTGTTTGAAGACTGACATTTATAGTGTGTGTGAAGGGCATTCATCTCATTCTGTAACACTCCATGCCATTATGTGTACTGGAGTGCTGTCAGGGTGTCACTGTCGATTGGACGAACATGATTTGGAAGTGGTTCTGATAGCAGTCAGGAGCGATAAGCTGACAGATTTTCATTATTGGTCATTTCAGATTTCCAGTGGCTCATTGTCATGTTGGGCTTGTCAAGGGTAATGGATTATGGGCTGGACTTATGATAAGGAGCTCAGATGTTCAGTCCTGCTCAGTGGTGGATCGTTAGAGCTAGGCCATCAGTTTTGAGGATAAATTGGGGGGGGTTGGAGTTAAGACTAACTCTAGTCTTAAATCTTAATCCCTGTTCTACACAACAGCTGCACTGGTTAAATACATGTACTGTTTTATTTAAAGACGCTGGTTAAAACGTGTGGTAAGTGACTAGCGTGTGCACTAGGATGGGGGCCGTATGTCCAATCCATTTTGGAAAGATGCAGGGCAGGATTAGGACATATAAGGTTGGAGGTCACCCCATTCAACGCCGGATGTCCTCAAAGCGTGATGTTTATGGAAATGTTGTATGTCGGTGGGACAGATGCACAGGAAGAGCCAGCGACACACACACACACAACTTCAATTACTGAGGGACAAATGGGTACTGACTAATATTCTGTTCAGCAAACCCAAACAAGCACTAATCATCCTTGTTTTTGTTACAAACCCAGGCGTGGAATTCCTATCCCTGCATTCCAGACCACGAGATGCCATCTCCACACAAACCCTGTACTCGTGAAGCGCCAGCAAAGCCGAGAAACATCACAGAGTTGGCAAGTGCACTACACAATATACCAGTAGGGGCATGATTAAATGGCAACGGACTCAACATCATTCATAAACATCCTGCACACAATAAGCAGTGCTGAATAACTTCAGATTTAATGAAGAGGAAGCTGCATAAGGAAAAACAACAACTGCATCCCTCCGGCAGTGGGTTGATAAATATTGCAACCAGTCCTGCAGTTGGTGCTCGGCGTCTTAAATGGAAGAATTCATGTCGTTTATAAAGAGCAAATGGTTTTAAATGCAGAGGGAAATCAAACAAGACCACATAATATTTCTGCATGACTGGATACATTGGAAATACCATTTGGTAATGCCTCAACGTCCTCCTGTCACGGTTAATAGCAGACTGAATAGCTAACTACATTAACGTACATTTGTCACAACCAGAAACAAATGGGGTCTTGATTTGCGTTGTGATATGCTCAATGATTTATTCATTGTGGCCATACGACAATTTAACACAAAGCCACAATTCTAGCTAGTGTCTGTGCAAGTTCTCAGTCATCCAGGTCATGGTAGACATGAGTGTTGAGTTGAAGGCAACTAGCCGACGTCTTTGTTCTTGAAGTCATTTCACCCCTCATCTGAAAGTCTTCTTCAGTTCTGGAAAAGCTGATGGAGAGTCCCAGATATTTAACCCTAATGACCTTTGAGGTGACAATTCTAGCTAGCCTCTAGGACCATGTCTGTCTCTTATAAGTTACATTACGTTAAATATGAGAAGCTAAGAGTGACATTCCACATCGATGAGCTCTATGTGACAAGTTTAAGGGCTGTACAGTTGACCACACAGCTAGACATATCAGTCTGTTTCCAGCGTTAACCACCTGCTGATGAACACCATTACAGGATGGCTTGACAAACATCTTTTACGTGAAGTCCTCATTTTATACTGCATCGTTAGCCTCACGCAGGCAAGATGCTCTGTTAGTCATAAGGGAAGGAGCAGACTTTTTCCCAAGGCTTTGCTGGTCAAAGGAGCCTGTTTTCATTAGCCGAAATTGAGAACAGGATATTCTCTGTTCCTGCTAAAAGAACCTCTGGGTTTAATTGAAGCGAGGATGAATAAGGGCTTCGTACTTAAATACTCTTGTGAAAGGTGTGGTTTATTCGGAATGGGGGGGAATTTGGCATAAACATCTGTGTGTCCCCACAGGTAAAGCTGAAAGCGGTGGTGTAATTATTCTAGAGAATGTTTCCCAATACCAAATGAAAATAGTCCACCAACCACAAACATCCAGCCACCAGCATCATGAAGGCAGTGTCCTGTGGGCACCAATGAAGTGCCTAATCCTGAAGGTTAGAGGATGACTAACACAAACACATACTCCAGCAGCACTGCTGTGTCTGATCCACTCAGACCACCACAACATCAGTGTTACTACAGTGCTGAAATGGATCCACCACCCAAATAGTACCTGATCTGTGCTGGTCCTGTGGGGGTCCTGACCATTAGAGAACAGAGTAAAGGGTACAAACAGAGTTTGTAGACAAACAAATAGACTATAGTCTGTAATTGTAGAACTACAAAATGCTTCTATATGGTACGTGGAACTGATAAAATGGACAACAATGGTGTAGCTAATAAAGTGGCCGGTGAATGTATGTAGTTAAAAATGTTGTGATATTGTGATTCAGCCCTAGTTCTGAACCTTTCTGAATATTTCATGTGGTATTACTGCTTCTTCTGTCATGTTGCTGAAATTCTCTCTGTGACTCAGCAGATTTCAGAAGAGGAGCCTGTCGTCCTTTTTTAAGCTCCAGGCCTACAATTCCAAACCAAAGCTCGCACTCCACACCAGAATACTAACTACAGGGCAGTGCTGCAGTGTCTCCTCATCTCAGCAAAGGTTCATTCAAATGCAGCAGTCATTACAATAACGAAAGCATGCAAGGCAGTATTTGTTTTCTTTTCCAATAAGAAATGATTCGATGTGATATGATCTGCGTAATGAACAGCGCTCATAGTGGCTCTGATACTTTTAATTAAAGGGTTATGTTAAAAGGGTCACAGCATTACAGAAGGCAGTACATCAGGGTGATATGGTTCACTTTAGAAAATTAAGCAGACGTTAACTAATTACACAAAGCAATAGCTTTTATCATGTATAAATCTTACTTGTAGTACATTATTAAGCTTAAAATACGAACATTTCCCAATAGTAGATATAATGTAGTTATTATTATGAAAGCATTAAAGACAAGAATATAAAACACTAATAATATTTCTGTAATAAACTACATAAGAGTGGGCAGGCCATTAGAATTCATTTACTTGGCAACGTAGTAACACGGCTGACAACAGACTGGAGCTGTTGCCTGAAAAAAAAAACAACTTCAGATATACGAAACTGGTTTAGATTTTACACAACGATGCAAAGTTAAGGAGCTCACCATCAGGAGAACACTGAACAACAACAGTGTGCATGGAGGTTTGAAAGGAGAAAGCCACTTTTCTCCCAAAAAAAACCACCACAGTTTGCCAAAGGTTACATTTATAAGCCAGAAGGCCATTGGAAAAATGTTTTGTGAACAAAAAAAAATGTTGCTTTAAATGTGAAGTGGTATGCTTGGAGAAAATAAAACACTGCATTTCAGCACAAGAACCTTATCCCATCTGTGAAACATGGCGGTATCATGGTTTGGCCCTGTTTTGCTGCATCTAGGCAAGGATGACATGCCACCATTGATGGAACAAAGAATTCTGAATTATACGAGCAATTTCCACAGGAAAATGTCAAGGCATCAGCCTCTGATGTGAACCTCAAGAGAACATGGGTCAAGCAGATGTCCTGAAATGAATCCAATACAAATGTGGTTTAAGGACCTGAAGTGAACAGTTCGTATGAGGAAACCTACCAATAGCCCAGAGTTAAAGCTGTTCTGTATTGAGGAGTGGGCTAAAAACCTTCTCTTCTGATATGCCTTATGTAACATACATTAAGAAATCCAGACACTTGATCTCCCAGTGCCTTAAACCCCCATTCAGTACAGATGATATCAAGTATCCTTGATAAAACAACGAAAGACAAACAATCACACATCATTCTTGTTCATCTCTGTCTGTTGTTATCGCAGCAAAACAAACATGTGGCAGCCTGGTATTGTTTTGCCCTGACTAAACTAAGACAGGGCACTGAAATATCTGTGATGAGTCATGCCAGGTCAGATGACTAGAGGATTGCATGACTGAGAGTGCCCCCCCACCCATCCCCTTGCCTTGAGCATAGCTGAGCATAGCTGTTTGTGGGGTGTCAAGGAAATGACTCGACACTGGATGATGAGAAGACTCAGACTTCCCTAAACATCACATTCCGGTCTATTTCGTGACTGGTGACAGTGGGTTTGTCGTCTATTCTGCCTGATTGCCTGAGAGACCAAGTCCCTCAGTTCATAACGAGAGAGGTTATGATTATTGCCGCATTATGGACTCGCAAGCGGCTTAATGCTTGCATAATCTAACCCTAATTGAAAATCCCCGTCCCCCAAGGACATCAGTGGCTGGCTCGCCGGGAGCTTACCCAACCTGCCAGTGTGGAAAACCCAGCACGCAAGGACACCGAAATAGGAAAATCAGCAGGACAGCCTGGAACGGACGCGGCAAATGTGAAAGTCATCTATAACCCCTGAGAGATAAAGGTGAGCTAAAGAATTTATGGATAACCGAGCCGGGTTGCCAAAATCCTTGTTTAAACTATTTAGGCACGCCTAAATTAAGAAGTATCTGGACTATCAATAGCGTCAGAACATTCATTGAGAGGAGGAGATATAGAGACCTGATACAGCTGCATATGCACAGAAAGTTCTCCCCAACCTCTCTACAGCTCAGTAAATACCTGGTCTGCATCGGGGTGACATCAGACTGCTGGAGAGCGCCAGAAAAAGCTGCATACCTTCAAAACAGCTGCAGTGGCACCAAATACACACGCACACACACACACACACACACACACACACACACCTACCTACCTCTATGCACATGCCGGCTGGCACAAACACCATGTGAGCTGTAGGGTCCTCAGACAGCCCTGCGTACTGCCGCTATCCCTCTCCTGTACCAGACACGGTCTCAGACACTCTGCCCATTGGGAGCTTGATGGACAGACTCAAAAAAAGCAGAGCTAACAATCTAGCCACCAGTAACAGCTGCTGTGCAAAGCTTCTCCCTCTATGGCTTCACCTAACGTGACGTAGGCACTGAAGGAGGTACACCTCCTCCCCTTCCTTCCTCCCTGTTACTGTCTCAAACCCCTCCTCTTAATTCACTCCCTCTTTCTGTCCTTCTGTCAGTCTTCTCTCAAATCCTCTCTCTCTCTCTCTCTCTCTCTGTCTCTCTCTCTCTCTCTGTGTACCTTTATGCTGGGTGAACAGGCTCAGAACTAACATGTGTGTTTAATGGAGAACTTGCCAAGCAAAGCACAGTTTTGGAGGAAAACATGACACTTCATGAGATATCCAGCACTAATTGGAGATACTGGCCCAACAACCAAGCGATAACCACCGTTTACCCCCCCCCCCCCCTCCCCCACACACACACACTTTTTATTCTTTATTTTACATACAGTGGTACCTCAGTTCTTGTCGAATTGAGGTATCGACGCATTTTGACTAAAAAAATTTCTTTCGGTTCTTGTCGCACTTGCTTAAACTTGAATGAGTCAAGCCACGTGCCTCGTGTCAGCCAAAACTCGATTCATGATTCAGTGATTCAGATTCACAATAGCTCTTGCTCAGTGAAGATCTGCGCTGTGTTTATCGTTTTTTTTTTTGGTCTTTATTTTTACATCTACAGTACTGTGTTCTTAGTGCAAATACATCTCCATGGATCCTAGAAAAGTTAGTCATAAAAGTCAACCGAAAGGGAAATCAGGAACGAAATCCTCCAGGCCAACGCGCTGAAGTTAGCATTAGCTGCTATGCTAGCACCCTGAGTTCACCGATAGACTAAGGGCTTTGCTTTTCTATTTCCATTACTTTCAATCCATTACTCAATAAGTCATGAGATTGTTCAGCACTTTATTATAAAATAAGATTTGTTTGAATGATTTTGGCCAACTGTAGGTTATTGTATAAGTGTTAAACGTAAGTGTTAATCTGTAATAAGCTCCTCTGTGATACAGTACAGACTATATTAAACTTATCGGTTCATGATACATCTAACTTGTGATAGATTTCTCTGAGGAGGCAAGATGGCTCGTTGGGTAGCACTTTCGAGAAGGTCCTGGGTTCAGTCCCTAGGTGGAGCGGTCTGGGTCCTCCCCATGATCGTGTGGGTTTACTCCGGGTACTCTGGTTTCATCCCACAGTCCAAAGGTGTCTAAACTGCACTAGTGTGTGAGTGCCTGAGAATATGTGCCCTACGATGGCTTGGCATGCTGTGTAGGGTTGCTCCTGCCTTGCACCCTATGCCGGTGGTTGTTCAGCGACCCTGTCCAGGATTACATTTACAGCATTTAGCAGATGCCCTTATCCAGAGCGACTTACAATTGGTACAGTCTTACAATCCAAGCAATTGTGGGTTAAGGGCCTTGCTCAAGGAGCCAACAGTGGCAGCTTGGCAGAGGTGGGATTTGAAGCCTGGACCTTCTCGTCCATAGTCCAGTACCTTACCCGCTTAGCTAAGGTACTGTCGGATTGTGGATCAGACGGATAAGTAAGTGAATGAACAAATGAACGAATGAATGAATGAATGAATGACTGGACGTATTTGCCTGAAAATATCCAAACCATAAATCAGGAAGCACCTGTACAATACAACTCCACTAATGCATATAATGCCTTATACAGTGTGGATTTTCTGGGGGTCTTCATTCAATTATTATTCCTTATGGCAAAAATTTGCTCAGTACTCATCAGTTTCGGTTCCCGACAACAAACAATTAATATATTACATATATTAGTGAATATATATATATATATATATACACACACACACACACACACACACACACACACACACACACACACACACACACACACACAGTGGGGCAAAAAAGTATTTAGTCAGCCACTGATTGTGCAAGTTCTCCTACTTAGAAAGATGAGAGAGGTCTGTAATTTTCATCATAGGTACACTTCAACTATTAGAGACAAAATGAGAAATCAAATTGCAGGATTTTTAAAGAATTTAATTGTAAATTATGGTGGAAAATAAGTATTTGGTCAATAACAAAAATTCAAATCAATACTTTGTAACATAACCTTTGTTGGCAATGACAGAGGTCAAACGTTTCCTGTAAGTCTTCACCAGGTTGGCACACACTGTAGCTGGTATTTTGGCCCATTCCTCCATGCAGATCTCCTCTAGAGCAGTGATGTTTTGGGGCAACATGGACTTTCAACTCCCTCCACAAGTTTTTCTATGGGGTTGAGGTCTGGAGGGGACTGGCTAGGCCACAATACATGGCCCAGTTCATTCTTCCCCTTACCACGGATCAGTCCTCCTGTCCCTCTGCAGAAAAAAACATGCCCCAAAGCATGATGTTTCCAAACCCATGCTTCACAGAGGTATGGTGGTTCTTTGGATGCAACTCAGCATTCTTCTTCCTCCCCAAACACGACGAGGTGAGTTTTACAAAAAAGTTCTATTTTGGTTTCATCTGACCACATGATATCCTCCCAATCCTCTTCTGGATCATCCATCTGCTCTCTGGCAAACTTCAGATGGGCCTGGACATGTTACTGGGCTTTAAGCAGGGGGGCACGCCTGGCACTGCCAAATGATCTGAGTCCCTCTCGGCGTAGTGTGTTTTACTGATGGTAGCCTTTTGTTACTTTGCGTCTCCAGCTCTCTGCAGGTCATTCATCAGGTCCTCCGTGTAGTTCTGGGATTTTTGCTCACCGTTCTCATGATCATTTTGACCCCCACGGGATGAGATCTTACTTGGGGCCCCAGAACGAGGGAGATTATCCAATGGCCTTGTATGTCTTTTCCATTTTCTTACACATTGCTCCCACAGTTGATTTATTCACACCAACCTGCTTTGCCTATTGTAGATTCACTCTTCCCAGTCTGGTGCAGGTCTACAATGTTCTTCCTGGTGTCCTCCGACAGCTCTTTGGTCTTGGCCATGGTTGAGTTTGGAGTCTGACTGTTTGAGGCTGTGGACAGGTGTCTTTTATACAGATAACGAAGTCAAACATGTGGCATTAATACAGGTAACGATTGGAGGACAGAAGAGCTTCTTAAAGAAGAAGTTACAGGTCTGTGAGAGCCAGAAATCTTGCTTGTTTGTGGGTGACCAAATACTTAAATTCTTTAAAAATCCTGCAATGTGATTTCCTGGATTTTTTTTCTCATTTTGTCTCTCATAGTTGAAGTGTAGCTATGATGAAAATTACAGACCTCTCTCATCTTTCTAAGTAGGAGAACTTGCACAATCAGTGGCAAAATATATATAAATATATATACGTATATATACACATATATATAGTTCGGTTCATTTTTGGGGGCTGTAGAGGGGTCTGAATTTTGTTTGACATGTTCACATATACAAAAGAAACCATGACTCAGCAGTCTGAGTCAACTTTAGAGGCTAAAACAGTCCAAGCGTGAAAGTCATTGGGTGTTATTCATTTTGATCGGCTGAAAAATCTGAACTAAAAAGACCACCAAAAATGCATCTGCCTTAGAGGCCTTCTGAACTTTTAGAGATTTCCCCTTCACAATAACAGCACTTCAAATGTGCCAGTGAACTGCTGGGAAGTTGGCATTGCCAGTCCATTCTCCTGCCAATGTTTGTCTATGAAGATTGCGCGAACGCATGCATGTTTGTAGAAGCCATCTGAATGCGGTCACATCTGTTCCATGGACTTAACTACAGAAGAATGGACCATTAAGGGAATTCTATTGATCAGGGGATTATTTATGGTTTTGCTTAGCTACAGTAAAAATACTATTAGTGAGTCACATGAAGAGAAGGTTGAACAATAAATATATGGCCATATCTCCCAGGATCAAACAAACGTTTTGATCCAAAACACATCACCAAAATACATACTCCTGCTTCATATTGTTTCTTTGTCTCTCACCTGGGTTCATTTGTGACTGCTCAAACAAAAATAACAACCCTATTTACATTCTCTTAACAAGGGCTGAGGAACAAGGGCTGTGTAGAATCAGCATGCCAACACATGCTCTAGTGGAGAGCATAACTCCAAGCACCCAAGGGTCCACCAAGCTAGGAAGAAGAGCTCCATTAGGAAGAATGGTCCATAGTCCATAATCCTTTTATGCTACTGTAAGGTATATATAAGGGTATATTCAGAAGGAAAGATACGTAAATGTGTCAGAATTACTGCTGAAAACATAAGTTGATGGTTTTCAGCACAAAGTGATTGATGGGTAATTGAAACGACTGATACTTTTGTTTGACAGAAGATGAAAATGCATCGACAGACAGTATTGCGACAAGTATGAAAGTTCAACCAGATGAAACAGTGTGAGTGAATGTGAACCAGTTATAGGTTAGAGAGAATATACAAGTATTGGGGGGACAAACAAAGGAGTACTACTTACAGTAGAACAGCTACAGTTACAAATGCCATTCACAGCTTGGCACAAATAAGTAGAGGAACGTCATCCACACAAACGTGAATAACTTACACAAAAAAGTCTCTAAACACATCAGCAAAAAACAACAACCCTTATTTATTGTGTTAATTTGCGTTTAACATCATATTGAATGCTTATAATTTCTTAATTGCTTTCATTTGATTTCTTTGTACAGATAGGTGGCTTGGTGGTTGAAGCTCTCGACAACTAATGAGAAGGTTGTAAGTCCGACTCTCAGTTTCACCAAGCTGCCACTTAACTTGAGCTGCTCTGGATAAGGTTGCCTGATACAGACGGTAAATGTCTATGAATAACTTGCCTTATTTTCGGTGACTGAACTACCCAACAGAGTCTAATGATGCCAGCCATGTGTGGTCCAAGAGAGCTAGAGTGTAGAAAGGATTACTCTTTTGTTTGTCGACCAAAGTGACATTAAACTATTAAATCACAGGCACCTGCTAGCTGAAGTTTAAAAAATAAAGAACTTTGTGTTTTGTGTTACATGTTTTTTACTTGTTTATGATGTTTCATGGGCAGCAACCTGAAAAGATGTAGTCCCCTTCGTCATGAGTCTCAGAGGAAGTACTTGATAGCCTCAGGGTGTCCAGACAGACAGTCAGACAGTCAGGGTTTTGACGAAAATGTAAGAACTGTCGACTAAAAATAATGACAAATCACACCTGTTATACCTTAATTTGACTCAGCCAGGAGATATTGTTTGGGGCCAGTGGGCAAAACCCTTTTCCTAGGTATCTCTGCCTACTGTTGGCAACAAGATATGTCAAAGTCAGATTTATTACAATAGGGCTTTTTACAATGGAGCCTTGTCTCAAAGCATCTTTGCAATTTTCTACTATTTTCTATTATCTATGTGCGCAAGTTTAGCAAAATTTTTCCTTGACAGCGGATTACAAAGAAGAAACCTTGGAAAACCAAGACTCAAACAGGGACCCAACCTCCTTGGGTGGTTTAGATGATATATATATATATGTACATATACGTGTATATATATATATATATACACACATACACACACACATGTACATACAGTTTATGAAACGATAGCATATAAGACAAAAGGGGAAATAAATAAAATATGGAGTACAATAGACGTATAAATATGTATATCGGGTTTTATTTAGCCCAGTATGGAGCCACTGTAGGACCATGTCTTCTGTTGAGCTGAAATATGGGACGGCATGAGGGAACACATTTAAAAACTAAATGTGTGTCATCATTTGGTCCACCTGAGTTTCTAAACTCAGACTCTCTTGTGAATCATCCATAATATGACAATCATTACATACAGTTAGCTATAGGTCATAAATAACACAAAGCTCTGATCCTCTTCTGGATGCGAGTCGAACAACTCCCAATCTGGCAACTGTTTTCACAGCACAACCTGCTCATGGCACCCCCAGAGAGTTGAGCTGTCTCTTCTCGGGCATGTTTATGACGAAAGAGAGGTTGCAGGTCTCTGAGGAGCTGCTCTTTCGTGGTAACACAACAGCCATGTGAAACACACACTATCTCTCTCTCTGTGTATATATATATATATATATATATATATATATATATATATATAAAAAGAGAGAGGTGAGATAAGAGAGGTCTGTAATTTTCATCATAGGTACACTTTAACTATGAGAGACAAAATGAGAAAAAAAATCCAGACAATCACATTGCAGAATTTTAAAGAATTTAATTGTAAATTATGGAGGAAAATAAGTATTTGGTCACCCACAAACAAGCAAGATTTCTGGCTCTCACAGGCCTGTAACTTCTTCTTTAAGAAGCTCGTTACCTGTATTAATGGTACCTGTTTGACCTCGTTATATATATATATATACACACACACACACACACACACACACACACAGAGTCAAAAAGCAGCTACTCAATCCAAGTCCAAGTCCTGACTAGGGTTAGTCAGCAGCGTTGGGAGTGACACAGTACAAAAGTACCGCATTACAGTAATCTAATTACTTTTTCCTATAACTACGAAGCATAACCTATTACAGTTACTGTTTAATAAAAAAAAAAGCAATGAGAAGAGCATTTATTCGCTGTAAATGACACCGGGTCAAAATAAAACAAAGAAGATGCAGAGTTTTCAGACCTCCATTAACAATACTAATAATAATACAAAGAAAAGTTTTAACAATTTTCAACAAAACTAATGTTTCAACTTAGGAAAGTTCAGAAATCAATATTTCAATCACAGCTTTCATGTAGGTTGTACTTTCCCTCAATAAATAAGACTTGGTACAGGTGATGAATGAATCAGTAGCTCAGTAAGTAGAATCAGGTGTGTCTGTGCTGGAATTCATCAGATACTGGAATGGATTATCTGCTGTTGATTTTAAGAACCCTAAGTGGTGTTTTTTCCAGAGCTGTATGTGAGCGAGTTGCTTTGATTTTATGTACAGTTTAAGACTGTCCTTACTAAATGTTAGCTAAACTGAACTGACAGCCAATAACCCTGGGGAACTGGGAGACAGGGACTGGGACGGTTAAGTAAAATGAACCCAAAATGAACCAAACCACACAGGTATTTAACATATTTTGAACCTCTCACTTTAGAATATGGTACTGATTACATTTAGGACATTGTGTTCAGCCACAAAGCTATTCAACTTGGTTTGATTAGTACTGTGTGAATACTTTTATCGTGCCAATTTACACACAGTCCCAAGATCTGAACTCATGAATGAGCCAACGCCTAATTGGTGAAGTCCCGCTTCACTGGCAAAGCCACCACCATGTAGACAGATCTGGGTGGACAGGCTTTTAGCCATGGCTGTCAAAACAACAAGGCACAACAAAGCAATTTTCAGCACCATGCGATTCTGTCACGATGCATTTTCCACTGATCTGACAAAGTGGCCTGACTTCATGCTCCATACAGCTGTGTTCGTCCTTTGTGTGATGTCGTGATATTCCCTCCTTTATGACACTTGTCGAAGGATTGAAAGGCTGTTTTTATTGATTTTAAGGAAGCATTAATCTCAATGTCACACCACGTGTTTTGTCCCGTTGGAGATTCTGACGCACGTGCCAGCTGAGAAATGAAGAGGACGGTATTATTAGCGAAATACACAGCGATCTGTGATCAGCAGACAATTCACAAAACAATAATATACTGTGGAAGTAGATAAACCAGTTCCGTTTTTAAATTACAGTTTACGGTGCTGTGATGTGCTCCATTCAGCCAGTAGGGGGCATCATTACACAATCAACATGAAGCAAAGCGAATCGCAGTGTTTCTCAATCTGCTGCTAGATGGAAATACAACATGCTTCTTTATTGTAGAATTATTAAGCCTCTAATTTAATAGCCTACACAATGCATAGCTGCTATTTTACATATTAAACAAAAAAGCTCATAACCACCAAAAGAGCAGTCAAAACAAAATGTCACTTTTCCAAAGCCCTGATCCAGAATTCATTACCAACCGTGTGCGGGTGCATAATTAATGACCGCCGGGTTGCAGATGCAAAGGTAGGTAGCTTCACGTCCTTAACCACTGAACGCAGAGCACTGGCACTCTGATTGGCTGCGATCACTCAAGGGAGCTCATTACAGAAAGCTACGGCGTGCCTAACTTCTGATGCAGGTTTGATCTCCAACCCGCACTGCGGCATCACACAGAGCTACAAAGCAGGGGGTAGGTAGGCTTCTGCACCTGAAGCAAACATGCTGCACAAGTTAAGGCAAGTCTGAAAAGTGGGGTTATGAGTTTTTCCATCAGTTTTTTAATACTGCCTTCGCTGGTCAGGGTCATGGGTCCTGAGGATATCCTGGAGAACGTAGGGTGCAGACGCCATTCAGTGTCACGTCTTGGCAAGGGTCACTGCTGACAACTGGCCTATCCTCTCTTAAGCTGGGTCGATCGTGACTAAACGCTATATTATATCAAACTATGGCGACTCTCTATCAATGTGCTCTAAGGAATCCTCATCTGATTTATAAAAGTCCACTAATGAGCTTTTTTGCATCTGCATATGTGTAACCTCACTGGCTTTGTTAATGTCCTTTACAATTCCAATAAAAAATTACAGTAAGCTGGCAAACAGACATCAAGCCTCCAGTGAATGAATCCTCCAATATAAAGTTGTGGGACTTCCGTGTCTGCCTGAGACACAAGCTCATAGATGGTTCGAGGAGCCATAAGACTAATGGCAGTAAAGCAGGTACAAACCACAAACAAATTGATCCGGCATCCTCTCAGTAAGTAACAGAGCCAATGCCAGCAGTTCAATCTGTGGTTTATAGTAAGGTGATCAAGGTTGTGGTACTTTTCATTTATAAATGCACACACTCCTCCACCATGTTTAGGATTTCCCCCAAATTTGGGGTTTGATTCATCCTAGTGAGTGTAACATTTTCAGAATGTATTAATGTGTCTATTAAGGGTCCGGTTCTGAAAGACATGTTTCTGTCAGAAAAATAATTGTTGAATGATGATAATCCCAAAAAGTCGACAATTTTATATTCCCCAACTTTTCGTTACCATATGCAGGGGCATACTGTGTACAAATGGAGGAAATTCAAGACCATTGTTACCCTCCTCATCAGTGGTCGACCAACAAAGATCACTCCAAGAGCAAGGCGTGTAATAGTTGGCGAGGTCACAAAGGACCCCAGGGTAACTTCTAAGCAACTGAAGGTCTCTCTCACATTGGCTAATGTTAATGTTTATGAGTCCACCATCAGAAGAACACTGAACAAAACAATGGGTGCATGGCAGGGTTGGCCAAGGAGAAGGAGAAAGCCACACTGCTCTCCAAAAAGCACATGTGACTCGTCTGCCAGTTGCTAAAGATCACCGTGGACGAGCCAGAAGGCCCACTGGAAGAATGTTTGTGGACGATGGACCAAAAATAGAACTTTTGGATTAAAAGCAAGCGTTATGTTTGGGAAAGGAAAAAACTGCAATAGCATAAGACCTTATCCCATTTGTGAAACATTGGTGGGTCGTATCTGGTTTGGGCCTGTTGGCTGCATCTGGCCAGGACGACTTGCCATCATTGAGGAACAATGAATTCGGAATTATATCAGAGGAATTCTAAAGGAAAAGTCCGGAACAATTGCCATGAACTGAATCTCAAGAAGGAAAGGTGGGTCAGCAAGCAAGACAACGACCCTACTAAGCACACAAAGCCGTTTCTAGCCGTTCTACCAAAGAATGGTTACAGAAGAATAAAGTTCATGTTTTGGAATAGCCATGTCTCTAAGTACAATATTTTTATCTCAATTGTTTAACTGGGTTCTCTTTATCTACTTTTAGGACTTGTGTGAAAATCTGATGATGTTTTTGGTCATATTTATACAGAAATATAGAAAATTCTAAAGGCCTCACAAACTTTCAGGCTCCACTGTACAACTCTTAAAACGTAAACAAACATGTAGATAGTGCACCAAAGGAAGAATGTGATGATGTTCTATTAACACTATCACCAAACTCCAAAGGGTTAAAGACGAGCTTGATAATATTTGCGGTACATGAATCAGAGCTGTATAACCTCCGTCAGATAGTACTACACATAGTGCGAGTTTGTTTACTCTGTACCATGCAGCGAGGGCAGCATTTAATGACATGTTTCATGTACAGCTGTCAAAGCACAGCCTCGTCGCTGACTGGTAAATTCACTGCTGGGAAATTCAATTCAAAGAAGGGAGCCGGACGTAATCATTTTGGAGGCACCAAGCTATGGGCTGACGGTTCATAAGTTTTAAGGACAGAAAGGTCTTTGTCCATTTTTCACACGGTAAGCAAAAGACAGTCGCTGGAGCGGCACGCCTGGCAAAATGACAACCCATTGAAAACGGCTGTTCTGTTTGAATTGCAATGAGTAAAACATTCCGGCGGTGAGAGCTGCATGGTCAGCATTGACAAAGCAGTTTATCACATGTTCTCCGGTGCTGCCTGCCAGCTATTTGACATGATGTATTCCAAGGCTTCTTTTAACTGCACAACGCTCAGGCAGCGTATCAAAGGTTCCCAGACTCCGGTGTTTTTCGATTGTGCTCGCGGTGACAAAGTGAAGTGGTGCAATTTCAAAAGAGAATCCTGTCACATACAGTTTTAACTTTCGTTTGTCAAGCACGCCTTCGGGGACGTGACGAGCAAAAAGCCATTTGTTTGCTTGGGGGAAATGCAACAAAAGAAAACGCCAGACAGTCTTTACCATCAGAACAAATCTTGACATCAAAGCCGATTTGCTGCCTTTCATACACCGGTTCCAGTAAGGTTTAGTTAACAGATGAGATTAAGTAGTGACTGATGGTGTCCGTAAGAGCAACTGATGTGCAGTCTTTAAAAAAAGAAAGAAAGAAAGGCGCACGGGGATGTTATTGCGTCCGTTGTCTATTTTACGCATTATCTACTTGACAGCCATTACTGACACAGGAATGAATAAACAGCAATGAATATCAATGGCCTAGTCCTGTCCAATGGTATAATGTCATTCATCATTCAGCCTGAGCACAGAAGCAGCTGTGGGGTGGTAGTGGATATGTGGTACAGACAGGATGTGTGTTACCGCAATCATTTCCCTAGCCCTTCACTACAAAAACCCGCGTTCTAGTGTCTTTAGCAGGGACTGGACAGGCAAAATTGGCTTGTCTGAGGCTCTGGCAAATGGACATGGCAAGCGTAGTACGTTCCTCCTCGCTTTAGAAGTCCTTCCATTTACATTTACAGCATTTAGCAGACGCCCTTATCCAGAGCGACTTACAGTTGATACAGTCTTACAATCCAAGCAATTGTGGGTTAAGGGTCTTGCTCAAGGACCCAACAGTGGCAGCTTGGCAGAGGTGGGATTTGAACCCTGGACCTTCTGGTCCAGAGTCCAGTACCTTAACCACTAGGCCACCACAGCCCTCTCTGGCCATTGGCCCCCTTGCTGGAGTAGTCCTGCTAGCAGCAGGTTGAACTTGTGAGACAAGGTGATATATGGATAAGCATGATTTAAAGGTGGCAGTTTGGGCACTTTGGGATGTTCTGGAAGTTGGTTCTAGCTATTACTTTCTAAATCCTGCTTCGATATGTTTGGTTTTCACTCTAGTTATAAGCCACAGCAATAAATTAATTGAGTGATAGCCTGAGAAGTAGTAAATTGACTTTGAAAAGTACAGAGTTTAAATATGGCTCTGTCTGAATGTCTTTAGGCACTGGTCACTACAAATAAAATAGTTAAATGACATAAAAACAGTAAAATTGTTTAATCAAAGGTTTTGTTGGAGCATTACATTGAAGATGGCTCCAGTTTGGGGGCTGAGGGATCTTCTGGTAACTGGTTTGAGCGATGATTGAGCTAATTGCTGCTTCACCATGTTTGGATTTCATTCTATCCACTGCTACCACAAGCCACTACAAATAAACGACATAAAATAAGTGTTAACACTAGAATGAGTAAAGTAACCTTATCAAAGGCACAGGGAGAACCGCTGTGTTTTATTCTTGATTTAAAGATGGCTACTGTTTGGGTTCTTTGAGCGTCGTTTGGTTTTCATTCTAGCCACTACTAGCCACAAATCATTACAAATGAAATAAGTTATGAAGTACTCTGGAAGTCAGTAGAATTACTTACTCCAAAGACTTGAGAGAAGCACCTTGAGAGCTTCTGGAAGCTGGTTTGAATGATGACTAGCACAGTAGCTAAATGCCATGCAAACATGCTTGGTTTTCATTAGCCACTACTAATAAGTGTAGTTAAATTAAGTGGTAGTCTGAGAACGAGTGGCAATCAAAGGCTCAGAAAACAGCTGCGTTTTCAGTTTTGAATTAAAGATGGCTACACCTGAGACCTTACTTGACGTTGGTTCTAGCTATGACTAACACTGACAATGCATGCTGCTTTGCTTTTCATGCTAGTCACCACTAGCCACAAGCAATAAAACAGTGCAATGAAGTCATAGGCTGGGTGTCATAGAGTAATGTTTTAAAGGGCCAATAAGTGTGTTTGAGGACTGCTATGAAGATGCTTCTGGAAGTTGATTCCAGCTAATCAATAGCTAAATGTTGTTAGTGCAGGATCTAACTGCTTCTTCACCATGTTGGGCTTTAATTCTACACACTACTAGATGAGCTCATAACCTTCAAGCAAAGCAGAGATGTATTTTAGTCCAAGTCCTGTAAGTGATATGTAGACTAATAGCAGTTCTAGGCAGTATTTTGACATTCTACATACAATGAATGACTTCTGCCTATGAGTTTTGCATGACCCTGCTGATTATAGTTTGAAGGGTTCTGTAAAGTGAGTCTATTAACAAATGGACAAGAACTCTGAGCAATCAGATTTATGATTTTGGCAACAATCCAGACCCTTCAGGGCACATTAAAGAAGGTGCTACGTATTCGTCATTCATAAGTAAATGTCACCGTCTAATGCTAATTTAGGTAAGTAAACATCAAATGATGACTTGCAAGGAAACTTGTAATAATTCAGCAATGTCAGCCAAGTCAACTCACAAAGTAATAGACCATTTCTGGCAAAGGAAGGGAGGATGGACTTTATTTTCAAATAAGCCTAACAGACTGGTGAGGTTAGTGATTGTAACTCTGATGAACGGTTGTACTTGTAGGATCCATGGATTACTTTTGTTTATATCTGTGTTTTGAGATCCATAGAATTATATAAAGTTAAGCTTAAGCTTCTGTGGTAAATCTCCTGTGCTTGTTGGAAATTTAGCACTGAAACCTAAGGGGGAAGGGGTGTGGGGGGATGTGTACCCACTATATGCACTGCATGCCACTGATATACATATACATCATATAGTAATATAATAATAAAATTGTGTAATATAATATATATAATATGCAATTCTATTTCCTTTGGGTTTATGGAAATTGACATACCGTATTGGGTGCTCATGTTCAAAGTCAAAATGTTTGTTTGCATTTGGGGGCAAAAAAAAAAATGTAAACAGACCATTCCAATGTCTGAATTGTCAAGAGGCATTTTAATTCCGAGATTTCACTGTATCTAATGGAGGTCAGACCCTTTTTTGAGTCTTGGTCCTCCAACGGTTTCTTGCTTATAATGCTTAGGGAGTTTTTCCTTGCCTCTGTTGCCCTAGGCTTACTTAGTTTGGGATTGGCTCTAGATATTAGAAGATAATCTAAGGCTATGTCCACACGTACACGGGTATTTTCTAAAACGGGGGTTTTCAAATTCGTTTATAAAAAAACATCGCGTCCACACAAGCACTGTTTAAACAAAAAACTTCGTCCACATGAAAACGCAAAAACGCACAATGCCGGCGAAGCAGCTCACTCAGCGACAACAGCGATGTCCTATGCATACGAACATTTTCTCGCCATTCTTCTTCAACAACCACTTCGTTTCCAAAGCTGTCCCACCAACGAGAGGTCCGATATATAATGTATATATATTTTTTAGATTAGATTCAACTGTATTGTCATTACACATGTACAAGTACAACGCAACGAAATGTAGTTTAACATCTAACAAGAAGTGCAATAAGCAGCAATGTGTCGGAATGTACAATATTCTCCACATGTACAATAAATTAAAAATATATATAAATCGGATTACAATCACGAACCGGCTCCCGTCGTTCATTTCAAAGAGCCGACTCTTAGAGCCGGATCGGTCGCGACCGACACATCACTAATGGATATAGTAGTGACCTCCGTAGCGCATTCTGACGCCTCTGTTCTTCAGTGTAATGAAAAAGTAATACTTGTAAATGTATTTGTAGATTTGTAACAAGTTCGGTCAGCAGTGTTACAGCTGGCGCCATTTTGGCTACGTCCGCTATTGCACAAAATCGCCTCATGTAAAACCAAGGAGATAATGGCGCACAAAGTGACGTTACAAGCAAGAAACTCCGTTTTCCCCAGTCCACACCACAACGTTGAAAACGGAGTTTCCGAAAATCTTCACCCTGGAAGGAGTTTTCCAAAAAGTCCGTTTTCAGTGACCTAAAACGCCGTTTTCGTGTGGACGAACGGTCAAAACGCATAGAAAAAGCTACGTTTTTAAAAATACCCGTGTTCGTGTGGACAGGGCTTTAAATTGTAAAGCTGCTTTGAGACAATGCTCCACTGTAAAAAGCGCTATAGAAATAAATCTGACTTGATGTGACTAAAGATAGGGGTGATGTGCTGAGGTACCATCATCCTGGTTAACATTTTTGTGCTGCAAGAGCTGTTCAATTGATTTAATGGCAAGGCCAGTCAGGAGACTGTAATCCACCCTGATGAAGAGGAAAGCATGGATCGGCATCTCTAGGCCCTGTTTGGAACATCTAAATCTGAAATAGTGAAAAACTGTCTTAATTACGGCATTCATATAATACATCTTTTACATTTTCAGTCTTTCTTCCTTTGTGGCAATTTAATATAAGGTCATTTTGAAACATCTAATTTATTTGCTCTGTGCATTATGTTAACACATCTATGGGGCTGCAGTCATTATGTGAAAGAGCTAAGTATGTCTGACTGCCATTTTCAAAGCTATGAGAGTCAATGTTATTATCTACGAGGCGTCTATCGAGGGTGAATAATGCACAAGCCGAAATTGAGGCTTGAAAAATTCCTCATATTATAGAGGTTTGCTCCAATACTTATCCGCCAGTGGCGCATAAACAATCCCATCCTTTTTCATATGACCTGAACCTGAACCAGACAAAACAGTTTTCCAATCCGTTTCAAATGGTATGGTTAACAATTGAAAGCAAAACTGCTTTTCATTAACGGCTTGGTGGGCAAAGTCGGGTTTTGAGACACTCACTGTTAGTAAAGCTTTCATTTCACTAGCCAGATCAGCAGGGGGTGAAGTACCACCATCATCAGCTGACACTCATCAAAATGCTCAAGCTACATAAGGGCTCTCTCTTCTAAGCCATATCATACATTCACCTTCACAGCCTCCTGTAGCTGAGTGTTCCAATCTATACTTGTAGGTATTACTAGAGTGTTGTTTTTGTCACTTGACCTCAAACTGTCCCTTGGGTTGGGTAAGTGTAAATGACATATGGACTAGTGCTGGTTGTATTCATGTATTGTTTCTGAGAAAGCCTTTGGAGCAACCACATTGGGTATAAACAAGAAATGCTGTAGAATGATAAACTATAGACTGTCCTTCCAACCCGATGAAGTAGTGTAGTCATGTGTGAGGATGTTGCTATAGCACAAGCAGAGTCCCAAGCATTTTGAAAAATTGTACTCTGGTTTATCGGTGTTTGGAAAATTCTGTGTCAGTCATCTAGCAGAGCCAATTACACTGTTACCGCAGGAATTAGATACTGCGTCATCAGAAACGCAGGAATGATTCCATTATACGCAGCACAGCGTATAATGAGGAACCCAAACAAAAAAACTGAGACGTACTACTGCATGTTCGTTTATGTTTGACACTGACGGCTTAACGTAACGCCGCGTGCCAAGTTACAAACAGATGGAATCCATTTTCATTGCCCATCATACTCTAGCCATCAGCCAGAAACAACAGCAAAACTTTTTGGCAGCCAGAACATAGCAAATTTATCATCTACATTCGTACTTTTCTCGATTAACTACACCCCCCCACACCCCTTCGATCTCCAGCATAATTATGCTCATCACTCTAAAGAACGGGCCTTTTAAAACAGGTAGGAATTGCAAATGAGGAAGGATTGATGGGGCTGCTGCACGGGGTAATTGATCTCCGGCTCCTCTGTTAGTCCTGTGCCTCCCCGCTTCAAACATGAATATTAAAAAAGTAATGAGAAGATGAGAGATGAAAGAAGAAAGGGAATGCTTGAAACGTGCGGTTCTCAGTCACAGCAAGAGTGTCAAATGGTTTTCTATTTTTACTTTCAAATCAGAAGGACCTATTGTACATTGCTGGCGCATTACACACTGACGAGCCAGACGTCATGGCCACCTGGTCCACGGGGATGTATTGCATGTGGCAAACGGATGTGAATGTGAATACCTGGACCCAGGTTTGCCCAACAGAACATTACCCAGATCATGACACTCCCAGACGTCTTCCCACAGTGCATACAGGTACCATCAATTCCACAGGTAAAGAATACACATACCATCTGTGCGGGGGCATGTCCCAATACTTTTGCCCACGTGTGGGGACGTGAGCCAATGCCTTTAGCCTCATGCGGGGGATGTGTCCTAATACTTTTGGCTGTGTGGGGGTTGGTCCCAAAACTTTTGGCTGCATGTGGGGGCGTGTCCTAACACACACCGGTGCAATACGAGCTCACACTACATATGTGCCGTGCTGGAGTCCAGTGATTCGCACTCTGGCCCACCTCTTTCAAGCGCTGCCAAGTGCCCCGGCACGATTTGGAGCACTCACTCTAGCCAAACAAACTGCCTAGTTTGGTTCGAATTCCCTAGTGGGAGTACACCCTAAGAAGCTGTGTGTTGTAAGAAGTAGTATGAGAGATAACAATATAATAAACGAGACAAGATTCGATTTTACAAGGGAACCCAGGGTAACCTCTAAACAACTAAAGGTCTCTCATATCAGATAATCATCATGTGGTGTCCACCAATAGGAGAACACTGAACTACAATGGAATGCATGGCAAGGTTGCAAGAAGAAAGCCACTGCTCTCCCAAAACAACATTGTTGTCTAACGATCACATGGGAATAAAGGTATTGGAAAAAACACTGTGGATGAGACCAAAACAGAACTTTTAGGTTTAACTGAGAAGCATTGTGACTGGAGTAAAAACACTGTACCCCAGCATAAGGATCTTATCTCATCTGTGAAACACGGTGGTGGTAGCATCATGGTCAGGGCCTGTTTTGCTGCATCTGGGCCAGGATGGATCGCCAGTATTGATGGAGCAATTAGTTATGAATTATACCAGCAAACTACATAAAAATGTCAATACATCTGTCTTTGAAATGAATCTGTAAAGAACCTGGGTCATACAGCAAGACAACGACCATAAACACACAAGTCGTAATGTTTTCGAACAGTCCATAAAATGATAGACGACATGGGAACAAACGTGTCTTTACTCTATAGGTAAAACAGCAGAACATCATACAATCAGCAACACTACAGACATGGTCATGACCACTACCTATTTTCCATGCCCCAAATTTGTCAGATTGAATACAAACAGGTGAGTACCACAATAAAAGTCTAATTGAAATGCCTCACAAAGGATTTAGGACAGAAATAATTTTTGGTATGCCGTCCTTCCCACAAATTATGGTATTTAACATGATCTCAGAGCAAAACACTGCCGTGTAGGACAGACAGCATTTCATGAGCATTTCTAGGTGTGGCAATAATGACTAGCTTCAGAACGGACAACGCGTCAGCCAATGAAGCCTTCAATGACGAAATCTTCAAGAAATTCCTGGGGTCTTATGAACGCAACTCGTACAGCTAGAATCCTCTTGAAATGTCGTTCGAATAACACAAGGTCATAAGTCACCAAACTCAGCGTTCATATTTCTCTCTGGCTTGAAAGAACCAGAATGAAGAACACAAACATGTGACATTCTGATACAGATATGCAAAGTCCTGCTGCTTTTATTGACCCCCTCCTTGGTGGGAGGGGATGTACCAAAATCTGTGAAAACAGACCTTATTGAAATAAGAGTCCCTGTGGACATTTGCCTCCTTAAGAAATGCAGACACACACAAAAGCAATTGCAGAGGGATGCAAAATAAAATCTCTATGGACTTTCCACCTTCTGCTATTTCTCTTTTTCTGTCACAATTACAAACAAACATTAGTCACATCAGTACATTTATCGGTATAATGTAATGGGTATTTTAAACCCCTAACCCATGATCACCAACCAGCTATAACCAATGACAATCAGTAAAGTACTGCATTCAGAATGGCCCATCTCTAGCCACAAAGATCTCTTTACATTAATCAGGGGTTAATTATGAGGTAATGGTTGTTTATTTTATATTATATCAATCAGAGCTAGACAGGAAAGCTGTGAGACGAGACAAGACAATGCTGCTTGAAGAAGCAAAGCTGTGAACAATCCACAAATAACAGGCAGACTTATCGTTGTAAGATGCCTACACAATAGAGAAAGCAGGAACAGTTCTATTGGTACTGTCTTTAGAAAATAATGGATCTTGCACTCCTGTTATCCGAATATTCGTTATCCCAGTGTGCGACTGTGGTAGCCTAGCGGTTAAGGTACTGGACTCTGGACCAGAAGGTCCAGGGTTCAAATCCCACCTCTGCCAAGCTGCCACTTGGGTCCTTGAGCAAGGCCCTTAACCCATAACTGCTTGGATTGTAAGATTGTACCAATTGTAAGTCGCTCTGGATAAGGGCGTCTGCTAAATGCTGTAAATGTAAATGAGGCACATTCAAATAATGAATTTTTTGCCTTCCAAAAACATTCTGGCACAACATGGCAAACTGCTGCTGAAAACGCTGGCCTTGAAGTTCAGTTTGTTTTTCTTTTGAGTTAACAGACCACATAAAAAAAGTACTGTTCAAAAGTCTTGGGACACTATTAGATTTGATTTAGTGATGGCATAATTACCATATATAACATATCGTTGATGACTGGACCCAAAAATTTCAGACTTGGATTTGTCACGCCATAATACACATTTCCACTGAGCTTTATCATATCTTAACCTATTCACTTTGTTCCCATTCCAAAAAAGTGGTTTCTTGGCTGTTACCCTTCCAAAAAGACAATTTTTCTGACTGTAGAAGGGTTAACTTGGCATCCAGACGAAGCCCAATTGTGGGTTAAGGGCCTTGCTCAAGGACCCAACAGTGGCAGCTTGGCAGAGGTGGGATTTGAACCCTGGACCTTTTGGTCCATAGTCCAGTACCTTAACCACTAGGCTACTACAGTCCCTATATTTTCTGGTTGTATTCTAATAAAGGAACTGAGAAGTAATTATAAATGGTCATTATAGCATTATTAAAACAATGGTATATCTAATGTAATGGTGGCCTAAGACTTTTGCTCAGTACTATATGTTTGCAGTTTTAAGTAACCATTATTTAAATGACTCCATTATCAGTTTTTATTAGATCAGGGTAGGTTGTTCTGAAGCAGGACACCAAAGAGTTACATGGTGAACTATTTAAAAGGTTTACTATGACGGTAAAATCAAAAGCATACTAAAATAGCAAAAGTATTATTAAGAAAAGTTTCTTGTAAAAAAATTATTGGACAAGCTGAATTAAAAAATGTTTAGAAAAGTCCCTGTTACCTAGACACATGGTGAATTATATCTGACACTTAAATAGCTGTAAGACTTTTGTTACGTTTATGTATTGAGTGATTAACAGTACACTTAAATCATGTGAATTTTTAGTGGTGCTCTAGATAACTAGGCAAAACCTGGCCCAATTTACCCAAATTCATCCTGACTTACCAAGTTGCATTTTGAGCTCCTCTTCTCTACAACAGAACAAACTTCTAACAATGCAAACCACTTTAAAATCATCTTATTTTACATAAACAGGGCTTGATTCAGAGGACTGTTCCTTTAAGCTAAATAACCCAATAACAGGCACTGGGAGGCTCCTGTGGAGAAAATAATATACTTTCCAATAAGATGGTGCACAGGCAGTGATCCTTAGAAAAGATACGGTAAATGTTATGAGACTTACCACAGAGAAGAAAAAGGCAAGAGCAGGAAATGGTGAAAAAGCTTTGCAGAATCTCTGTAAGCCTTTAGCGTGCGTTATTACGCGCGCCGTGGGGGCAGAGCTATCTAGATCGTCGCCAGATCTGAAATTAATCCAGGTTTATTTGTTCCACACCATCAGTGTTAACTGTTATAATTAGAGGATGGAAGCATGTGAGCGTTAATCAAGCTGAATGTCTATACCACAATGTCCGGCGTGTCTGATTAGCAGTGTTAGCTAGTGGGTCTGTTGCCAGAATGTTGCTTTGTGTTAAAAAAGTGAAATAGATGCGGCAAAATGTACAAGTGGGAAACAGATTTGCATAATGATGCAAATCAAGACTCAGTCCTGCACACCGGCTTGGAGGAATTTTAGCCCATTCCTCGCCAATGTAAGAGAGGCCTTCAGTTGCTTAGAAGTTACCCTGGGGTCCTTTGTGACCTCACCAACTATTACACGCCTTGCTCTTGGAGTGATCTTTGTTGGTCGACCACTCCTGGGGAGGGTAACAATGGTCTTGAATTTCCTCCATTTTTACACAATCTGTCTGACTGTGGATTGGTGGAGTCCAAACTCACTCAAAAAAAGGGTTTTGAGTGGCTGTTGGTTCTACATAATGAAAAAAATGCTGCTATGAGACGTGTTAATTATGTTTTGCATCTAAGCATAAATCCATAGTGTTTCTTTAATCAAATAAACAGGCTTTTCATCATACTTGACCATTTATTGTACTCATACGTCAATGCAACTGCTTTGAATCTACTCGATGTAATCACTTTAGGTGGACTAAGCTCAATTTGACTGTGGTAGCCTAGCGGTTAAGGTACTGGACTATGGACCAGAAGGTCCAGGGTTCAAATCCCGCATCTGCCAAGCTGCCACTGTTGGGTCCTTGAGCAAGGCCCTTAATCCACAATTGCTTAGTTTGTAAGAATGTACCAACTGTAAGTCGCTCTGGATAAGGGCGTCTGCTAAATGCTGTAAATGTAAATGTATATGACGCAACAGAAGGGACTGTGGATTGGTGGAGTCCAAACTCTTTAGAGATGGTTTTGTAACCTTTTCCAGCCTGATGAGCATCAACGACTCTTTTCCTGAGGTCCTCAGAAATCGTCTTTGTTCGTACCATGATACACTTCCACAAACGTGTGTCGTGAAGAGCAGACTTTGATAGATCCCTGTTCTTTAAATAAAACAGGGTGCCCACTCACACCTGATTGTCATCCCATTGATTGAAAACACCTGAGTCTAATTTCACCTTCAAATTAACTGCTAATCCTAGAGGTTCATATACTTTTGCCACTCACTAATATGTAATATTGGATCATTTTCCTCAATAAATAAATGACCAAGTATAAGATTTTTGTCTCATTTGTTTAACTGGGTTCTCTTTAT
Organism: Ancistrus triradiatus; assembly: GCA_025084515.1. NCBI lineage: Eukaryota > Metazoa > Chordata > Actinopteri > Siluriformes > Loricariidae > Ancistrus > Ancistrus triradiatus. The sequence goes on along the minus strand of JAJAGP010000175.1, from coordinate 220,777 downwards.
CTACTTTTAGGAAATTTCTAAAGGGTTCACAAACTTTCAAGCACCACTGTAGTTTATTAGCGATTAGCATGCCATACTGCGGAAGTATAAAATAAACAACATACTATATAGACTATATAGTTCTTCAGAATACTAACACTACTAGTTTTAATATACGATTTACCACAAATTGTAGTTTTCTGTCTATATGAGAGTTAAAAACTGCAAATGTAATGAATGAAATCCCACTCATTTATCTGTGGTAAATCTAAGGTCTCACAGTTTAGCTATGTAGAAAGCTGACACATATATATATATATATATATATATATATATATATATATATATATATATATATATGTGTGTATATATATATGTATATCTGAGTATTTCAGAAACTGCTGGGATTTTCACACACAGACATCTCTAGGGTTCACAGAGAGTGGTCTGAAAATATCCAGTGAGGGTAGCTCTCAGGGTGAAAATGCATTGCTGATTCCAGAGGCGAATGGCCACGGAAAGGCAACAGCAACTCAAATAACCACTCATACTAGCAAGGTGTACTTAATAAAATTGCTGGGGAGTGTGTTTAAGTACACTTCAATGAAGTACGAAAATTTGCTAGGGTAAACTCAACATGCAAAAAACAAACAAACAACAAAAACAACAGCGGACACCATAAAGCAGGCGGGGTGTGGAATATACATACAGTACACTAAGTAGAGATCTCCTCACAGGAAATAATGGCAACAGGCTTCCGTTATTTGAATATTTAGCACTCAAACCCATCCAAACAGAGTGTATTTGAATCACGAGGTTTGACTGTATATTATTTGTCTAACACCTTACAAAAGGCTAGTGGTATCACAGAGATGCACACAGATGAGGCAACAGTATCTGTGTATCATGGAGTCACTTTGGCCATTAAAAATAGATGAACATTGACCAGTGATGGGTATGATGCATAAAATATGGTGACCTAGATGGGAAACCAGATAGAGCGCAGACTTGGAGGAAGGCTGGACTTAAAATACAACCCTCTAAATATGTCTACAATGCATTCCAACAATACACTCATGATGACAGATGCCTTTCACTACACTGTATTGTAACTTTATGTCCCTGTGATGGATAAAACACGGCACATGACATCGTATTCTGCGACTGGATAGAGGCGTAAGTTAGACAGATGGTGTCGCTTTGGCAGAGAGATCTCAGTTAAACGAGACAAGTGACAAGTTGTCATGATGTAGTTTTATACAGAAGTGATACAGATGTGATTTCACAATGTACGACAAATGCCATATATGATATTCTAGTCAGTACTTTCACACCAACAGTTCATGCAGTGAGGCAGGATCCAGTTATACTATGTAAACTGAAACTCTGCTCTGAAATATTAATAGTGGCTAAACTCATCACCGGCAGAAGGTCTGAGTGGACGTGAGAAGCAGTGTTTTCAAACAAGAGAAAAACTTAAGATAGAATCAACAAACCAACAAACTGTGAAGATAACGTCTTTTAGTCTACAAAGTGAAAAAGCCAATTTGCCTTTGGACGGATAAGATCTGCTTAAACAGGTCTTGAGCTGAAAGAACAAGCAAGAAATCAGCAACCAATACAAATAAGGCTGTACTGAGTCCAGCTCACTGGACACAAATGACTGAGAGATTTCGCAAAGAGTGATATTTTTAGAAATAATAACAAAAAAAAAAGTTATGCAGTTTTTTCCCCTTGCAGAAAGAGTTACTCACCATGCATGGAATTACTTGTTCATCTGGATCATTCCTCTACCCCACATAGGCTGACGTCTCCATTAACGAGCCAAGTTTGTCAAATGACTGGCTTCTTCCCAGAGCAATTATCAAACCTCATTTTTCCCCATATGTATGCTCCTCTGGATTCCTAAATTCTAAACACAGCCATGTTCTGTTTTTTCTCTGTTCAAAACCGTCCCCAAAGAGCACTCTGCTTGATGTCGCAAGCCGGAGTGTTTTCCTGCAAATTTAAGGTCCCACCATAAAATCCATTCCAACAGCTTCTACGACATCTTTGTTAGTGAACCACTGGAGATGTGCAGCTACATCTGTAACTGACCCAAAGGCAGCAGGGTCTGTTACACACAGGGCACCTACAGGGTGAAGTGAGGTCCTCCAGCAGTAAATTAATCATACCCTGCACTTCATCAACCTGCTCCTTTTTCAGTGGCCGGATCGGGTTTCCTGGCATCTACTCTTACACGGCGCATTCAGGATTCATAGCATCTAAAACCCTGGTTCCTTCTGCAAGTATAAAGCAGCTATTAAAGCCTGAATTTACAACAAGCACCTCCATTGAAACAATTCTGAGGTTGAAAGGATTCACTGAAGTTCTAACAACAGGCGATGACGTACAAGAACATAGTGAGCAGACTCTATCTACTATAATTGATGGTCAAGTAAACGCATGCTAGTACCTCACAGGCAGAGCAACAACCACATTTCAGACAAACCATAACAAGAAAAGGGCAAACTGAATGGTTTAACTGCGTCATCCAGGCCTTAAATGCATCGTCTCAAATATATTTCCACCTTATGAGTGTGTGGACGTTTAGAGTTTAAAACTGCAGACAGATATCTGAGGAGAATGGATGGAAAATGTCAAAATAAGAGAGCAGCACCACAAAAAATGTCCCACATGTCAGACGTAGATAGAGGGGTAGGGAAATTTAAGAAGTACGGTATTAAAAGAGACGGTGGCTGCCAAAACGGGTCAGCAATTACAGAGCTTAGGATTTGTGAGTAGCGAATAGCCGAGTCTTGTGGCATGACTCAAAAGTGCTAGCCACTAATTTTAGCCTTTCCTAGTGGAAGTAACTGGGACAGCTGTACTATTAGAGCCTTGACGCCACTCTTACTCACACCCATGTGCAAACGTGTTCAGATTCCGGATTTTTTTTAAACTTATACTTAAAAGTATAAGAAATTTGTCAAGTGATTGAATTAATTATGTGAAAGCCAGAGGCGTTACTGGGATCACATTTTCCTACATAGGGATTTTGACTGTGGTGGCCTAGCGGTTAAGGTACTGGACTCTGAACCAGAAGGTACAGGGTTCAAATCCCACCTCTGCCAAGCTGCCACTGTTGGGGCCTTGAGCAAGAACCTTAACCCACAATTGCTTGGATTGTAAGACTGTACCAATTGTAAGTCGCTCTGGATAAGGGCGTCTGCTAAATGCTGTAAATGTTACTTGTGAAAATGTTACTTGTTGCTTGTGAGAAGGGGGCAAAAGGAATAGACTTAGAACATCCATTTTTTTAAGGGGACTCTGGGACCCCACGAAAAAGCAAAATAATGAAAATCAAAGGTATTAAGGTATTCATTTGAGTTCTGAGAGCAGTTAGCTACAATTGTTTAAAGCTACACCAAATGTATTAAGAAGTGTCATGGTTTGGCAATAACGTAAAGGAGAAGTGCTAATTTAACACATCCATACCTTTAAGAAACAGTTACAAGAAACAACACTAACAAGATGGCTTTCAATCTGCCCACCCATAGACACCCCTGCCCACCCATAGACACCCCTGCCCACCCATAGACAACCCTGCTGCAGGCTGTGGTTCTTCTCTGTACACAAACTCAATTTCCACAGTCTATTAAGCATATAACATATAAGTTTACCAAACTCAAATTCAATTTGACACCCACACAAATCCAGCCAACACAAACCACAACTAACTAGACCACTGAACAAAGGTCCTCAAGAAGATCAACAACAGGTAGATCCACTTCTTGTCGCACAGCAGGAGTTACCTCCAAAAAAAGATAACGTAATCCCTTACCTTATGGTTCGAACCGAAAGGCAGTACTTCCACATCAGATTCAACATGGCCAGAGCATCATTCACTCCATAATTGTTCTACAAAGTTCCTTGAGTCGAAAGAGAAAGCAAGGCACGAAAGCTAGACCAGACTATGAGGCACATGTACAAGTTAGGCGTCAACCCCCGTTCCTACAAGCCTCTCCTTCCCCGTCTTTCTCCACTTAACCACAAGCAGAGCCTCATGCTTGGGAAGCTCTGGAGAGAGAGAAAGAGAGAGAGAAATGACTAACTCATCCCAGTTTGAGTTACTGCAGTTGTTGCGTCCGCTTAGCTCTGACTTTGTAGCCAAACCAAACCGTTTCCTTGTGGGAGGAGATGATTTGCAGGGCTCTGGGATTACTCGGACAGACGGTTCTTTACTTCTATAAAGTTATACCAGACGTACAGTGCTATATGGCTCTCTTCAGAGACAAGTTCTACTTTGAAGAGTTTTCCCTTTGCATTTTCCAACCTCTCCCATCTGCTGGGAGTCCCTTTGTGTTTAGCAGGCATAGGGCCCAGGACCAAAGCCAAGTGTGACATCGCTCAGTGGAAGATCAGGCCAGAGTTCACCGTTAGAGCCGACACATGGTTTAAATTCATAGTGCTGTAATGGAACACAGAAGTGTTGAGCTATGATTTTGGGTTCTCTCTGAGATGCGTCTTCGTGGGCCACTCCTATCAACTGTCTATGAGGTAATCGCGTAGAGTAACACAAAACTTGGCAACAGGCTAGACAGAGCATATTCCACAACTAGGGTAAACGCCATAGGTGTAGCTTGTAGCGGCAGGCATGACGTGTCCTCCCCAAAGTTTGGAGGGGGATAAAATGCCTCCCCGACAATTCTTGCTCTCAGCATCGTTGTGAATTCATTTGTTAACAGTGTGATGTGTTTTCTCCTGGCTGGTAGATATGGCTGAAATTATTATTATTGTTATTTTTAAACAATTATGTTGGGGTATTGTGGCGGGAAGAAGGCACTCAGCTCTCCTGCAGCATAAACACTCAAAGGAGAACTGTTCTAGGGGATAACTTCAGAGGAACTATCCCCAGCAGAGCTCCCCTGAGAACTACATACACTCCAGGGATTTTTTTTTCGTTTGCGTTTGCACCGCCGGTAGGAAACGTGCGATGCCAACAAGACTTTTGCTTAGAAGACTCAAAATCGCTTTGTATCTCCTCTGTCGCATAAGGCTCAGTAAAGCCTGGATTTCACTTTCGGTCAATTTGTCTGTTTTTTTTTCCCTTTTTAAGGAAAAAAACAGGTATGGAGTACAGGTACGTTTACATTGACAGCATTTAGCATAACCCTTATCCAGAGCGACTTACAATTGGTACAGTCTTACAATCCAAGCAATTGTGGGTTAAGGGTCTTGCTCAAGGACCCAACAGTGGCAGCTTGGCAGAGGTGGGATTTGAACCCTGGACCTTCTGGTCCATAGTCCAGTTCCTTACCCGCTAGGCTACCACAGTCCCTAGAGTCCCTACCACAGTTATATACCACAGGTATATTTCTAAATGGTGATTGAGCTCAACACAGGTGCTTGTGCCTTGAAGTAGAAGCATAAAAAATCCCTTTATAAGACATTCTAAGAACTACAATCGTTCCTAGTTCTTGCAGTGCAAAGACGCAACAAAAAGGGGCAGAGTTCTTAGAACTATGAACAAGTTCCTCTGGTGGAAAAGCCCCTTATTCAAAAGCCTTAATAAAAAAATAGGTAGTGCACTCTGTAAATAACGGACTTTGAGTTGACTCACACTGGTGTGTACCTCCAAGGTTGGTTTTTGGTTCCAGAAGACCGTTCAAAGTCCAAATTTTTCAAAGTTTGAATCAAATTTCCCCATAAGAAGTAATGTGAATAGGATTAATCCATTCCGGACATCCAAATGATTGTCTTAAACACCTATATTTGTATGTAATTAATGATTGACAGCATGAGTAAAACAAGGGAATGAATTTACCGTATTTTCCGGACCATAAAGCGCACCGGATTATAAGACACAATATCAACGATCGGCTGCTAACGGGTATATTTTCATACATAAAGCGCACCGGGTTATAAGACGCATGAAATGAAACAAAACTCTTAAGTTCCCTCGGAAGCTCAGTTTGGTCTTCATCTGGCGCAGGGCGTCTTCTTGCTTCCTCCACTTCCGTATCATTGATTCGTTAATGTTGAATTCTCTCGCAGCTGCTCTATGTCCATGTTGTACTGCGTGACTGATAGCGTTGGGTTTGAAATCCGCTTCGAAAATGAATGAATGAATGCACGTACCCTAATGCTGAAGCACATACCGTATTACTCCCCTATGCTGCGCACTACGGTGGCCGTAAGCTTCGTAACTTACCAAGGCCGTGCTAAAACCATTTTGACAGATTTATGAGCGCCGTTGTGTACCATCTACAATCGGTTCTAGGTCAGAAAGCACAACCAGAATTAATTCATACATTAGACGCACCGCATTTAAAGGCGCACTGTCGATTTTTGAGAAAATTAAAGATTTTTAAGTGCACCTTATGGTCCGAAAAATACGGTATACAATAATAATAATAATCAATAAATACATGAAATAATTGAAATATAAAATATCGAAATAAGTGTGAAAATAAAGTGAAATGCAGTTTCGGCACGTCTTATCACTGGGACACCGAGGGAGGGTCTGAAATTGCACCTGTAAACGAATATAACATAAATATATGTAATATAATAATAAAATAATATGCCTATGATCGCGACCTAGTTCTTCTTCTTTTGGGTTTAATGGTGCTTGGCTTGCATCACTGGTGCATTATCGCCACCGACTGGACTGGATTGCATGCATAGTCTTTGGAAGATCACACCATTGAGTGTTCTATTTAGGGTGCCCATGTTCGAAGGCTGAATTTTTGTTCAAATTTGTGGGCAAAAAGTTTTTAAACGAATCATCGATGTCTGAATTGTTCAAGTGAAGAAGGCTTTTTTCCGAGATTCCACTGTAAGCACATTGAACATAAATTCATATTCAAGGTACAATGTTTGGCATATTAAATACCAATTTATGGCCAAGAGACTGATACGGAACGGAAGTAAAAGGACCACAAAACCAGAACGAGATCTTACAGGACGTAAACAGCTAGACTAAAAAGAACATGACAAAAACGGACCTAAGTAAAGCAGGTGTATGATGAGAACAATATAAGAGAGAACATGCGATAGCGGGAAAGCAATATCAGACACTGCTTCGGGACAGTTTGTTTTCCCCCCTTGCACAAAGCTATTGAAGTTTTGGAGGAACTTCAAACGCCGTTGCCCTCCCTCTGCGACGCCTTTAATGTTTCACCATGTTGCTCATGTAGAAGAATTGTAGCTGGAGGCAATAATCTGAAACCGTACACCCCAACGAAACAAAGAGCAAAGGGGGTGTTTCATCAGCGGAATACGTTCCAGAAACGTTCCCCAACGTCCTCCCCAGCGCAGATCTGAGAGTATCAGCCTACGTCCAGATCTGACAATAAAATCTACAGACTCGGGACAGAAGGTAAATTGGATTTCCTTCACATCAGGGCTAATCTCTCCTTCTTCTTTATCACTCTGTTATACACAGACACACAGACAAAAAAGCTGCTACATTGTTTTCTTCCAATTTAGTCCTTCAGGGTTGCCAATTCCCTCGGCCAAGAAGGGTCACAGGCTAGCACACACCTCTTCTGATATGGACGTGTCGCTGCAAATTAGCCGCCACAGTTCCAGAGCGCTGTGTTTAAGCGTTTAAACTATGGACCATCAGCATTAATGTCCCAAAAAACAACATGTATGGCTGCTTATTCAGGGATGATTATGGTGAACTGAACCAAACTGCTGAAGTGTGCACACCCTATTCCGTGTTTGTGAGGCTTTTCCTGGAACACTGAATTCCACCCGGTCATGTCCTCTTGGTTCACCCTCGTTAGCCTCCAAATCACATGTGAACACACACACATACACACAAAGTACTGGTAAATCTATGTTTATGGGGACTTTGACATAACGATTACATTATAGCTTGACCTCGGTAACCAAAAGGAAAACTTTTTGGCCCTTTTGGCTTTTCAAATTTAACCTGCAGCTATTGTAAACAAGCAATTAAAGTCGTGGAGAGCATCAAAAAATCCCCAGACAAGATCAAAAATAATACATTTTCCTATCCTTCAGGGGACACAATCACACACTAGTTTGTCTCACAGTCCTTGTGGGGGCGCTACACTGCCATAATGATTACTGTAACTAATTAATGCTACACCTACACTACTGGAGATTTTTTGACTACTTTCGGTTTTTCAAAATGAAGTTGCAGTTTCTATAAAAAAAGCAGTTTCAGCAAAATGTCCCCACATGGTAAAAAATTGTCAGATCTTCCTTCTGGGGACATTTGGTCCCTACAATGTAATATAAACATGATATAATATAATATAAACATAACATGACATAAAGATGACCACCAATTACCTCAGAGAACCTTAGTAACCAAAAGGAAAACTTTTGGCTCTATTGCCTTTCCAAATAAAAGTTGTGGAGACCATCAAAATGTCCCCAGATGATCGAAGATATCTGATTTTCCACCCCTCTGAGGATATACAGTCCCTACAAGTATAACAAATACCTGATTTCTCTCTCTCTCTCTCTCTCTCTCTCTCTCTCTCTCTCTCTCTCACACACACTTGTCTCACTATCCTTGTGGGGACCTTCCACTGCTACAATGATTACTGTAGTTAATCAATGCTACACCTCCACCAACGGAGAGCTTTTGGACTCTTTTTAAAAGAAAACTGAGCAGTTTCTCCTATGGGGACACCAGCAAAATGTCCCCACACGGTAAAAAATTGTCTGATCTTCCTCTTGGGGACATTTGTCCCTACAATATAATATAAACATGATCACAGATTAACTCAGCACATAAACATAACATGACATAAAGATTACCTCAGACTAACCAAAAGGAAAACTTTTGGAAGCTGCAGCTATTGTAAACAAGCAGTTAAAGTTGTGGAGACCATCAAAAATCCCCCAGAATATAAAAAATATTACATGTTCCTTCAGGGGACATACGGTCCTCACAAGTACACACACACACACACACACACACACACGTTTGTCTTGCTATCCTTGTGGGGACACTCCACTGCCACAGTATCTAATTCATGCTACGCCTACACTAATGGAGATCTTCTGTCTAATTCCCGTCTTTCAAAAGGAGGTTGTAGTTTCTGTCAAAATAAAGCAGTTTCTCCCATGGGGACCACCAAAATGTCCCCACGATGTAATATAAACATGATTACAGATTGACTCAGCCCATAAACATAACATAAAGATTACCTCAGAGAACCTTTTAGTAAGCAAAAGGAAAACCTTTGGCTTTTTTGGCTTTTCAAACAAAAGTAGGATTTTTTGTAAGACAAGCAATTAAAGTTGTGGAGACCATCCAAACACCCCCACAAGAGCTTTCTTTCTTTCTCTCATTCACACACACACACACACACGTTTGTCTCACTACCCTTGTGGGGACGCTACACTGCCACAATGATTACTATAACTAAATAATGCTACACCTATACTAATGGAGAGCTTTTGACTCTTTAAAAAAAGTAGCATTTTCTGTCCAAAAAAAAAGCAGTTTCTCCCATGGGAACACCGGCAAAATGTCCCCACATGGTAAAAAATTGGCAGATCTTCCTTCTGGGGACATTTGGTGTGTACAATGCAATATAAACATGATTACAGATCAACTCAGCACATAAACATAACATGACATAAAGAGTAAACAAAATGAAAACTTTTGGCACTTTTGGCTTTTCAAATTTAAGCTGCAGCTAGTGTAAACAAGCAGTTAAAGTTGTGGAGACCTTCAAAAATATTACATCCTACAGTGATACTACGTACGTCTGTTAAATTACATAAATGTAAATGTGATACCTGGTCTCTCTCTCTCTCTCTCTCACTCACACATTTGTCTCACTATCCTTGTGGAGATGTTCCACTGCCATTAAGAGTACTGTCGCTAGTTAATGCCACACCTACACATAACCCTAACCTCAACATCAGTAACCTCAGATCTTTTGACTCCTTTGGTTTTCCAAAAGAAAGTTTCAGTTTCTATTAAAAACAAACAAACAAAAAAATAAATCAATCAATTTCCCCCCATGGAGACAAAAATGTGCCCACAAGGTGAACCTAAAATGTTGCTAGATTGGAAATAAGCATGTTTCACGCTGGCATGAGACCAACTTGCACAGGGGTTCTCAAGGATCCCAGCATAAGTATGTTGTCAGGGGACAACAAATACAGATAGATTTCTCTTGTTATATTGTTAAAACTCTTGCTTTGTTTTAAAGCCTCTGACAACTCGTACTTAATTCGATATACAAGCCCCAAAACTCCAGCTTTTGAAGTTCTCAGGGCAGTGTGGCTGAGTGGGTGTCCCCTCACGATGGATAGTTGTGTCTTGCCAGCAACAAAACACAGGCTGAGAAAAGTGGTGGGAAAAGTAAGTAACAATGACTAAGCAAAGGTTACATGAGTCAAGGCAGTGGTGAGGTCGAGACTCATACCATCCTCACTGCTGCTGCCCTTTCCCATGTCAAGCTATGGTACGGCTTAAGAGTGTGCTAATCGGATCTGAATCCAGACTGCATATCTGTTTTTGTAACTTTGAAGTTGAAATGTGGGTTTGTGGCGGGATCCAGTCCTGGTAACACTGGGTGCAATACGAGAACACCCTGGGTGGGGTGCTAGTTCAATACACATTCATTTACATTGACAGCATTTATCAGACGTCCTTATCCAGAGCGACTTACAATTGGTACAGTCTTACAATCCAAGCAATTGTGGGTTAAGGACCCAACAGTGGAAGCTTGGCAGAGGTGGGATTTGAACCCTGGACCTTCTGGTCCATAGTCCAGTATCTTAACCACTAGGCTACCACAGTCCCTCACATTCACTCAACTAGGAGATCGATTCGATTTATGATACAGAGTCCACGATTCGATTTTTCACTATATTGATTTTACATTAGATAAAAGCCATGCCTTTTTATTTCTGAAGTGTTTTTAAGCAACCCTCCCAACTTTAGTCTGCTGCAATTAAGAGAAATTACTAGAAACAAAGTTCTGTTCTGTTGTAGCTTCACCATATCATATAACCAAGTGAAAACTATTTCTTTCTTTCTGAAGAACAACAACTCAAAATGTGTACTTTTCTTGCATAAAAAATTCAGCAAAAAATAAATAAATCTTTTGTCCCCTGCCATAAAAGAAATGACTCTCACTGAGAACGGGATGTGCATGTGAGCACATATGATTCCGCCCTCTGGTGTTCAAAAAATGCAACCTCATTAGAAGGTGAAATAAACAAGAACGCATAATCCAATGTAACGATGCACATCGTCTCATTTTTGGGGCGATGCATCATTGCATCATTACATCACCTACAATCCACGTGCAAGCATATTTTCAGGAGGTGGCAGGTTTCCCAATAAAACTTAGCTTCTCCAAAAACTGCTCCAAAGAAGGCAATCAAAGACAAAACAAAACAGGACATTAGTAACACTGCAGAAAATTAAACAAGACAATGAGAAGCCATTAAATTGCTGCTGCGTTGGCCTACCAGTTTATGTTTAACCATGATAAGTCAGCACTTTCACACCTACAACATGGTGCTATGTTTGAAATCAAAGTATTCAATGCATTCCCATATATTGGCATAAACTAACTGTTTCTGTTTATCCTGAGGAAATATACACCCCCAGAACCCACAGTACTGAAGTACTGAAATGCCGTCTCACTGAGGGACTGATTGTTCAAACTTCAAAAGAACTGTAGCTTGGATTGTCTCTGTTGGCATACGTGGCTAGGGAGAATACCAATGACCTGCTCGTACACATTTGTATTTGGTACTGGCTGTTTGTCCACCATTCTCTGTAGAATTCCCATTAAGTGTAATTAAATATGCTAGGAAATAATATCTATAATTGTCTGTAATGTACAAAAATGGAGCTTCCATACAAAATTGAGCCTCCGACGTGGATTAAAAAAAAAGAAAAAGACCCAAAGACATCAGTTTCCCAGAATCCTGATGGAATAATTCCTCAGTGACCCACTAACCAGTTTCTTTGCCAGACTGTTCCTCACCATGGCTACCAGTACCAAAGTCAAAACAGGTCAGCTACAGCTGATGAATGGAGAAAATGAGGCATCCGATTCAATACACCACAACTGTTTGGCTGCAATTGACACAAAATGCCAAAGCTTTCCAGGCACCACAGGTTTCTCCAAAATAGATTCAATAGTCCAATTAGACTGACAGTAATTGGCACGATGCATACAATGGTCTAAAGAGACACAGGAAAGTAAGAATGTCAGCCTCAATAGGAAAGGGGGTTTTGACCGCCTGAGTCATAACCTCAATACTAAGCTGGAAAAAGCTTAGCTTAGGATAGGTGAGCGGGAGGTGGTGTGTTACAGATAGGTAGGTAGGTAGATAGCAGGAAAGAAGGGTTGTTGGAAGGAATTAAAGGAAGGAAGGAAGAACAGGAAGGAAGGAAGGAAGAAAGAATGGGAATGGATGAAAGAAGGAAGGAAGGAAGAAATGAATAAAGGGAAAGGAAGGGGAAAGGAAGGAAGAATTGGAAAAAGACGAAGGAAGGAAGGACAGTAAAAGGGGCAAAGGAAGGAAGAAGGGTAACGGAAGGAAGGAAGGAAGGAAGGAAGAAGGGGAAAGGAAGGAAGGAATGAACGAACGAAGAAAGAATGGGAATGGATGAAGGAAGGAAGGAAGGAAGGAAGAAGTGAATAAAGGGAAAGGAAGGGGAAAGGAAGGAAGAATTGGAAAGAGAGGAAGGAAGGAAGGAAGTAGAGGAAAGGGGAGGGAAGGAAAAAAGGAAAAATGTTGGAAAATGATGGAATGAAGGAAGGAAGTAGAGGAAAAGGGAGAGAAGGAATGAAGAAAGGAAGGAAGGAAGGAAGGAAGGAAGGAAGATGTAGGAAAAGGACAGAAGAAAGAATGAAAGAAAAGATGAAGGGGATTAAGGAAGGAAGAAAGGGAAGAAGGGGAAATGGAAAGATAAAAGAAAGGAAGAACAGGGAAAGGGAGGGAAGGAGGGAAGGAGGGAAGGAAGGAAGGAAGGAAAAAAGGAAGAAGGAGGAAAAGAATGAAAGGCAGAAAGGAAGGAAGAAGGGGGTAAATGATTCCAGTAGCAAACATTAATGCGATCAAGTGCAAACATTAGTTCAAGTACTGGATTTACAACCTGCAATTACACAAGACAAGGTGCAGACAACATTAAACAAGTACTCTGATTGAACTTGCATGTGTGTTATGGTGCTCCAGAGCTTAGGCTGGTATACTGTCTATTGTTCACACATGTTCCATAAGGATGGGGGGGAAGGGAGAGCTTTACACTGCCAATCATTTCATGTGAGATGTGTGATTTCCCCTTCCGTTAATATTAAACAGTGGAGCACGATTTACATAAGAGATCACAGTCAAAGGAATCCCCCTGAGACTCGGCGCTGCACAGAGAGAGAAACCTGACTACGCTCAGGACAGATAGGGCTGCACACTTCAAACCAGCTGAAACGACTGATAAATGTTTTAAATGAGCATTTTGCCTGAATCCTCCTGCGCGTGTTTACGTCTATCGTCTGCTCGGGTCCTCAAACACCTGCCTTTTACTCGCTGGATGATTTCCAAGAGTGACAGACCAGGGAAATGCTAGTGCATGCCAGGGAAGCAAACCAAATGTGCACAGGGCCTGGCTCCAGCAAGGAGCTGACTGTATGCATCCAAACAAGCTCACACGAATCAGTGTGGCCCACGTTTACACATGTGGGCCCAGATAGAACCTCGCAACACAATGGAGCGGTCCTGTCAGGTCATAAGAAAAGAATGGAGCCCCCTATTAAAGCTACATGACCTATGGTCACCTCAGCGGTTAACCCTTTTAATCATTATCTTATATTCACTACCGCTGGATGCCAATGTGGCTGTAATGGCAAGACTGCAAAATTAAAACATGCTATAATAAAAGGGATTCTATATGCCAATCCTCAAATCAAGGCTCAAAGAGTAATTATGAAATAAATATGCAAGTAGGAGTCATGAGAATATAATGCATTCGTATAGAAAAGAAGGGCTCTACAAATTTAGGTCACGTTTGAGCTAACTATATAAAAAAAAGTGTTTGCGTCGGCGTGAAAGTGCTCGTACCTTTTGTAGAAGCCGCTGAGGGGCTGCAGGCACAAGAACTGCCAGTAATCCAGACAGAATGCCTTAAATTTCAACATGGTCCTCAATCGCTCGGGCCTAAAAGCGATTTCAACAGTCCGAGTGTCCAAAGCTTAAGTGTCCACATGGTTCTCCTACGCACTCTTATCTCGCACCAGACCAGAAGGTACCAGCATCGCCTCAAACCCCCAGCAAGGACTGCAAACTGAGGCATGAAATGGAGCCCTCCAACTTAGCCCGGCATTGTATCAATGTGTCAAACACTCTGACACACAAACACCGGCCATGTGCTGTTTCTCACTGGTTGCCAAGAGAACCATAGGGTAAAGAAGATATCCTCCCCCCATCAGGAACCAACTAGGAGGCCTCCTCCTCCTCTTTCTTTTCTCCGGCTCCAAGAACAAGCTCTCTGATTCTTCTGAATCTTTAGTGCTGAATTACAGCTTCCCCCATTGTTCCTTGGAGCATCTGACAAAGTCCGGCTTCACCAGCCCATAATGCCCACCCCCCTGGCCTGGCCTGGCTTAATTATGCCGTATGTGATGGTGCACACCCTTTGGCAGCCATGTCAGCACTGAGTGGATATAATCAGAGGAAGCACATGAGCAGGGAACACTCCCACCCCAGCTGAGGCCTCTCCCTGAAACGCTGATGCTGGTTGCTGAGGCAACCGAATCATGACGCCAAAATCCTAAGCGGAAGGTTGATGATAATCATTGGTCAAAGCCTAGGCGGGAGGGGGACCCCGCAATGGACCAGGCTTTTGTCTAGGAGCAGCTACAGTACTGTGCAAAAGTCTCAGGCCACCATTAGATTAGATATGCCAGTGTTTTAGCAACAGTATGATGACCATATATAATTGTTTTGAAATCTCCTTACTAGAACACAACAAGAAAATACAAAATATAGAGGCAAGTACGTAGTGTGCCCTCCCCTTAGACTTGAGCAACAGCAGCATCTGGCAGCTTCATCGGAACAGCAAGTCTTCTATAACCTGAAAAAGGTTGATCAGGAACGGTCTTTTTGTAAGGGTATCAGCCAAGAAACCACTTTTTCAGAAGAGAAACAGGGCAAAAAGGCTAAGATGTACTAAAGCTCATAGAAATGGAATGTAGATCAGTGGAAAAGAATAATATGGAGTAACTAATGCCAGGTTGAAATTTTTGGGTCTAATCGTTGACTATATATATATATATGGTCATTATAGCATTGCCAAAAACAACAATTCTAATGGTGGCCTAAGACTTTTGCACAGTAATGTATATCACATACATCTATAAACTTTTTATGTAAACATTTTCCAAATAAGTAGACATGTACAGTACATTTTTAACGCTTAAAACTCAACAAAACCAAAAGCAGTGTTAATAAATCAAGCGTAATAAAGCGTAATCATCTGGCAATAAAATATAACAATTAAATTATGTTACAGCCACTTAATCCCATAATTATTATTAAAAATAATAAACTTTAAATAAAATCCCAGCCGCTCCTTCATAATGCACACTCTCCATCTGAATTTGATAAATGAAAGGCAGAGGAAGAAACAGAAAGAACAAGGACAAGACAAAGGAAGTGTTAATTTACTAAATGCTACTCAGCTGTATTTCTCAGATGCTACTCAGTTAGCTATGCTATTACCCGTGGAGACCAGTGGCCACTTTGAAGGACTTTACAAGTCCTAGTGACTGAAATCTGTCAGACTGTGCGTGGGACAACAATCTCACAAGCTTCACACAAAGCTCGTATGGCAGGGTGGCAAGGAAGATGTCTCTTTTTATATGCCATATGGCAAAAGATGGTCAAGACTGAAAGGATAATGTTGCCAAGACCACCCAAATTCTTCAGGATCTGGTGCAACCCCCTGCTAGACGGCAGAGGATGGGCGGGTGGTTCACCGCATGTCCAGGTGTGATCTCAAACAAAGCAGCTTTTCTCCCCAAGGCCTGGCTTGATGACTCGCAGATGGAGCAGCTTATTTTGCTGCCACCACTCAGGGAGGACAACGCTTAGCCACAGGACCAGGTACTGATTGGACAGCTACAAATTACTGGATGAAGCTAGACGGCATGAGCACCTGCCACAATGTCTCCTTCACTACAGTCCAGGAATTAGCTAGGCAGGGTGTTTGAGCTGACCAGCTGGAACCAGAGGCTAAGGAGCAGAGCAGAAACAGACTGGCCTGCAGGAGTGAGACTGGCAGGTTTGTGAAGTAACAAAATTATCTATAGCTTGATCAGAGAGTTTTCTCTCTGGCGTTTGTGCGGTTAGATGGTTACAGGTAGTCCCTGCTTTACGATGGCTTGATTCATGACGAGTTTTCCGATAAAAACACATTTACATTTATATACATATATAAAATAATAATATATGTTTGTGCAAGTTCTCCTACTCAGAAAGATGAGAGAGGTCTGTAATTTTCATCATAGATTCACTTCAACTATGAGGGACAAAATGAGAAAAAAATCACATTGTAGGATTTTTAAAGAATTTAATTGTAACCTATGGTGGAAAATAAGTATTTGGTCAATAACAAAAGTTCAAGTACGTTTCCTGTAAGTCTTCAGCAGGTTGGCACACACTGTAGCTGGTATTTTGGCCCATTCCTCCATGCAGATCTCCCCTAGAGCAGTGATGTTTTGGGGCAACACGGACTTTCAACTCCCTCCACACATTTTCTATGGGGCTGAGGTCTGGAGACTGGCTATGCCCACTCCAGGACCTTGAAATGCTTTTTACAAGCCACTCCTTTTCTAGCCATCTTGCCTGAGCGGTGTGTTTGGGTTCATTTTGTCATGCTGGAAGACCCAGCCACGTTTCTCTTCAATGCTCTCACTGATGGAAGGAGGTTTTGGCTTAGAAATCTCACGATACATGGCCCCGTTCATTCTTCCCTTAACACGGATCAGTCGTTCCTGTCCCCTCTGCAGAAAAACAGCCACAAAGCATGATGTTTCCCACCCCCATGCTTCACAGTAGTGTATAGTGTTTCTTGGGATGCAACTCAGCATTCTTCTTCCTCCAAACATGACGAGTTGAAACTGTTACCCAAAAGTTCTGATATTATACCACATGATATTCTCCCAATCTTCTTCTGGATCATCCATATGCTCTCTGGCAAACTTCAGATGGGCCTGGACACTGTACTGGCTTAAGCAGGGGGGACACGCCTGGTCAACTGCATGATCTGAGTCCCTCTCGGCGTAGTAATTGTTACTGATGGTAGCCTTTGTTACTTTGGTCCAGCTCTCTGCAGGTAATTCATCAGGTCCCTCCGTGTAGTAGGGATTTTTGCTCACCGTTACCATGATCATTTTGACCCCACGGGATGAGATCTTGCGTGGGGCCCCAGATCGAGGGAGATTATCAATGGTCTGTATGGCTTCCATTTTTCGTACAGTTGCTCCCACAGCTGATTTATTCACACCAACCTGCTTGCCTATTGTAGATTCACTCTTCCCAGCCTGGTGCAGGTCTACAATTTTCTTCCTGGTATCCTTCGACAGCTCTTTGGTCCTTGGCCATGGTTGAGTTTGGAGTCTGACTGTTTGAGGTTGTGGACAGGTGTCTTTTATACAGATAACGAGGACATCTCCAAAAACAGGTGCCATTTAATACAGGTAACAGTGGAGGACAGAAGAACTTCTTAAAGAAGAAGTTACGGGTCTGTGAGAGCCAGAAATCTTGCTTGTTTGTGGCTGACCAAATACTTATTTTCCACCATGATTTACAATTAAATTCTTTAAAAATCCTACAATGTGATTTCCTTGATTTTTTTTCATCTCATGTTGTCTCTCATAGTTCAAGTGTACCTACGATGAAAAATAACAGACCTCTCTCATCTTTCTAAGTAGGAGTACTGAGCATAGCAGTGCCCGAGTGCTGGCTGTTAGAAGAGCAAAGAGTGTTTTCTGAGAAACCCACTCACTCGTGCTTTCTGGAGACATATGCCAGATTCTGCCGCTCTTAAAGAAAATTACACCACACATAACGAACTAGCAGCGTTTGAAACAACAAGTTAAGCCATAAAGCAATTACAGCTCACACGCGTAACATCATTCCGGCAAGTTACTGTCAGTATTTACGTGATCTATAGGCCAGGGCTCTAACCCTGCACTATAACAAGCACTTAATTTCCTTAAATAATAAAGCTTAATACGTTCTCCAAACAGACGGCGGCCAGTAAAGTCCTTTTTAAGTCACCAGCACTCTGTCTTTCTGCAATTTAGCCATGACGTCCTTCCATTTGGTGGTTCTTTAACATGTTTAGAGTCCGCGAGCCTGGATGCATAACGAGCGGCCACACATGCGCTCATCGGTGCATTTGATGAGGCCCTGCAAACAACTCTTTTGTCTCCAAAGCTGTTGGAGCGGGGCATCGGGGGTGTTACTTGCCAACAGCAGGCAGTTAAAAGGGGCAGCGGATGCACAATGCTGCCAAATGAGGCCCACATCCATCATCCAGATGATCGAACAGAGCCAGGACGGAGATGTTTAGAATGCAGAATAGGGAGTAATCTAAATGTTAGATCAATTTTTCTCAAAAATTATTTCTCTTATTCTAGAAGAGAACTCAAGATCTGCTCTAGACTAGGGGTATATGAATAAGACACCCTCCTTACAATGAGCTAAACAATAAAAAGAATTCAAACAAGCAAAGCATCCTGTTTTACCCCCACTTATAGTGGTCAGGGTCGCAGGGAGGGTCTGAATCATAACTTGTAAATCAAGACACGCAGGATTAGAACCAACGTTCTAAGTGGCGTTATCACCAAACCACCAGAGCTCCAATACTGTCCACATACAGTACTGTGCAAAAGTCTTAGACCAGCATTAGATTAGATATACCATTGTTTTAGCAATGATAAAATGACAATATACTGTATGATTAAGTATTTAGTGTGACATCCCCTAACACTTGAACAATAGTGGGATCTGGCAGCTTCATTGGGATTCTACAGTCTGAAGAATCTTGATCAGGAAGGGTATCAGCCAAGAAACCACTTTTTTACTAAGGGGGATATGCCAACGCTCACAAAGTCCTGAATAAAGATCAGTGGAAAAGTCGACAGTATGTTCTATGTGGTCATTATTCCATTGGTAAAACAACAAATCTAATGGTGGTCTAAGACTTTTGCACATTTATAAAGGCAGCAGTCGATACAGACTTTTTCATGGAGACATTTCTAAATAATTAGACATTTGCAATACATTTCAATTCCTAAAGTCCAAAGAAAAATAGATGTGGACTAAATATACAAATAATAACGTATAACAAATAAGATATAACAAAAGATAAAAACAGCCACTTAATCATATAATTATTATTTATAAATTATGCCCTTGAAAAGCCCAGCCTCTCATTTGTAAAGCAGAATCTCCAACAGATACCAAGAAAGAAAAAGAACGAGGCGAGCAAGGAATAGACAAAGGAAGTGCTAACTTACGAAATGCTAGTTTGCTATGTTTCTTAAATGCTACTGTTAGCTGTTCTAACGTTACCTACTTCTGCTTTCATTCTTCTTGATTTTGACCTGCTTTACTACTAAGCAATAACTTACTCAGACTACAATGGTGTAAATCAAAACTGCAACATTGAAATGTCTTGTCTACTGTGCTACGAAATTAGCATTTATCCAGCTTGTAGCTAACAAAAGGCTAATGCGACTATCTACAGTGCACTAGTTTGACACACTACTTAACACTTTGGGGCAGAGCAAAAACGCTGTAGACGAGAAGGTGCCAAATAACACAAGTGTAAACTAATTAGGCATCCTTGTGACAAATGAGAGCTGACAGTGTATTAGCCGTTTGATAGTTTCCTATTATGGGATGGAAGGCAGACACCAGGCATGTTTATGGATATTTGTACACTCTGGAATTAGATATGTTCCTAGCCATTAGTGTAGTATTTGTGGGGGTATTAAAAGACATTTAATGACATTTTTGTACATATTTTACTACTGAATCTACAAGGATTATTTAAGGTTAAAAATGACCCGTCTCATAGGCAAGAACATCATATTTGTATTATGTTAAATGGTAACAAAGATAAGAAAGCCTTCTGAATGTGCAGCCATAAGGCCAGCAGGTGCTAAATCTTATGCCCCAGCTGGACTCGGGTGTCCCGGTGAATGAGCTCCGGCCAATAAGTGCTAACGACATCACTGGGCACCTGAGGTAAGACACAGCGCACATTACGACGAGCTTCTCCTCCATCCTTCACTGCCTTTGTCCCTGCTGAATCGATTCCTCCGAGGCACATTGAGTAACTGGAATGCGCCTCGTGGGAAATTGAACGCTGTTTGAAATTCATAGAGACCAATTAATTAAAGGACATATATTGAATGCTTGGGTTCATTCAAAAAGCAGTGACCGTTAGATGATGTTATCACCATTTACTGAATGATTGCCGAGTCAAAGTGGAAAGCTGGTTTACTCTCAAATCGAGATCTCAGAACTGAGGCGTCAGCTCGAGCTTTATTTGGTGCAAGGTTAAACATCACCAACCTCAGAGATACCTACACTGCCCGGTTTCAAAAATCGATTCCATAAGCGTTTTCTAAAGGCACAGGGCCACTGGTGCCATTATCAAGAGAACGGAAGACAGAGCTACCCATTTTCCATTACTAGTGTTCACACACAGTGCCTGGCCAAAACAGTCACACTCTAATATTTTTGGACCTCCTTTAGCTTTGATTACGGCGTCCATCTGACATGGCAGTGTCTTTATGCTTCATAAAGCATCTTTATGTAATGTCATTTATTTCCGTCCAGAGCTGCAGAGATCTTGTATTGAAGATAGAAGAGTTGAACCAATTCGTAAAATCTTTCCAGCACATCCCAAAGACTTTCAGTGGGGTTAAATGCATGACTTGTCTCTGCAATAAGTATCTACTCAAAGGCTCTTAATTACAGTGGTACAACAAGTACCAAGCAAATTTTCATTTGGCATTCATAAGGAATAACGTACAATGAATGAATCCGTTCCAGACTCTCAGAAAATCCAGACTGTATAAGGAATTATATGCATTAAAGGAGGGATATGTTCCAACAACAACAAAAGAACCGAATATAGTTCAGCTGGAACAAGTTGTGCAGCTCGACTCAGACAAGTTACAGTAAATGTCGTCAAAATGCATCGAGAACCGAATTCGAGTTCCGAGGTGGTCAAGAACCGAGATACCACTGGTATTTTACTTATTTGAATACCAACTGCAACATTTTTTGGATTATTTAATAAGCGTATGTTTGATTTGCAGACAAACAAACAATAAAAGGAACCCATGAGAAAAGGAAACTATAATTCATGTAAATATTTGCCAATAAGGATTTGCAGTGAATCGCTTTATTCATGTGGTCTGTGTGAATACTCGTATGAGGGGTTCCAAGGAAAATACCGTATTTTCCGGGCTATAAGGCGTGATATCAATGATCGACTTCTAACGGATCTATTTTCATACATAAAGTGCACCGGGTTATAAGGCGCATGAAACGAAACAAAACTCTTAAGTTCCGCCAGAAGCTCAGTTTGGTCTTTACCTGGCGCAGGGCGTCTTCTTGCTTCCTCCACTTCCGTAGCATTGATTCGTTAATGTTGAATTCTCTCACAGCTGCTCTATGTCCATGTTGTACTGCGTGACCGATAGCGTTGTGTTTGAAATCCGCTTCGAAAATAAATGAATGAATGAATGCACGTACCCTAATGCTGAAGCACATACCGTATTACTCCGCTATGCTGCGCCCTATGTTGGCCGTAAGCTTTGTAACTTACCAAGGCCGTGCTAAAACATTTTGACAGATTTATGAGCGCCGTGCACCATCTACAATCGGTTCTAGGTCAGAAAGCACAACCAGAATTAATGCATACATTAGACGCACCGCATTTTAAGGCGCACTGTCGATTTTTGAGAAAGTTAAAGGATTTTAAGTGCGCCTTATGGTCCGAAAAATACGGTAACGTTGGGTACCACTGGCACAAAGGACGAATGTGCATGGACACATGATTCACGAGACTGTAAGAACGAACCATAAAGGCAAATGATGGTTTATTATGTGAGAGCAGAATGCTCATAGGGTCGTTCATCCCACCGCTGAGCAAGACGTAGGTATTTATCACAACAATCCCAGACACAGGTGATAACCAAGTACAGAAAGTGGCACGGGTGAAGTATGGCTTCATTAAAAATACATGGTATGTCAGTAATATCCATTACCAGGTATTACATCGGGCTAGAGTCTTTCAGTACCAACTGCCAAACATATTTTAGCTGATGAAACCGTTGATGAAAGCTGCTAGAGTGGGAAGCCAAACAAATGCACGAGAGGGAAATGAAGCGTTTAGGGGCCGTATTCACCTATAAAATGTATTTGTCTACATCTATCCGCATGATATTGCACAATGTAAAAGATAATGTTTCAGTACTTCACGGCAGTACTGCTATAGAACATAGCACATATAATTCCAAGGAGAAGTTTGAAGAACCCTTTGGAATTACCTCAGTGTCAGCTAGTGACAGTCAAAACACTGTTCCTAGCTTTGGCAAAGTTATTTGGATAATGAATATTCGAATAACAAGAGCCCTATTTCCATTATATTATTATATTACACATATTATTATTCAGTAGCTATATATATATATATATATATATATATACACAGACACACACACACAAACTACATCATCAGTAACTACTCAATAAAACAAAAGTGGAGGGTGTAGGTAGAGGTAAGAAGACAGTCTTCCATCATACGATATATGCCATTTGTTATAATGGGCTAGTTGTTTGGATAGTGGGTTGCAAAATAAAAAATTAAAATATCCCACATTATAGGAAAAATTCACAAACTGGGAGTTTGTATAGAGAGGTCCCTGTCTATTTATAATATTTTGGTCTAGTCTATAAGCTAAAGCACTGTCCGTGTTTCCCTGAACGCAGTCTTGGTTGGCTAAGTATGGCACCCAGTCAGGTTTGTCTAAGCCTAAAAACCAAACAAACAAAATGATTACATTTATGCTGGGCTAAACACAAGATTAAAGTCTGTCTCTCTCAAGGGCCCCGACAGTGGCGACCTGGCGGAACCTTCCAATAAGTCCTTAACCACTGAACCACCGCTACCCTGTAATTATTCATTACATAAGCATCAGTGTTTATTGTTACATTTTATCCACTAATTCTTTAACAGGCATGGTTTGGCAGGACTGTGAGAGGAGGTTTAAAATCCCATGCTCTTTCTAGCTCGGCAAATCCCCCTTGGCGAAAGCCTTCTTTAGTTAAGATAATAAGAGTGGAAAGATCTCATTTCGTAGATAAAACCATGCGCTATAGGCTTGCCAAGCAGCTGCTTGATCTACTAGTGCAAAAGCTCTGCCCTTAAACCTCATTACCAGCGCTTTGTTAACCTCCCTTTGGCCAGAGTTTGGATTTAAGTTCAGCGTGTTGACTTCCCCTGTCCAGATGTAGCCGGCTGATAAAACAATCCTTAGCGGTGTTAAGATCGTTCGTGTGGCCTTGCTTTGGGAAGTGACAATAAGCGATAATGGAGTCGGACATTATTCGAAGCGTGCCGGCTGCATTTAAGGAGCCTCGAGAGACTGCTATTGGTTCAGACAGATGGGCGTGTAATTGGGAGTTAGCGCAGGGGTGCGCTGGGCCAGATGGGGTCAATGTCAGAATGATGAGCACAGCCTATGTTTTGTGGCTCCTCCATTTGCTAGTGATATAAGATTGGATTACGCTGACAGGATATTCACTCTTAATCTTGGGTGGTGACTCCAGTCGACTCCGGATCTTGAAGAGTACTAGGTACAGAGTGGGGCTTTAATCTGATTGTTTGTGGTAGTATGTACTGCTACGTCTCTTTTTCTAAATATTAATCCATCCATCCAACCATCCATTCAATCACATGAAGAAGACAGAAAAAGAAAGAAAGACAAAGACAGAAAGAAAGAAAGAAAGAAAGAAAGAAAGCAACCGTTATAGTTTTGACCACGTGTATCCTGGTTGATGTCACGGGGGTCTCGCAACTCATTGGGTGTAGGTGAAAAACTACATAGATGGCATACCAGTCCATCAAAGGGCCTCACAGTCAAACTACCTGAATCAGACATTGCAAGCTTGGCTGGTTCGAACCCAGGTTCTCACAAACTGTTGTACTGATTTCAGCGACACACACAAGGTTACATCAAGACTTTGGACTGTGGGAGGAAACTGGAGTACCCAGAGTAACCCCACGCGGACACGGAGAGAACATGCAGACTCCACACAGAAAGAATCCAGGCCACTCCACCCTGAGATTGAACCCAGGACCTTCTTGCTGTGAGGTGGCGGTGCTACCCACAGAGCCACTGCACCACCTTGACATGTAATTCCATTGATTTCCAGGCTCAAAAGTATGAAGTAAATGTTACATCTGCTTGTGAAAGTGGAATTACATGTTCTGAAATACATCTTCTGGTGGATTCTGAGAATTTTACTGTTAAACTTTGTGTAACAACACTATCTATAGCAGGGGTTTAACAATTCGATTCAATTCCCGATATGGAGTACACGATTTGATTTTTTTGTATTTCTTTTTGCCCCATGTAATTAAAGGAAATGACTAGAAACAGAGGTTTAAAGTTGTAAAAATAATGTTCTATAGTCGCTTCACCATATATTAAGTAAACAAGTGAAAACAATCCTTTTTTATTTTGGGACAATTCAAACTAATGTCAACTTATTACACTTAATGTCTATGGGCGCATGATGTATGATTGTGCCCTCTGGTGTTCAAAAAATGCAACTGCATCAGACATGTTTACATTGCAATGTATCAGCCAGGCCTAAAACAACGTCCACAGAATGATGGAAAAAGATCGTTTTAAAATCAAAGGAGTCCTTTCATTAAGCAATAATACACAAGAGGGAGTGCTTTAATGTGAGAGAAGTTACATCTTGCTGACGATTCACCTGGGATGTGCGATCTTCATACTTACGTCTGGATCACACCAGATCATTGCTACTGACAGACCTGCATACGCTAAAGCCTGCAAACCATGCCTCCTCTCGACAATTCCAATTCCAGTTTCAAAACGTCAACAAGCAGAGTGGACTCTCAGTATTGCGCCTTTTTTGTTGTTCTTACTCGTCCAATAACCCATGGCCAGCTGAGATCTGATCAGAGCCAATAAGAGACCAATAAACCAATAAGAGCACTCATGGGGCGCAGTGGCAATTCGCTAGCCCACCACTGTGGAGACTCGATTGAGAGTCCCAGGGATGCCTTATGTCTGGGTCAGACATCACACAGACACACGAACAACATACCGACCCTGTATATACCCAGTCTTCTTCCTTGGCAGTGAAGTGAGGGTCTTGCTTTGCACACCTGACCAGTCTACGAGCAGTTCTATCAGAGATTTTTCTGTGGCTTACAGATTTTGTCTTGAACAATTCCCCCAACTTCAATTCGGATGACATTATAAAATCCTTTTATAGGATTCTCTCACTTTGTGAGTGTCCCATTTTCAGCTGGCTGCTAGAAGGATGCTGGGATGTTATGTAAGCACAAAACCCTGAGAGCCCTAAAGGGACACATCATTTATTAAGCTGTAGGACGGTCTGCATCTGGCTTGCATTAAGACTTTACATCACTATGGTATCGGCTTGAAAGGTGCCTCATTTTATGTTTCGTGTCATATATATATATATATATATATATACACATACATATGTGTGTGTGTAACAATCTATTAAAATGAGCAGAAATATACCATATTTAAGATTGTTTCTGTCTGAACATAAACAGCACATGTCATTGAATGAGCAGTAGCCCAAATTTTGCCTAACACTACACATGAGCATAAGCCCCCCAATTGCTTGTGTAAGGCATTATTCAAAATGACAGAAACAAAAATAGCATCAAACAAAAGAATCAAACCAATTTGCACGTATATTCTTGTTTGCTTTACTTCCAAGTACATTCAAGTGCTAATACTGTACAATTAGTGAACACACAGAGTGTACCACAGCTCAGCCTTGGGCAAAGTTGCAGTATCATAGAGGTGGGCTCCCTCTAGTGGATTTGCATCAACACCCTCAACGTCATTCAACGTCATTTCAGTCATTTGCGCTCTTCCCCAGTTGGTTTCCCAAAACCCAAACTGTGTTGGTGAAAGTCATGCACTCGCTAAAGGACCAGGTCACACATGCACATACATATATTTATGCTTACTCAATAAATAAATAAATAGGAACTACAACAGGGCTTTTAATGTGGCAAAGAGAAACAATGTGGCTTGTGCCCTAATACTTTTGGGCACGTGCGGGTGTGTGTCCTAATACTATTGGCCACATACGATAAAAACAATAAATCGGACCCACTCCAAAAATTGATAGCACACCACACAGTGTGATTAACAACGTAACCGTGTTTGAATCGTGCCAGTACTTTCAATGGTTCTGGCTGTATTAATCACGGAAATGTGTGGAAGAATAATAATAATAATAATAATAAGAATAAATTATAAGACATATGAGGGATAACAGTATACAGGTAGTCCTCGGGTTACAACGGTCTCGAGTTACGACGTTTCATGGTTACGACACATCTCCCATTTACTGTATAAAGCCTTGTTTCACACTTAAGTGGTTTTGCGTCGTAAACGTCATAACGCGAGCTTCATGTTTGGTGTGAATAATACATGGAAGAATACACGGTTACACGGCTCATTTTTTGATAATTACTGTGTTAGGATAGGATAAGTGCTTACAGTATGTTATTTACGTACAGTATGTACGTATGTTCCGACTTACTCTGAAAATCGGTTTACGACGCCACCTAGTAACGGATCTGCGTCGTAAGTCGAGGACTACCTGTACAGTGCTTTTCAAGCGAAGTTGACTAAGCAACTTCTATAACAGAGTCTATGTTACTTTAAAGGCTTTCCAGGTTTGGAACATGACTGCAGGGACTCAAGTTCAAATTGATAAGGAGCTGACATTGGATATTCACTAACAGTCAAGTATTCCGCTATCTATACTACCATATTATGTAACAATGGGCTTATGGGCTAATAATTATGGACTAATAAATGTAACTTATGAGCTTATTAGTTTATTTACCAACCTGTTATTTGAAGCACTGGCTTTATTGAAAATCTTAGTGATGTCCTGAAAAGGACAGAAAACCATATTTTTTTGGACAGCAATCTTTTATTTTAGTTAGTGTCTAATTGTAAGGTATAACGTATTTATTTTATTTACAAAGTAGAGCCAGAAAAAATTGTGTAAGATGCAACATTTTGCTGTTTTTCATACAACAACTGCTAGACCGGAGAGAGAAAGAAACGTACAGTACAGTACTGTACTACATTTTTGTATTTTAATGAATATTATTGTTTAAAACAAAACACAACTTCACAGAACTTAATGCAGACATTAAACGGCACCTACCTGTACTTACCATTTCATCACATACTGAAGCTGACTAAAGTTCCTGGAAGGATAAGCAAGAGTTAACAGTGGGACATGAGGCTGGAGTGACTATTTCAGACGAGCATTCAACCGAGAGATGAAACAGAAGTGCTGGTTTGGGCTCAGCCTGTGCTTTGAACTTGCCTTCTGTGGCAATAGAAAAAAAAAAGAAATCGTGAATGAAATGTCACCAGTATCCAGCTGTTTTTGACTATCAACCTACAGAGACGTGAGCAGCAATCAGGGCTGTTAAAACAAAAAACAACATGGACTCATTTGAGCTTTTGTGACAAATACAAAATCAACCTCAACGCATCCCTGAGTGAAGGGTTTCTTGCGATTTTAGCATAACTCTATGATTAGAACACTCAAACCACATCTTGTGCGTCATTAAGCTTTTTTTGACTCGTATGAGCCGATAAACAACCATATCATAAACAACAGACAGACCAGGTGTTGCAGGATGCCCAAAATGTCATGAAGCCAAGCCTGATGGCACAGCAGTTTCCAGTATGAGTATGCAGCAGTGAGAGAGCTAATCAAAGGCCTGAAGGGATTATGCGCAAAGAAATATTTCTTTCCAAGTGGCTTACTTGAATAGCTTTGCTTGAGATGCATTTTCTAATGTGCTGTCATGTTTGGTCCTCGCAAACGTTGGGTTCATTTAGGAAATCAGCAAAAGTCATGTGTCCATGGATGCATTAAGCTTTGCATAACTTTGTATTAAAGCAGAGTGCTGTCTCAGTTTATAGGCTATTATGCAATCCTAGGGCAAAGCTTATCATTGGCACGCTCACAGTATGTTCTTCTGCCTACCACAGCTCTGTTTGATTCTTTAGACCATCCCGTAATTGGACTGTTCAGAAATACTACAGGTATGTACCGTTGCATGACTGCATTATGTTCTGTGAAGCAGATCATTGATCGGAATCGATGCAGACCGGACAGTACCATAGTCACGTAAATACGTAGGTAAATACAAAGGGTATTTACACAAGCAAACAATACATAAAAGTGTCAGAGATACCGCTGAAACACAAGTGGAACGCTTCCACCTACACAGCACTTGAAGCCTAAACTGTATCATGCCATCCAGGAAATACACAACACCGTGGATCTTCAGCACAGTCAAGCTCACATTACTGATCATACACACTGTGGAACCAACACATAAATGCACACGATAGAATATAAGCAGAAATAACCATACCTCGCTGGCTGCACACAACCAAAAGGGAATGAGTGCAGCTGGAGAAGCACTCATTTCCAGAACAGAAATTGCAGTTTCACCTACAAAACCTTTAAACCTTTAAGTAGGTAAATCCAGAGCTGTGCAACTAGTAGGAAGTCACAGCAGTCAACGACCGGTGCTCTGCACTTCTAGGTATACAGTATGTAGGTCACAGTCCTGAAGGACCCTACATGGTGGCCTGAGCGCGTGCATCAGCCCTACCGGGCATTTATCGTGTAAATGGCGACACTTGTTTTTGAGCCTATTTAAGCACACCTTTGGGCTCACACGGGTGTCGCATCAGCATCAGCAGCATGACGCCACACTATGCAAACGCACTGCACCAGCCTTTCCACGGCTTCATTGTTCTCACACGTTTTTTGGTTTGTTTAGGGTTAAAGGTATGTCTGGGGGTTTGAAGACCTTTAGACGGGGGCAATTGGGAGATTGCCCGGTAAGGTAGGGCCTTAGTTGTCAGTGTAGGGCCAGCGTTTGTTTACTTCTTTGTGTTTATTTTTACCGGGCTTCTCCCGGCTGCTTTTACCCTCGCCCCCGCCCTACGGAGCCACGACGTAAGCGTATCGTGAATAGCGGCGCTGTACGCTTATGCCGTGGGTTTTCTTTATTGGTCAGCGGGTTTCTTTACCCGTGTCCCGGCTGGCTTTTGGGGCCCCGTTCTGTGAGTTCGGCAGAGTCATCAATCTGGTGTGCCATCCTAACCCTCCCTGCCATAACCGTCACGTTCCATCTGGGGTTCAGGTAGTTTTAGATGTGCCCACTACTTATCTGGACTCCCAGCCACTCACTCTTGCCCTGGAGCCGCCCAGCATTTTTAATATTTTTCAAGGCTCCAGGCATTTACTGGAGTATGTGGCTGAATTCCGTGCTATGGCCGAGGTGAGCAGCTTTAACGAGCCACCCCTCATGCATTATTTTAAACAGGGGCTTAATGAGGAAGTGGATATTGAGCTGCTCTTCCACCCACTACCCTCTTTCCTGGTCGACCTTTTCGACCTGGCCATACTGGCCGTATTAAAACGCGGGCTAGGAAGAGGATGGGCCTTACCTGCAGCGTGTCACTTCCTCTCCGGCCGGAACACTCTGTAGTTGAGCGGTTAGCGCGGCCTAGCCCCTGTACCTGAGCTCGCTGCGCCCTTAAGCTCTGTACCTGAGCAATTAAGCTCCGTATTTGGGCACTTAGCACTGCCTAGCTCCGTACCTGAGCACGCCGTGCTTGTCAGCCCATACTTGGGCAGTTGCATTTTCAGCCCTTGCTTCAGGGTTTGCCCAGTGTATCAGGGCCTCCCTGTACGCAACATGCTTAACCCTGAGCGCGTTCGTCAGGCTAGGGGAGGGTAGTTAAAATGCTGGGGGGATACTATTAGGGGTCATGCTTTGGCCGCTAGAGGCCAGTGTTGACCCCACATGGCGGCGTGAGCACCCCCAGCGCAATCGCGCGTGCATTAGCCCTAACGGGCATTTATCGTGTAAGTGGCAACACCTGTTGTTGAACCTATTTAAGCACACCTTTGGGCTCACACGGGTGTCGCACCATTGCGTCAGCAGCACTACGCCACGCTATGAGCACGGGCTGCACCAGCCTTTATATGGCGTTTATCGCTCTCACATGCTTTTTTGGTTTCTTTAGGATTTAAGGTACGTCAGGGGGATCACAGGTAACAGGGGCACGTGGTTATTTTGGCACAATGCGCGACAATAGATAGCCTGTATTTATCAGACACTACCTTCAGATAGATCATGGTATTTCCTTTTAATATCTAATTTAATCCTAAACTAAGACAGGCAGTAACTTAAATAATAAATTCAGCCTAATAAAAAATGCACCATTAATACTGAGCCACTAAAGCTGTCATTTTAAACCCTTTTCCACCTGAAAGGCTGTGGAAATTCAAGACCACCACAAAAATAAAGTCACCATTACAAAAGAACCTCTAGCAAATTTCGAACGTATAACACTGACAATACTAAATACTCGCTAGATCATACAGATGTTTTGTGAAAAGGCAGTGAGAGCAGTCCAAGCATGCATCAAATATTAACGGGTGTTCAATATTTCATCAGCTTTCATTTATAATTATTTAATAAGACCAAGGGCACCTCTTGACAGACATCAAAATGATTTGCCACAGTGAAACTCAGAGATGCATGACTTTCACTCATTATGACCCTTTTTTTATTCCATACATAGTTCTACATATTTAATAACTGATTTGAATAGGAATACCTTTCAGTCATTATTTAATTTCCAAGTAAATGCATAATCAGGCTTCCTCGTTTGGAAGCACGCATACATCAGCCAAGACAAGCATCGGTAACGCCGTGTGCCACCAGCAGAATTCCGCTCCAGTGGTCCGAGCTCTGGACTGTGTGGCTTAGCGCCAGCTTAAATTACCATTCCTGACTTTGCCCTGCAGTCACATCTGCTGAGCTCAGCTTCTTCCAAAACCTCTGATCCTAGCCTTCACACCCCTCACTCAGCTTCCAAGAGCAATCAGACTGGTTTTGAGGGAGCTATTTGTCTCAAGATATCCTGTCTATCGGCGGTGGAGAAAGACTGCTTAGGGAGAGAGGGAGGGACGGAGGGAGGATGTGATTAGCCATGGGCTGCTTTGATGGAATAAAAGGCGATCAGAGTGACCTTGAGGGACGGTCACGTGACGGATAAGGCAGTTCAAAATCCTCTCCTATGCCAGGATGAAACTCCGTGGGCGGCACTGCGTTGGACTAGCAGTTAGACACGAAGAGCCGCGCTCCGGGCTCGAGAACAGATGGGCTCATGGGACCACGTTACGCAACCGTGCAGCTGTGGCAGATTTTCACTTAATGTGTCCCATTATAAACAGGAGTAATGGCAAACACCAAATGAGCCAGTGGTGACTGCTCTAGAGTAATGACATGGAAAAAAACAGATGAGGAACTGTGGTAATAATAAACTTAACTGTTTGATGAAAAGCTCAAACATTTACTACCATTTCTAAAATGTATCTAGTGAAAATGAACCTTTTTTGGCAGCACATTTTGTTGGTGGAAATGAAAACCATGACATTTTATAGATACTCTATACACTAGATCCAGGGGTTTGTAGACACATGACACTTCACATACGCCACTTATCTAATTGTTTGTAGACACCTGACAGTTAAGATACTGTATATATTTAAGAGTTTGCACTTATAGCTGGCACTTATAGTGGGGGTTCCATGAATTTGTAGACACTTGGCACATTACATACACCGTACATCGAAGAGTTTACACCTGACACTTGCTGTTGTTGGGGAGGTGGGTTGCTGATGTCTCATGTGATCCCGCTTGGCTGTGTTACCTTCTGGTTCTCCTCTTACTAGCTAATGCTGCCGGAGCCTCATGCCACACATGGTATTAGTAGGTGCTAGTAGACACTGTGCTCTTAATCAATAACTAATTACATTTTCTCTTTTCTCTCCAAGCTTGTGTTCAGGTACCAGTTCCAGCCACCCACACTAAGATGTTCCTCCACTTCAGCTACACTTAAGTTGTTTCCATCACCAGCTCCAGCCCCACCTAGCCAGAGGCCAGTAACTCTCTCCTTCCTCCGGTTGGCTGGGGACGATGTGCCTCGAAGGACTGCCGAGGACTCAAGATTCTAACGTGATTCTATGTATCGGACTAAATAATGGTGAAATGCATATTTTTACATTTTTGTATGTTTTTATAAATATTACTATAGACTTATTTGACTGAATAAATTAATTTAATTCTTACATTCATCACGTAATCCGGCAGAGGAGGTTGGGTCCCTTTTTGATTCTTGGTCCTGCCAAGGTTTCTTCTTTATAACGTTTAGCCAGTTTTTTCTTGCCACTGTCGCCCTAGGCTTGCTCAATTTGGATTTGGCCCTAGATATTAGAAACTAATATAATCTAAAATTGTAAGGCAGCTTTGAGACAATGCTCCATTGTAAAAAGCACTATATAAATAAATCTGACTTGATTTGACTTAACTGTTGGAGTTCCAAGAGTTTTTGAGATACCTGGCCCTTTAGCTACATTATAGATCCAGGAGTTTGTAGACACCTGACACCTTAGATACACCTACACCCAAACGTTTGAAACACCTGACCCTTTAGATACTCTGTATATAAACAAGAATTTGTAGACACTTGGCACACTGAATAATCTTTACATGTAAATGTTTGCAAACAGCTGACACTCACAGTTAGGGTTCCATGGGTTTATAGACACTTGACACTTTGCATACACTATACATCCAAGAGTTTGTGGACACCTGACACTTTATGTACAATACTGAGACACCTAAGTCTTTAGACACACTATAGATCCAGGAGTGTGAGACACCTGGCACTTTCCAGACACTGTACAATATAGCCACGAGTTTGCAGATGACTGGTGTATAAGAGACAGCATACATCCAAGAATTTGTAGACCTGACACTAATAACTATAGACCTAAGAGTTTGCAAACAGCAGGCACTTACAGTTGGGGTTCCATTAGTTTGGAGACACCATGCACCTAAGAGCTTCCAAGAGTTTGTAGACAGCAGACACTTTACAGACACTATACTATATACTCACAGGTTTGCAGATGACTGGCACATCACAGATGCCATGCATAAAATAGTCTGTAGACACCTGATACTACATACACAATATTTCCAAGAGTTTGAAAACAACCTGCACTTGCAGTTGGACTTCCAAGAATTTGTAGACATCTGACACTTTAAATACACTCTAGATCCAAGATCCTGGTATTGGTCATTATGCAAGTGTGCTATATATAAGCTCAGTCTCCCAAAAAACCTTCTGTCCAGATGAACTTATTCAACTTTCTGGGATATAGATCCAGGAGCCTGACACTTTACATACTCTATAGAGCTAAGAGTTTGGAGACACCTAACCCTTCAGATACAGTAGACACCTGGGCACATCTAAAATTTGTAGACATCCGACCTTATTGATACACCCACATTTACACCCACACTTTAGATACTATATATATATATATATATATATATATATATATATATATATATACATAATTTGTAGACACTTGGCACCGAATAAACTATAGATCTAAGAGCTTGAAAACAGATGGCAGTCACAGTTGGGGTTTCATGAGTTTGTAGACACATGACTGGAATCCATGTGTCCATGTGGTCCAGATGAACTGACTCAACTTTCTGGGATATAGATCCAGGAGCTTGTAGAGAGCTGACACTTTAGATACTCTATACAGCTAAGAGTTTGGAGACACCTGACACTTTACAGACACTACATACATCCAAGTGTTTGACAGTTCTGGAACTTTAGATACACTACAGATCCTGGAGTTTGTAGACACCTGACACTACACAGACACCATACATCTAAGAGTTTGAGATACCTGAAACTTTAGAAACACTATAGATCCAAGAGTTTAAGACACTTTACAGACACTGCACTATATATCCACGAGTTTGCAGATGACTGGCACATGACAGACACCATATATCCAAACGTTTGCAGGCAACTGGCACTAAAAATAAACTATAGATCTAAGAGTTTGCAAACAGCTGGCACAGTTAAAGTTCCAAAAGTTTGTAGACATCTGACACTTTAGACACACTATACGGGGTGGGCCATTTATATGGACACACCTAAATAAAATGGGAATGGTTGGTGATATCAACTTCCTGTATGGGAGGGGGGAACTTTCCAAGATGTGTGTTGAGCATGGCGACCATTTTGAAGTTGGCCATGTTGGATCCAACCTTATTATTTCCAATGGGAAGAGAGTCAAACTTATTGAGAATTTCACAAGAAAAACAATGGTGCGCTTGGGTTTAACGGAACTTTATTCTTTCATGACTTATGAAAGAATAAAGCACACCATTGTTTTTCTTGTGAAATTCCCAATAAGTTTGATGTGTTACATGACCCTCTTCCTATTCCTCTTCCTAAGTTGGATCCAAAATGGCCAACTTCAAAATGGCCGCCATGGTCAACACGCATCTTGAAAAGTTTCCCCCCTCCCATATACTAATGTGCCACAAACAGGAAGTTGATATCACCAACCATTCCCATTTTTTAGGTGTATCCATATAAATGGCCCACCCTGTAGATCCAGGATCCTGGTATCAGTCATTATGCAAGTAAGCTGTATGTAAGTTTGGGATGAGTTTTCCAACTACCTGAGACTAAAGAAGTCACTTCGATGAGTAACAAAACGTTTCTCCAACAAAAACCTTGTGTCCAGATGAACTAATTCAACTTTCTGGGATATAGATCGAAGGGTTTGGAGACACCTGATGCTTTACACACACCATTCCTCCAGGAGTTTGTAGACACCTGACAATTTAGATACTCTGTAAAGCCAAGCGTTTGGAGACACCTGGCACTTTAGATACACTACAAATCGAGGAGATTGTAGACACCTGACACTACACTGACACCATACTGTACATCTAAGAGTTTGAGACACCTGACACTTTACAGACACTGTACTGTATCCACCAGTTTGCAAATGACTGGCACATCACAGACCATACATCCAATAGTTTGTAGACACCTGACACTTTGCATACAATTAATATATTTGCAAACAAGTGGCACTTACTGTTGGAGTTCCAAGAGACACATTACACACAGGTAGACACCTGACCTTTTAATATACCTACATTCAAGAGTTTGTAGACACCCAACACTTCAGATACACCAGATATCCAAGAATTTATAGACACCTGAGACTTTACTCACACCATACATCCAAGTGTTTATAGACACCTGACACTTCATGTCATGCTAAACCAGAAAGAGCATTTCTCTAAATTGAAACCAAATCATGGATAGGCCATTTTTAAGATGCTTTTGGAAGTTCTGGTATGTGAGCTTGATTGTCGCTCTAAATGTTTCCACAACCCAATAACTGGTTGATTTCTTTGGTCAAATTCTACGATGGTACCACACTGAATATTTGACCAATTCTACAGAGAGCCATAATAGTAACAACAGTAAAACCAAGGTAATATAAGCGCTACATGGGCAATACAGTATACAGTAACAATAATGCAGCATTGCAAAGCCAATGTAGTCTTACTATTTAACATATTGCATATAATCTCTGGTGGCACGGCGGTCTGATACGCTAGCTCACCACTGCAGGGACTGGGGTTCAAGTGCAGGTGGTGCCTTTTGGGCAGGTCGGGGGTTTGTATGCTGATACAATTGTGAATGAGGAACAGAAGTCCACTCAAGAGAGGGAAGGCCAGATCATCCCACGAGGCTACAACAGCAACCCCTGCGAAGGTTTGGCATGACCCTGACCACGAAAAGGCGGGGTTAAAAGCAAAACTGAAGCATAAGCACAACCATAGCTATGATGAACAGCAAAAGGGGCTTGTTTGCTTTATTGAAAACCATAGTTCTCAATAAGAAAAAACCCCCCAACAACAACAAAAAAAACCGCCACAATCACAGTAAGCTACACTGAATCTTCATAAGAACTTTATGCACATGACACAATTTCCATAGAAAAAGGCCAAAGTAAGCCCACAGTCATTCCTGGAGACTGAATCCATAGACAAAGCCAAGCATTGTGACTTTAATGAGCTTATGTAAAGTGCTCGCGACTTTATCTGCGTCAGAACTAAAACGAGCCGAAGCAGAATCAGATGCTGTCAGGTGCAGGCTGACAACAGCGGCGCTCTGAAAACATCGTTCTTATACGGTTTCCAAAAATAGAACCCGTGACATCATCAGCGCTACGCAAACACCGTCCACAGCGTCTCCAGTTTGAATGCACGAGGCATCTCAGCCAGTCTCATCCCTCTGAACAGCTGAGGCGAACGCTCAAACATGCAGCGCACGTCTCCTCTCACATCGCTTCGGAATTAAGAGCCGCAGCATCACAGCGAGAAATAAATGAACAGATAATATACCTAATCAGGAATAAAGCGTACCTGATGTGCTTCCGAGCATGGAACCAACGTGACACGACCTCTCTGGAGCTCACACACTTCTATATGTTTGAACACCATTCACCATTCAGTCTAATCAGGCTTAATTATTTATACATGTCCTTAGTTCTTTAACAGAACAGATACAATTGTAAAGAAGTGCAATACTCACAAGTAGAAGAGTCTGTTAGCCATGACGAAGCTCTGCTCCAAGAGGGAAAAACAGACTGATTTTCAGCTTAGTGCATTGCTTCTCGCTCACATATACACACTCCTCATAGCTCGAGTAGTTCATTCATGCTTATCCACAACGGGGCGGGGAATAGTGTGTGTGTGTGTGTGTGTTTCTGAGTTGCAGTCTGTGTGATGCAACAGCAGCACCCAAGACGACAAGCCCTCAGGTAGGTGAAAGAACAGGCTGTAATTGTCTCACAGTTCTTCACTGAATATCTGAGCCTCTTAAATACAACACTGCCCTGACATCCAGGGACCAGAGGTCTGCTGGTAGCCATGGCAACAGAGATTGTTTGTTATGTCCCGGTGCCATTAACGTGTTATGGCGTCAGAACGTTCCTCTCTTTTAGTATTTTTTACCCATTACCAGCTGATGAACCATTACAAGCTAATGAACTATCGTGAACATAGACAGGTAGGTAGAGGGTTTAATTATATTTGGGAGCCAGGCAGATGGTGCTTGACTCAAGTGAGTCATTTTGGCAAGTGCACGGTAATAAGGCTTTCCAGAATAGGCACAATTCATTAAGGGATTTATGAGCTGGGAATAACCAGAACAAATGAAATAAAAGCTCGAGTGAAAAAAAGAATGGAGGGAAATTAATGTTCGTCAGTAAATTGAATAAAGCACAGGCAGGCATTCAAAAGCTATACCAGTTTAGTCACATGGTGGAAGATAATATACAGAAAAGGGGGGGAGGGTGTTGGGGTCTTGACTCAGACTGGTGAAAACACTTGTTTGGATCTTTGTGGGGAAGGATTCACACTGCTGTAGGGTCATAACCCAAAATGCACCTCAAAGCTTTGTAACGACTTGAAGACCAAAGAAGATCAAAGAATGCTGACTGGTGTTGTAGTCAAGACCGCTAGAACTGAGTTCAAGTCAAGACCAAGACTTTTAGTAGTCCCGACCAACACGAGACGAGACCAAGATGAGATTAAGACCACAGACCACTTCTCAGTACCAATGCTTTCTGGCTGATGTTTTGGTCACTTTTGAATGTTGGTGGTGCTTTCACACTCGTGGTAGCATGAGACGGACTCTACAACCCACACAAGTGGCTCAGGTAGTGCAGCTCATCCATGATGGCACATCAATGCGAGCTGTGGCAAGAAGGTTTGCTGTGTCAGTCAGCGTAGTGTCCAGAGGCTGGAGGCGCTACCAGGAGATGTGGAGGAGGCTGTAGGAGGGCAACAACCCAGCAGCAGGACCGCTACCTCCACCTTTGTGCAAGGAGCAACAGGAGGAGCACTGCCAAAGCCCTGCAAAATGACCTCCAGCAGGCCACAAATGTGCATGTGTCTGCATGCGACTCCATGAGGATGGTATGAGGGCCTGAAGTCCACAGATGGGGGTTGTGCTCACAGCCCAACACCGTGCAGGACACTTGGCATTTGCCAGAGAACACCAGGATTGGCAAATTCGCCACTGACTTCTCTCAAACTTAATCAGAAGCACCACATAAAGTCAACCAATAAATTCTACAACAAGGGTGTCCAAACTGTTCTCAAAGTGGCCCAGATTGGATCAAAATACCTATGGGCCAATCTCTCTGTCCAAAAATATTGTTCATAAATATTATCTCGCTATATGGATAGCAAGTTCGGGTATTCAGTCTTTATTTACTGAGCCATTCACTTGTTTGACCACCAGGTAGAGTTAGAGGTAAAAAGCCATTGAGAACACCGTCTACTTCTGCTATTTTCCTGATCCATTATAGGGGCCAGTGGTTCGCATAATGAGCTCAGGTATTAAAATACCCTATATATTATAAATGCTTACTGATTTAGATCATTTAGTTTTATTAACATCCCATCCATTATTGTGGCTAAGACGAATAGCGGTTATTGATTCAGATAGCAGATCAGGTATCAATAGCCCATCCATTATGGTGGGTTACTAACACGCGATACATTTACATTTACAGTATTTAGCAGACGCCCTTATCCAGAGCGACTTACAATTGGTACAGTCTTACAATGCAAGCAATTGTGGGTTAAGGGCCTTGCTCAAGGACCCAACAATGGGATTTGAGTGGGATTTGAACCCTGGACCTTCTGGTCCATAGTCCAGTACCTTAACCGCTAGGCTACCACAGTCCCGATAGGGGGCACAAGTATTAATACCCCATCAAAACCTTTTTCAAAGGAGCCCAGACTGGATCACACTACTTAAGAGCCAGTTTCTTGTTATAAAAACAGTATAACTTCTTCCGAACATTGTATTAAAAATATGAAAAAGATAACAACTTAGAGAAAGTGCAATAACTGCAGCAGTACATCAAAAGAGTGAAAAATAAAAACTTAGGCAGATTATTTGGACTGGACATTTTTCTTTAAACCATTTCTGCATCATAGTACATCTTTAAAACATGTCAAGTGTCTTCTGTCTTCCTTTCCCATGTAGATGTAGTATTTTATTACTCAGTTGATGTGCATTACCAGACCTACGGAACTCAACAAAGCAAGGCTTATATTTCACATAAGTATTATAAGTCACATAACAATAATATTGTACAAATAGTCCTTGTGTTAAAGTTCAAACAAGATGCAACGACATACCAGAAGAGACAAATCACTAAAAATTAATGTATGGGTTGATGTGTAGACAACGTCCGAGTCCACCTTACCCCGCGATCGAGACAAGACCAAGTCCAAATAAGCTCAAGATGGCTTGTTGATGGTCTCAAGTACAAGTACGCACTAGTGCTGACTGTCATGGACTTTCCTCTGGAGCCACCTGACTTAAACCCTGTCGAACATGCATGGGGACACCTGAAGATGAAGCCAAGCATACAGTGACATCACAAGATGCTCTTTGGAATATTGTGACGTCATGCTGGGATCAGCAGAGTTCACAGACTTGCAGAGATCCTTCCAGCTTGAGTGCATGAGAACGTCAAATGCTAATAAATTCGGAAATTTCTCAAAAGCTTCTTTTTTTTCAAAGAAAAAAGCATTAGTATCACATTACTCTTATTTTTATTGCACCTAAAGTAATTTCTACATATACAACACACTCAGGTAATGTTCTTCTGTTTTATGAGTTTGTGTTTTTCTCATTTCCTCCCAATTTGTCTTAATTTGGTCCATCTGCATTCTATAGAATTGTCACTGCTGGTCCTTTACATCCTTATCCAGAGTGATTTACAACTGAGTTGAGCAGCTTGTACAAAAAAGTTCCAATCTTCTGGTCAACAGTCCAAAACGTCAGACTCATGAACCTCTGATGAGTAGTCCAGTGCCTCAACCACTCAGTCATTCCTGTCCCCATCAGATTGGTATGTTTTCACTTTGTTTTCAATGAGATAAGGATAATATGTCTAAATATTTTGGACATCATCTCCTTATTAGCAGAAATAAACCATTTGGTTTGAACGTGTCACTCATGACAGAATGGGAAGGTGTGTGCCAATCTGCTATACCCTGTCTCCCTCCGCTGGATACGCGTACAAAATACGGTATTATTAAATGCTTGCTCTGCTTAATGAGTACAGACACAAAACTCAATTATGTCATTAGGGTAATGAAACGATCTCACTTTTTCCTCTCTCTGGATACACAGACATTATCATGGCACATACACACACGTGCAGACCAGCCAACAGCACAACAACGTCCAAAACAACTCTCCTACGTTTCTGCTAAACAATTACAACCCACGTAGCGTGAACCTTGATCTCAATGAAGAAGCAAGACGGAAATATACAGGCAACCAGCAGGGGGCAATGTCTTTACACGTCACCCACATGACCAACACCTCGAAATGAAAGAGCTGCAAGTTGGAGACCATGGGAATGAATAATTAAGAAACAGGAGCTCAAGAGAACCCGCTACTCGACGTGGTGCCATAATTGTCAAACGTTAGGTCACAATCAGCACGTGTTGGCATCCACTGGTATTTTTTAGTAGAAAAATTGCTTACACTTCCAATACAGTGCTAGAAAAAGGTGGTGGCTGCAAATGGAAAAGGTTGTGGGTTCAAATTCTGGCCTGTTAACTAAACTCTCAGCTCTATTTTAAGTCTCTGATGAATGCCGGCTGTCTAAAACACATAAGGCCACTATTGGGTCCATAACTTTCAATTGCTTACACTGTACTGGTTGTAGCACGCTCTGCATAAGGGTGTCTGCTTAAGGCGGTAAATGTAAGGTAAGTTTTTTTTGTCTGACAGCAAAGGGCAGCAACAGATGATGAATGCAACAGCGGTAGGCACACATCGACAGTATCGTCCCTACACCCAGGGAGCAACAATTACAGGAGTGTCAAACAAAGAGAATGAATACTCTCATTAGCATTAAGCTGGCTGATGGAGGCAGAGCTCTTTGCCTCGCTGATTACTACCTTACACAACCCGTCACACCCCTTCCATTACTATCAGCCCAGACGTGCATGACTGATCCATAAGCCACTAGGTTTTTCTGGGTGTTCATTTCAGAGTAGGCAGGGATAAGATCGTTTTTTTTTCTTTCTGTATTCATTCCATCCATCTTTATGTTTGAGGATATGAGGATGACTGGCTTGTTTATGATTTATTACTTAAGCTTCATCATTGGCTAGATTTCTAGATGGGGGTCAGCTAGAATGAGTGACTAAATAACAGTCTACTTAAATGCCTCCAGTAGGTACAGACTGGGGACTTTGATCAAGACCAGTGGTGGACAGTAACAAAATATATTTGCTCAAGTACCTTATTTCTATTAGTTGATACTTTTTACTTTCACACCATTACATTTATGAAACGTCATCGATTCTCATTACTTCTGAGTGGAGGGAAACAAGTCTAAAGTGGAGATTTTGGGTAGAGGTAAAAAGCCATTCAGCACACTGTCTACCCCCATCCATTATAGGAGGATATTGTTTTGCATAATAGGCTCGTGTATCCATTATGAAGGGTTAGTGATTTGTATAATGGAGTCAGGTATTAATACCCCAATTGTTACTGTCGGTTACTAATATGGATAACGGGGGTGAGTATTAATACCCCAACCGTTATAGTGGGTTACTAAAATGGATAGCTGTTTCAGGTACTCAGTCCCCGAGCCATTCACCTACTTGGACCACCAGGTAGAAGCAGAGGTAAAAAGCCATTCAGAACACCATCTACTTCCGTCATTTTCCTGATCCATTATAGCAGGCTAGTAGGTTCAAAAATGGGTTCAGGGTAAATTATTTAGATAGCAAGTTCAGGCATTAATAACCCATCCATTATAGATGATTACTGATTCAGATAGTGGGTACGGTTATTAATATCCCATTTGTTATAGTGGGTTGCTGATTCAGATAGTGAGTTTGTGTATTAATACCCCATCAAATATTGCGGGTTAAGAATTCGGATAGCAGGTTTGAGTATTCAGTCATCACTTAGCAAGGCATTCATCATTTTGAACCATCAGGTAGAGTTAGAGGTAAAAAGCTCTTCAGATAGCCGTCTACTTCCACCATTTCCTGACCCATTATAGGAGGCTAGTGGCTTGCATAATGTGATCAGAAATTAATACCCCATTTGTGATAAAAGATTACTAATGTGGATAATGGAGTCAGGTTTTAATACCCCATCCATGACAGCAGGTTACTGATTTGGATAATGGGTTTAGGTATTAACACCCCATCCGTTATAGCAGGTTACTGATATGGATAATGGGTTCGGGTATTAAAATGGCATCCATTACAGTGGGTTACTGATTTGGAAAGCGGTATGGGTATTAATAGCTCATCCATTTTAGTGGGTTACTGATCTGGATAATGGGTTCAGGTATTAATATCCCATTTGTTATAGAGGGTTACTGATTCAGATAGCGAGTTCAGGTATTAATACCCCAATATACTGATTCAGAGAGTGGGTATGAGCATTATATGCCATCCGTTATAGGGGCTTACAGATCTGGATAGCGGATGTGTGTATTAATACCCCATCCATTATAGCAGGTTACTGATTAAGATAGCAGGTTTGGGCATTAATTCATCATCCATTGTAGTGGGTTACTGATTTGGATAGTGGGTTCAGGTATTAATACTCCATCCACAATAGCTGGTTACTGATTCAGATAGTGGGTACGAGTATAAATACCCCATCAGTTATAGTGGGTTACTGATTTGGATAGCAGGTTCGGGACTTAATACATCATCCATTACATTGGGTTACTGCTTCTGATACATTTACAGGCATTTTAATAGCAATTAATACTAGTTTAAAAACAAAAACAGGTGGTGTTGCTCTAAGTTGTATTCCTCTCATACAATAGCCTGACTCAACACAAAGGAAAGGCTACTGAGGACATCCTTGCTTTGTAAAAAAAAACAGAACCCAAGGACAGGACAGAAAGACTAAATCAGCTTTTATCAGTGAAAATGCACGCCGTACTGGACCCAGCAGTCACCCTACTATACCTGTGTTTCCTTGGAAACAGGCTTGGCTGGGATGTTCAGGAAGCCGCACAAATGCACACATGCACATATTATTTGCTCGCCTGACTTGCTTTCACACAGTTGTTCTTTCCTCCGGCCACGAGGGCAAATCATAACATCAGCTGGGTGAGTTGTCAGAAACTGTCAAAGCATGTGCAGGTCTATGTGTGCATGAGTTACTGCTCTGGGAAATTCACCGGGTGCACATCATGGGCAGGGCTAACTATCCAGCTAACCTGCTTCGCTGAATGCTAGCGTGCCTTCTCCTGGACCGTTAGATGATCTTTAAAGGAACTTGTAATTTGCTTTTCTGTTTGAGGGAAAAGGTCAGTTGTAGCCACTGCATCTTACCCTACTCTTCGATGCACTGGCTTTCTGCACACTCGCGCC
This sequence comes from Ancistrus triradiatus, assembly GCA_025084515.1. Taxonomy (NCBI): domain Eukaryota; kingdom Metazoa; phylum Chordata; class Actinopteri; order Siluriformes; family Loricariidae; genus Ancistrus; species Ancistrus triradiatus. Next base: position 177,045 of record JAJAGP010000175.1, on the reverse strand, counting down.
CAAGCCGGTGGCGGATGGTGGATTTTAAACTAGGGGAAGCGCATATGTTCACATATGATCTTTTACTGGCTGGCCATAGCATAGGGATTCTGATATCCCTCCAGTGGAGCTGCAGTTAGTTGTGTTGTCTAATAAAGTAATTTTATATAATAACACATCTTGTTATTTTTAGTCCCTAGGAACTAATAAAGGTCAAGATATATTTTATTTTTTGATATGCTAAATGCACCCACCCACACTTCAGTCACTGCCAATCAAGCCCCTGTGTCCAGGCGAAGCCATCTGTCCAATTAGTGTTAACTTTTTGTAATGTATTACACATTTGCTCCATAGACTCCCAGAGACACGCTTGTTTCAATGAGCATCTATTATCTTGACGTGTGGAGATTCAAAGCAGATTTTTCTTTATTGCATGATACTGCACTGAGATATTTGGTCATTTGATTCCAAATTAATTAATACAGGCATGCACCCTTTTACATCCATCCGATCAATGTCTGTTTGCTTTAACAGCCGAGGTCTTAAGAATTGTAATACAAAATAAAAACCTGTCTTAAATACGTCTAATTCATGTCTGAATGACAGAAAACTAGCATGAAAGAACACATGCTGATGGAACCAGAATTGCAGTCTTGAAACGCATTAAAGAAGCATACTATTGTTCTGCTATCTTTTTCATTTTCGGTAAGTGTTTCAAGTTTTATAAAAGTCGCAAAAATAAGAATTATTCTTTTGTACAGTACAGTCTTAGGCTAAATGTTTTCATATTGAGTTTGAATTAATATCATTGTTTAAAAACACTATGTGCAAAGTATCTATACTACGTACAGTATCTATAGTTTGAAAGAATTTTGAATATTGGTAGCCCGGGTTGAGTTAGTTGGTTCTGGGTTGTTCTCCGAGCTTGGCAATTGTATTGCAAACGTTTCGTCACCAATCGAGGAGACATCATCAGTGCGGTTGTAGGTGCTGTTTCTTCTGAACACTTGCGTTGTTATAGATCATCGGTAACGTCGAGTGTTTTGATACAAAATTTGCGTCATGGAAGCAGCTGATTGGTTGGCTGATCAAAATATAGTGCGTCGTGGTCTGACGGGGCCGTTGTGGTTTGAATTGGGCGATTGTGATTGGTTGAAGGGAATGTTCTGCGTTGTGGTCTGACTTGGGAGATTGTGATTGGTTGAAGGGAATGTTCTGAGTTGTGGTCAGAATTGGGCGATATCTATCTATAGTATCTATAGTACTACTATGGTAATGTCTGGTCAATGTCCATTTCAGTCAAATGCCTGTTTCACAGGACGTAATACGGAGAGTAGATGGTGCATACCTGTAGTATAGACAGTTTGGTAAACAACATGGTATTTTAATTAATTTAAAGGGAAACCAGGCTTCATGGGTAGTCTTAAAATGGTTGCCTGTGTTTGGAGCAGATTCAAGCATCAAGGCTTCTTCGCTGTTAATTAAAGCGCCTTAATATTCCACAGACAGCTACAAAAATCAACTGTGTTTTGGCCTAGTTGATAGTCATTTATATGCTGGGCACGTGAATGAAATCTAGGACTAATTTAAAACTGTCTGTTTTCTCCACTCACTTCAGCAATACATATGAATATGTATAGCTACATGCAGGTGGGTGACAAATTAAAGAACAAATCTAATGGGGTTCGGGTTCTCTGTTACGCTGTGAGAATGCGGGATGTCACTGCCAACTAACACAAAGACACTCAACTGATCACCTGATTACATGCCTCGCTAGCAGTTTCGAACACAACTACAGGTAAGCACAATTTAACGACCATCCAATCAACGTCCATTCACTTTAATGACCGAGGTCTTAAGAATTATAACAAACATAGGCAATAGTCAAATCAAGTCAGCTTTTTACAATGGAATATTGACTAGAAGCCGCTTTACAATATTAGATTATCTTCTAAATTGTAAGGCCATTCACAATTTGAGCAAGTCTAGGGCGACAGTGGCAAGAACAAACATTCTAAACATTATAAGGCAGAAACCTTGTGAATTATCTAATAAAGATTTATATTAATAGTTTAAATAAACAGAAACTGAATAAATATTAACAGAGAGAACATATATAACAATATAGTAATTAAAATAAAGCTACAGTAATCTAACTTTGAGGTTACAAACGCATGAACCAGTTTCTCGTCATCTACAAAAGAGAGGATATTTCCAAGTTTAGCAATATTTTGAAAGTAAAAGAAAGCAATTTTAGTGATGTTGCTAATGTGCACATCAAAGGAGAGATCTTGATGGGTCTGAATTTTTACTGTACTGTATTTAATGGTTATAAGGTGATATCGCATTGCGTGTTCTGGAAATGAATGTTTCTTCAAGTGTACTCATTTCCTCTTGGTTTTGTGCAGCCAGTGAGCTGTGTGTTTATATTTTTGTTCTAGTGTGTGTGTTTGTTTTTTTGTTTGTTAATGTATGCTTTTAACTGAAGAACCACGGTGTTGTGTATTTCCTGGAGGAAGTGATATGTATAACAGTTTAAGTTTCGAATGCTGCATAGATGGTAGCTTTCCATTTGCTTTCAGCAGTATCTCTGACGGATTTACGTATCATTTGCACGCATTTTCATAAGAAAATACCCTTCGTATTGACATTATAGTAACCTAAACAGACTATGTAACTATTGTAATAACTATTTGAGTCAACAACCTATTTCACTGAACGTAATGTGGTTGTTAAACGGCGCATACCTGTACATTCCCAAAGCACCACTTCCACCTCTATGGGACTGATATATTACAGCAGTTTTCTATCCCAGTTGTTGTTTGTTTCTGGCTGACACATAGAGCATCAATTGTACTTTATTATTTTCTCAAGGCTTTTACATCACAACTCGTGCCTGAGCAGTGGAGCGGCACGCGCATGAATCTCCTCAAGCATGCTAGAGAGACAACACAAAAAGTATGTTTGTTATGCAGAATCTGGACAGTTCAGTTAATAACCACTGTAGGTCTGCAAAAGATGTGAGGCAGGTCTCTCGATTATTTCATCACGGTCTGTATTAGATAAGCATTGCTCAGCTAAGTGGTATGAGGGAAATGATAAAAAAATGCATGGCTCTGAAGGAGGACAGTCCAAACCTGGAACTGGCAGAAGATACGAGTACTGTAGCGAAAAGGGCACTGACATAGTCCAGTCAAAAAACTGTACAAGCATGAACTCTGCTTGCGTAGCCTATGCATAATTCATAACTTAAATAACACCAATATTCTGGCCAGTTCATCTGGGTTTGACTACTGTCCCATCAATATTAATTGCAAGATCAGAGCACATACATGCATTCAGAGATTTAGGACATGTACTATACGAAAAGACATGGACCCAGAACAGATCCTTGTGGAACACCTTGCACGAGAAGCAGTGAGAGATTTATGTACTTGGATAAAGCTGGACAAAGCAGAGTCTGTCCGTGGGGGAAGATGAAAACCAGGAGAGATCTGAGGCAATAACAGTGATGCAGGCAAGGAGAAAGTCAAAGGTTGAAATACGATTGAGCAGGAGAAGAATATTAAATGCAGCAGGGTAGTAGATCATTGACTTCTCTGAGCAGAGCCGTCTTCGTGCTTCGAGGTCGATGACAGCCTGACAGCTCATATATGTTATTGGTAGAGAGGCGAACCTGCAGCTGTGAGGCAACCACCTGTTTTAACTCCAAAATGAGACTTGGAGACACGTCAGGTGATGTCTTATGTCTTATTATTTCAATCAATATTTTATTTATCATCACTATTGTCTCGTGCTATGGTTGTATATTCTCTGTTTTATTATGATCTTCATATTACATTTTCTCTACAATTAGTCTACACATACTCACTGGACAAAAATAAGTCACTTGTGACTGAAACGTACCTAATAGCGCGTAATACCTCCTGTAGCCACTGCTGCTAGGTCCGTATGACTGCCCGCTTCGATATGCCTGCAAATTCAGGTACTTCCTTCACACTATGGCCTTTGGCATGCCCAAATGCAATCGCTCCTTTTTGCTAATCGCTAACATCTGCTTTTTTTTGCACACATCTAACGAGAAGTTAACTGCACTGCACCACCTCTTCTCAATCTATGAACCCCATCACACACCTCGCAGATATTTATAGCCCGAGCATTCCTGTGCTGCACCCCCTGCAGAAGCCTGAAGTTACCTCCTTAACCATGTACAGTGACTATTTGTTTGTATTGCATTTTAATTATTATTTTTTAAATTATGTTCTCTTTGTTCATACTTACTTAGCTATATACAGTCGTATGAAAAAGTTTGGGCACCCCTGATAATTTTCATGATTTTTCTTTATAAATCATTGGTTGTCCAGCTCAGCAATTTCAGGTAAATATATCATATAGCAGATGAACGCCGTGATATTTGAGAAGTGAAATTAAGTTTATAGGTTTTACAGAAAGTGTGCAGTAATTATTCAAACTAAATTAGGCAGGTGCATAAATTTGGGCACCCTTGTCATTTGAATACCTTTAGCACTAATTATGAGAACACAAAATTTGTTTTGTAAGCTCATTGACCCTTGATCTACATACACAAGTGAATCCAACTATGAGAAAGTGTTAAGGTGGCCAATTGGAAGTTTTTCTCCTCTTTGTATCTTCTCTGAAGAGTGGCAACATGGGAGCCTCAAAACAACTCTCAAATGGCCTGAAAACAAAGGCTGTTCAACATCATGGTTCAGGGAAGGGAAAAGCTCTCTCAGAGATTTCAGCTGTCAGTTTCCACTGTGAGGAACATAGTGAGGCAATGGAAGACCACAGGCACAGTTCTAGTTAAGGAACTCCCGAAGTGGCAGGCCAAAAAAAAATCTCAAATAGGCAGAGGCGAAGGATGGTGAGAACAGTCATAGTCAAGCCACAGACCACCTCCAAAGACCTACAACCTCATCTTGCTGCAGATGGTGTCACTGTTCATCGTTCAACTATACAGCGCACTTTGCACAAGGAGAGGCTGTATGGGAGAGTAATGCAGAAGAAGCCTTTTCTGCAGACACGCCACAAACAGAGTCACTTGAGGTGTGCTACAGCACATTTGGACAATCCAGCTTCATTTTGGAATAAAGTGCTGTGTACTGATGAAACTAAAATTGAGTTATTTGGACATAACAAGGAGCGGAAAAAGAACACAGCATCCCAAGACAAACACTTGCTACCCACAGTAAAATTTGGTGGCGGTTCCATCATGCTGTGGGACTGTGTGGCCAGTGCAGGTACTAGGAATCTTGTTAAAGTTGAGGGTCGCATGGATTCCAGTTAATATCTCCAGATTCTTGAGAACAATGTTCAAGAATCAGTGACAAAGTTGCACCGAGGCCAACGACCCCAAACCCTGCTCAAAATCTACTAAGGCATTCATGCAGAGGAACCAGTACAACGTTCTGGAATGGCCATCTCAGTCCCCAGACATGAATATTACTGAAAATGTGGGCTGTCCATGCTCGGAAACCATCAAACCTGACTGAACTGGAGATGTTTCTAAAGAAGAATGGTCCAAAGCACCTTCAACCAGAATCCAGACTGGAAGCTGTAGGAAGCGTTTAGCGGCTGTTATTTCTACAAAAGGAGGATCTACTAAATATTGATGTCATTTTTCTGTTGGGGTGCCCAAATTTAATTTTGTTTGAATAATTACTGCACACTTTCTGTAAATCCTATAAACTTCATTTCACTTCTCAAATATCACGGTGTTCATCTGCTATATGATATATTTAACTCAAGTTGCTGATCTGAACAACCAATGATTTATAAACTAAAATCATGAAAATTATCAGGGGTGCCCAAACTTTTTCATACCACTGTATAGCTTATATATAATACATCATCTAAGCCCCCTAGGAGCTTGGGTCTCTCTTTGATTTTTGGTCCTCCTAAGGTTTCTTCCTTAAACCGTTTGGGGAGTTTTTCCTTGCCACCATCTCCCTAGGCATGCTCAAGTTGGGATTGATAATAGAAGATAACACACAATTGTAAAGCTGCTTTGAGACAATCCTCCATTGTGAAAAGACATAAATAAATCTGACTTTGACTTAGATTTAAACCATGGGTGACTACAGCAGTTTTTAACTTTAGTGGAACAGTGGGAGAGGCAGAGGTGTGGGGGCAGAGATTACTTACTATGATAGCTAAGGGGCAGGATCTAATCGACAGGATGAGGAGTTAGTCCTCATAATTATCGTCCTGATAGCAGATGATTAGAATGCGAGTGAGCGGGCAGTTCATAAAAAAAAACTTGTATGGGGAAGAGGAGTGTTGAGAGTAGGGATGTGCAATAATGGCAAATTATATTTCGATATTTTCTGGGTAATGATAGTGATAGTTACACGATACTTTGGCAGTGTATATCTTGGGTCTGATGTATTCAAAAGTTGTTTGCACCCATGCTGAATTGGTATATTAATTTATGACAATAAGACGACAAAGGGGACACAAATTAGTCTGCTGCAATTAAAAGAAATTTAAAATTTTGAATAATGCTACTGCAAAAAATGTGCTATTGTAACAGTTTCACCGAATTTAAATAATGAAGAGCTATCTTAAATTGAAAACCCAAGCAAACAAACAAGCTCACTGAGGCTTTAAACATCCTCAATCTCAAATTCATCTTTACCTTTACGAGTTTCGAATTGCAGAACAGAAAATATGCGTATGGGACAATGTCGAAATCTGGTGTTCAAAACATGCAATTGCATTGTTATATGCCTAATGACACCTTACCATAGAACCAGCTTCAGTGTAGTTAAAACATACCTTAATCACTTCAACACAATCTGGATTTAACTCTTTTTGGTCGACCCACTGACCATCATTACAGCAGGGGCAAAACTGACTCAATATACAGTCCAGTGATGAATGTGCTTAGGTCCACTGTAGCAAAATTGTTCAGTGTGCAGCTGCTAACAATAGCTTTTTTGGGCAACTCTACCTCAAATGCCAAAGCTAGACATTTCTTCATTAACTGCTTGCAGTACTTCGTGCATGGTTTGGAATTGGTTCGCAGCCACTAAGAGCAAAATGTGCTGGCAAGACCTGGCAATGAGAAATGGCTTTCGACTGCAGCTACTCCCCTGTTGACTTGGGTGTAATCAGAGAGGCAAAGAAAACAAACAAATGTATCCTTTCTTAAATGAAACCTGGCCTTTCAGTTGAAGGTCAGGCAAGCAAGCTGTAGAGCTCTCATTTTGGACATGTCATAAAAAGAACCAATACAATTATGCTTGGAACGGCTGAATTGAAAAATGGAAGAGGATGGACAGTTACAATCAAATAAATCATGATCTGCTTCTGCTAGATGCTATAAATAGACTTACTGGTTATAGACTTACTAAAGTAGCCATTTCACATATCGGTGACTTCCTTCTTCAATGAGTGTACTGCTGCAATACCAAACGTAGTAACGACGTGACATCATTCTTCCAAACCATACTGATCTACATGCGCTACGCAAGCCCAACAACCGGTGATCTGGTTTAATGTTCCAGATGTGCAACCTATTGACATTGGAAAATAAGTCACTGCTACTAGTGGATACACATTTGGGTCTGAGGAGGGATATTCTTTTAACAATGCAAATCTAAAAAAAGAGTCTGTTTTTGCACAAGGCTGAACACCAAGGCAGAAGCTTAAAATGTCTCATCTAGAAAGATGCATGGGCTACAGGGTTCCTACTGTATGAAACAGCATTCATGTTCTCAGTTCTAAAACAATACAGGTATGTGCCATTTAAACATCCCATCAATGTCTGTTCACTTTAACAATCGAGGTCTTAACAGTTATAATAGGAAATAAAAATCTGTCTTTTAACTCAGAACTTTGTAGCCGTAAACACAGAATCACTGCTGTGGATCCACGAGTAGAGGTGGGAGTTTAAGAGCAGAAATGTGTCATTCGTGCCTATCTTAAGTACCTTATCGGCCCTACATTTCAGTCAGTGACCTGCTTCACAGAACTTAATGTGGATGTAAAACTGTGCATACCTGTGCATTTCTGTTTTTCAGTGCATTTTCAGGCAAGAACAGAGCCTGATGCTGTCAAGAACCACAGAAGATAAGCCTTTTGTTTTAGCAAATAAGCACAGAACAGTGTTTGTGGGCTGCCAGCACCTAAAAAACCCTTTTTTGCTTCATTGAGTTGGAACAGAATTTGTGTGCTGTCAAAACATGAAAGTAATTCTGTTTTGGTTCATTGGGCTAGAACAACATTATGTATGCTGTCAGAAACCGAAATGAATTCTTTTGTTGTATAGCAGTATCTCAGTACTGTAGACATCATTAGGAGAATACACATTTTTCAAAAGTGCTAATTTATTTCATTTGAAGACCATTCCAAAAAACCTTGAAACTAAAGATCAAAAAGTATTTGCTGTATTATACACTCTATATATAACATTATATTAATAATGGGTAGGGCCTGTTTTAGCTCTCAAAACTGTCTCAAACTGCTTCAAAGTGACTCAAGGACACTGAAGAACACCGAACTCATTGCCATGTTCATGAATCCAGTTTGAGAATGTGGATTGCTTGGTGACATGGTGCATCATCATTTAGGAAGTAACCATTAGAAGAAGGGCAGATTGTGGCACTGATGGGGTGTGCATTGTCAGCCACAATACTCAAATAGATTGTGGGGTTCAAGCAATGACTGATGCTAACTGTCCTAAACTGTGCCAAGAAAACATTCCCCACCACCATTACTCCACCAGCCTGGTGCTATTGACAATACATTTACATTTACAGCATTTAGCAGACGCCCTTATCCAGAGCGACTTACAGTTGATACAGTCTTACAACCCAAGTAATTGTGGGTTAAGGGCCTTGCTCAAGGACCCAACAGTGGCAGCTTGGCAGAGGTGGGATTTGAACCCTGGACCTTCTGGTCCATAGTCCAGTACCTTAACCGCTAGGCTACCACAGTCACATTTCCTCCATATGTGACGTTTAAATGATGGAATTTCTTTAGAAATTCCATCAGTGACATCAAACACCAACCTAAGTGGGCAATTTAAAAGTACAACACTAAGTGAAATATATAATCTCATGAGTGCCCTTGATCTACGTTTATTTGTCCAAAGCAGATGAATGGAAAACCTGTCAAGGTCTATCCAAATTAACTATCCATATCGCACCCATTCAGAGAGATAATGCCTATCAAGAACACATTAGCATTACAAAAACCAAACGTTTTATCCTTGACGTCCAGTGAGCAGAGCCAGTAGATAAGGGCATGGAGAAACACCTAACATTGCTGAAGGTTATACGAGATACTGGGACAGAAAGGTGGAAGGATATCACATCACATTGCACTGTTATCTGAAACCTGTCTCCTTTCTGTTCACGTGTAAGTTTTGACATCTAAGGAAGTCACTGAAAAAAACCTCTTGTCTGTCCGTATTACCAAATTTGTGGTCATTTCAAACAATAGCTTTTGTAATGGCGTACAATTGTTGCTTCTGTTAAACAGTGAGTGAGTTTACATGCACTTAATAATTCGATAAATGCAGAAAATCTGATTTTGACTGTGTGTTTACATGTACTTGAGTAATTAGGTTATCCGGGTTTACTAGACTCCAGCAATAATTGGATTTCTACTTTGCAACCTGCCAATAACCTCACAGAAAGATGTGACAAACTTCAAACTTTAATATTAAATATAGTTATAGTTTGATAGAAGTTTCGTTGCCTTGCCGTGTTTAATTCCGGGGTTGCCAGATCCCGTGAGAAAAGCAATCGGACAGTCAATGTAAGGAGAGTCATTAGAATAAGAGGACCTGGCAACCGTCTTGATTTGGGCGTGAGCTGTCGCAGACTGAGAAAACCGATTGATGTCGGGTAACTGGTATACATGCTATGAGAAATCCGGTTACTGAGGTAAATCCAGCTCTCTTTATCGTATTTCTTAATCTGATTTCTAGATAGGAGTATGCTGTTTACATGACCACTTATTAAGTGCATGTAAACACCCTCAATTTGGCAATCAAATGACATTTAATTGGCAAACACCGAAAACCCCTAGTCAAAAATCTAGTTAAAAGTAATATGCCTGGGTTAAGGAATTGAAATACCACATCACTTCTAGTGTATAGCATATTTAATGTCCTCATTATGTTCTGTGAAACAGGTCATTGACCGAAACGGATGTTGACCGGACATTACCATGGTCACATACCCTTTTTCGGCATCTGTAATGTAAATATAAAGGTTTTTTTCACAAGAAAACTGCCATAACAAAAAAGCCATAACACTTAATAGGATGGTATGATGGACCTAATACTTTTGTTTGTAGTAAGCCAAAATGCATCGACAGACAGTATTAGGAGCAACATGGAAGATCAGCCAGATGAAACAGAGTCTCAACGAGTGAATGTAAACCAGGTAATATAGCTATAGGTTAGAGAGAATATACAGGTACTGCGGGGAAAAGCAAAGGAGTACTTCTTACAATAGGACAGGAACATACACTTACATGCCAATTACAGCTTGGTACAAATAAGTAGCGCAAAGTCATCCACACAAACACGAGTAACTTACACAAAAGTCTCTAAACACATCAACCGAATTAGAACAGTCTCTAGCCTAAACGTGAGCTAACCAACAAGTGAGCTTACGAGTGAATGACGGACTTCCTGCTCTTTAACTCCAACTCTCACCTCTGCTTGTGGGTCCACAGCGTTGACTGTGTGTTGAGGTGACTAGCTGTCTACAGCTGCAACGTCCAGTTAAAAGACAGATTTGGTCATTATGGCGCATAACTGTATATGGTCAATAAATTGCCCTTTTAGTCTAGCCAGTTGCAACGTGTAAAGTATTCCACTAGTGGAAGTGGTGTCTACGGATAACCCTATGTATGGGATAATGGTTCAGGGGTTTGAGCAAAAACTCCTTAGCCCTGAGGTATTAAGCGACTTGGAAGTCTAATGGTCCTGGTACAGATAATTCAGTATCTCCTCACCAATGGCAGAAAAGAAAACAGGTAGTGAGAGGGGTGGTTGGAGTCCATGATGATGCTTGGAGGCTCTGCTCTGCTGACGTATTACAGGACCTTCAACCAAATCTCTACCTTAAGCATCTACTGCTTCTCTGTGCTAGGAAAAGAAATGGGAAGGAGTTTGAAAACGACACGGTTTCTACCAAAGACCTATAGAAGAACAGATGAAACTATATTCCATAATGAATGGTCCAATTTCAGCCCTGTAAAAAGGCACAATGCAGTTTTCTTTGCCACTGATGAGGTACAACGTTAATAGTATTGTATTTAATGCTAACTATGATCACTAAGAGCAGCTGTGTGTGCATGTTAAAGTTTATATATTACAAGTGTTGCATTCCTGATATGGGATTATTAGACAGTGATGAATGATCTAATACTTCAAACAAGTACAGTCTTTAGGCTCTAACTCTATACCTACAGTATTCTACTATGCCTGATTTGATCTAAGACAAAACGTAGCTGAAATAAAATCTCCACCACAGACTCAGAGCCAGGATCTTTGTAAAGTGCACCATTTTTTAAATGCCACTGGATTACTTAAGCAACAACTGATTGGGGCAGATATTAGAATTGATTCTGATTCACCATGATCAGATCAGATGTGGAATGAAGCCAAAGCAGCCAAGGACGTCCACTCGCAGCTGCTGGGGAATGAATGAATGGCTTTCAATTCTGCCCAGGCTGTGTTGTTTCGTGTCTGATTCACCCATTGACCGGTTTGGATGATGTTAAATCATCCATGCTTAATGTGGAAACAGAGAGATAACGGGACGTAGTCAGCAGTGGTGAATGTATTCAGGTTCAGCCACATTTCTGCTAAGATCAAACCGCGACTAGTGCAGATTGAGCAGTGCTGGAGCATTGATACTGCATTTACTCTTATATGTTAGAGCCTTAGTACCATTTTTACATAAAATATGCTGCTAGGATCTACTGTAATTACATAAAGTATAGCATTTAGAGAATTTAGAGTGTACTTAAAGCACAATAGAACTTTAATACCATCCTCATATAAAATATTATATTAGAACCATATTAAAGTACTGTACTAGTACTGTACTGACTGAATACTGTACATATAAAGTACTAGAGTAGTGTGAAAAAGTGTTTGCCCCCTTCCTGATTTCCTATTTTTTCCAATTTAAATATTAGTCAAAGACAACACAATTAAACACAAAAGGCAGTTTTTAAATGAAGGAGTTTATTATTAAGGAAGAAAAAAATCCAAACCTACATGTCCTTGTGTAAAACAGTGATTGCCCCCTGAACCTAATAACTGGTTGGGCCACCCTTAGCAGCAACAACTGCAACCAAGCGTTTGTGATAACTTACAATGAGTCTTTTACAGCGTTGAGGAGGAATTCTGGCCACTCATCTTTGCAGAATTGTTGTAATTCAGCCACATTGGAGGGTTTTCCAGCATGAACGGCCTTTGTAAGGTCATGCCACAGCATCAATAGGATTCAGGTCAGGACTTTGACTAGACCACTCCAAAGTCTTCATTTTGTTTTCTTCAGCCATTCAGAGCTGGACTTGCTGCTGTGTTTTGGATCATTGTCCTGCTGCAGAACCCAAGTTCGTTTCAGCTTGAGGTCACGAACAGATGGCCGGACATTCTCCTTCAGGATTTTTTGGTAGACAGCAGAATTCATAGTTCCATTTATCACAGCAAGTCTTCCAGGTCCTGAAGCAGCAAAACAGCCCCAGACCATCACACTACCACCACCATATTTTTACTGTTGGTTATAATGTTCTTTTTCTGAAATGCTGTGTTACTTTTACACCCAGATGTAATAGGACACACACCTTCCCAAAGGGTTTCAACTTTTATCTCGTCATTCCACTAAATGTTTTCCCAAAAGTCTTGGGGATCATCAAGATGTGTTCTGGAAAAATTGAGACAAGCTTTAAAGTTTTTTTTGCTCAGCAGTGGTTTTCGTCTTGGAACTCTGCCATGCAGGCCATTTTTGCCCAGTCTCTTTCTTATGGTGGAGGCATGAACACTGACCTTAACTGAGGCAAGTGAGGCCTGCAGTTCTTTGGATGTTGTTGTGGGGTCTTTTGTGACCTCTTGTATGAGTCGCCTCTGCACTCTTGGGGTAACTTAGGTCGGCCGGCCACTCCTGGGAAGGTTCATCACTGTTCCATGTCTTTGCCATTTGTGGATAATGGCTCTCACTGTGGTTCGCTGGAGTCCCAAAGCTTTAGAAATGGCTTTATAACCCTTTCCAGACTGATAGATCTCAATTACTTTCTTTCTCCATTGTTCCTGAATTTCTTTGGATCTCGGCATGATGTGTAGCTTTAGAGGATCTTTTGGTGTACTTCACTTTGTCAGGCAGGTCCTATTTAAGTGATGTCCTGATTGAGAACAGGTGTGGCAATAATCAGGCCTGGGTGTGGCTAGAGACAGTGAGCTCAGGTGTGATAAACCATAGTTATGTTTTAATGGGGGGGAACGACACTTTTTCACACCACTGGATGTTAAAATCTAACACTTAAGTATAAAGTATTATGTTAGAGCATTAATACTGTATTTAAAAGTATATTAGAACGTTAATACTGCCCTTACATAAAATCTTGTACCAGAACCTTATTACTGTCCTTAAAGTATTATGTTAGAGACTGAATACTGTACTTATATTAAATACAATTTATTTTAAAATATATGAAGTGTGGAACAACCTTAATAATGCACGCATATAAAATATTACATTAGAACCTTGTTACTATACTTATATAAAGTATTATGTTAATAATACCAAATACTGTACTTATAAAGTACTACGTTAGGATTAAATACTTATAAGGTACTATGTTTGCGAATTAATACCGTTCTAGTATAAAGCACAATACCAGAACCACAATACCAGAATACAGTACTTACATAAAGAATTACGCTAGGGACCTAATACTGTACTAATGTAAAGTACTATATTAGATCCTTAAGAATGTAGTTATAAGCTATTTTGTTGAGACTCAATTCTGTAACTATATAAAGTACTATGTTAAAACTGCACTTCTATAATGTATGATATTAGAATCTTAATGCTGCACTCGCATATATACTATACTTACAATTAAAGTATACCGTTAGAAAATTAGTACTGTACTTAGAGTATTATATTAGAACTTAAATACTGTACTTACATAAAGTACCATGTTAGAGAACAGTAGCCTACTGATACTAAGTATGATGTTAATACTTTAATAACTGATTTATATAAAGCATTGTTAGTGACTTAATACTGTACTAAATGTACTTTGATAAAATATTGTGTTTGAACCTTACAGTTCTGCCATTCATCAAGAGTGACTAATGCTAATCACTAAAGCTAAGTTTTGCCATTTGGTGGTTAATAATCAAGCCCATTAATGTCAAAACCATTATAATATGCTAAATTGAAGACAGTACTTATGTAATTAAAACTACTTAAAACTTCTGTTGATGACCAAAAACAATTAGGGAAAGTACGATAACGATCACTATCTTTTGATCTAATGCTCCAGTGTTTGAAACATCACTGATAAGTCATTCCCTCATGTCAGCTGTTATAGTTTTAAACTTGCATTAGGGGTAGCTGGGCATTTCTGGTATTTATTTACATAATTCAGCCACTGCCAACAGAAGTCAACAGCATTTCTGTTGTGATTTCAGTATTGGGAGCGTACTTACATTTACATTAGAAAGCTGCCTGTTGCTGATGACCTTTGGTCAGGTCAAAACAAGACAGATGGCATTGGCCTTTCTGACCACCTTCATTTCACACTACACTAGATTAATAATAGATAACAGATCATCTCTCCAGTCCATACCCCACCCCTTCGCCTTCCACACACAAATGACCTATACATAGCCCTTTTCACCTGTTTCCTATGCTCCAGGGTTGAGGCTAAAGCTGGTGGATCTGCACACAATACACTGACACGTTTGGGTTTCCTTTGGGTTTATTAACCATTATTACTGCATGCTCTTGATATTCAGGGCAGTTAATAAAAACACGTTTTCACGTCAATTCCTGTTACGTCTCCATCCTGTATTTTATTAGCTACATGACATAGTCATGATGACAATACAATATCCGTCATTGTCACAGAAGGTCCATCTCACGAAGCACAGGATGTGGGCTCATATTGCTCTGAACAAGACAGGAAATTTCCAGTTCCCTCCGCAGTTCAATACGCCTTCGCGCACTTTCGTAAAACCCAGGGCCATAACTCAGGATTCTAAGAGTGCGTTTTCAGAGAAATGCTGTAACAGCTCGCCAAGGTTAATCTTTGTGCATTTCATTGTGTATGTGTGTGAATGCAGGTTTCTAAAGCTCTAATGGTATGGGCGGAGCAATACACACTCTTTGATAAACCACACATACGTAACAGTTGGTCCAAATTTTGAAATAGGTCACTAAGGCAGGGGTTTACCTCCTCCTGCTTCACTGTCCTGCTACACTTTGATGTTGTTTTGTTTAATCCACCTCTTTACGAAGACCAAATAGGTAGCAGTAGTACCAGTAATAATGTGCCCCAAATTCAATGGAAAGATTTCACAGACGAGTTGAGGCTATGTTTATGGTATTGAAATGACTTACGGATGTGATGTTTGGGTGTCTACATACTTTTGGTCATGTAGTTTAACCTCTCCTATACAGTTCTCTGACCAGTTCTTGTGTTGTATTTTTTTTTTGCTAGTAAAATCAATCATTTTGTAAAGTTTGACTCATCATCAGTCCTGTATGGCAAGATTGGAACTAGTAGCTTTTCTCATTTTGCTAAAGAGATACCTACTCTGAAGAAGAAGCTAAAACAGTTCCTAAAAACTACAGTCCAGTACCTTCTGGTTCTCCTCTTTCTAGCTATACTGCTATAGCTAATGCTGCCGGAGTCTCATACTACACACAGCATCAGTGGTTATAATAACTGACTACATTTTCTCTTTTCTCTCCAAGCTTGTGTTCTGGTACCAGTTCCAGCACCTCACACTAAGATGTTCCTCTGATTCAGTTCCACTCAAGTCGTTTCCGTCATCAGCTCCAGCCCTGCCATGTCTGGGCCACACCAGAGGGCAGAAGCTCTCTCCTTCCTCCGGTTGGCTGGGGACGAGGCAGCCCCAAGTACTTTCCGCTGAAGACTCAAGATCCTAAAGTGGCTCTGTGTATCAAACTAAATAATGGCGAATATGAATATGAATATTTTCTACGTTATTTTATTTATTTCCGTTAATATTTACTTAGTTTCTGTTTATTGAACTATTAGTTTCATTCTTACACTTATCACCTATTCCACCCAAGGAGGTCGGGTCCCCTTTTTGAGTCTTGGTCCTCCCAAGGTTTCTTCCTTATGACATTTAGGGAGTTTCTCCTTGCCACTGTCGCCCTAGGCTTGCTCAATTTGGGACAGGTCCTAGATATTACAAGATAATAAAAAAAATGTAAAGCCATTGTAAAGACAATGTTCCACTGTAAAGAGCGCTACAGAAATAAACTCACTCGATTTACTACTAGCTACTAACTATTAGCTCTACTGTTTAGTAATTGCCATTGAATTTGGTAGAAGGTTCGGCTTTTGGTGAGTCTTGACCAGGGGTGTTTCTAGCGTTTGAGGTGATTGGGGGCTTACCCCAGAAACATGTAGGAGGGTCCAGGGAGGTCCTCCATCAACTGGAGACTCCATCTCCTAAAGAATGTGTGACAGAGTTGACTCTGGTGAATGGTGTGAGCCGACTCCCATCCAAGAATCTTGGATCTTCTTCTTTTGGGTTTTATGGTCCTTTATCACCACCGACTGGACTGGATCACATGTATCGTCTTTGGAAAATCGTAACATTGAGTGTTTTATTTAGGGTGCCCATGTTCAAAGTCAGAATTTTTGTTCAAATTTGGAGAAAAAATGTCCGAATTGTACAAGTGAAGAGGTGTTAGGATTCCGAGGTTTCACTGTATAAAGACTGTAACGTTAAATATTAGATATAATGTTAGATATAATGTTAAAAATGTGATCTATACTCAAAACATTCTGGGCTTGAGCCCCGGTAAAATGACTTGTCGACACCCCTGGTCTTGACCCACCATTAATATTAAGTGTGGCAAAATCAGACCAGTAGTTTCTGGTTTGCTGAAAACTACAGATTCTAGAGCAGGAACTCAAAAGGTTCCTGAAACTAAAATGAGTCCTGTTGGGTTTGGTAGAAAGGCTGGTCATTTTGTAAAACTTGACTCATCATCAAAGTCCTGTATGGCCAGATCAGGCCCAGTAGTTCTGGCTAATAAGTACGTACTCTGAAGCAAGGTTCCAGAAACCTCACGGAATGTTTACTGTGGCTGAAATATCGGCTACCATTACAGACCACACTGTGCGATGTTGTGGCTAACCCCGGGAACACAGAGCTGTATTGACAAAAACCACAAATGATACGTCACGCTTTTCTTATTTCTTGACTGCGGTATAGGGAGCCTTGGAGGCAATTACAACAAAGAAGGAGAAAACGAAAAAGGACACACAGCATGGGAAAAAAACACACAGACAGAAAATTTATCATCCAGTTTCCTACCACCGCTCCAGGCTCACGAGAGCAGAATCAGCAGCGAGTGATTCCCTACACCGGAGCAAGTCCATGTACAGGGAAACGGGTCAGGTTCTAATGAGAAACCAATGACCTGAGCTCTGGAGGAGGGAATTTATAATTTAGTTCTCTATAGGTCTGCAAAGAGCCAGCAGGGATGACAGAAAGATATATATCATAATTACTTCACTGTTCAGACTGCCAGATAAGGAGGACTTTTATGTATTTTATGCATTATGGAAACAAATGCTGATATTTGAACAGATAAGTGATAAGGACTTAATGTGTTTTAAAAAAGCCTGGCAGATATCACAGTTCTGTTTGTGCACCAGCTTGAGGACGACCATTTTCTGCTTTCAAAATCAAGGTGCATGGTGACTTAGGGCTCTAAGAACCTGAATAGCCTGAACAGGGTCCTGGCATTATACCAACAAAGCAACCTCTTTAATTCTTTAGTGACTTAATGGAAGCTATAGGATTGTTCTATCCACCTTAACTGTTCCTAGCCAGCATTTATCTACTATTATACCACAGTTAGTTCCGAACCCACAATTTGATTGGCTGAGAGACCTTAACTGTTTCTAGCCAGAATTGATCTACTATTATACCCCAGTTGGTTCCAAACTTGCAATTTGATTGGCGAAGATAGGTTCCAGCAGTGCCAGTGTTGCATGATAATGGCACTCCGACCAAAGCTCTTCAAGTATTACTCCATTTACATTTACATCCGCCCAAGGATGTTGGGTCCCTTTTTGAGTCTTGGTCCTCCTAAGGTTTCTTCCTAACTCGGGGAGTTTTTCCTTGCCACTGTCGCCCTAGGCTTGCTCAATTTGGGATTGGACGTAGTTATTAGGAGATAATCTAAACTTGTAAAGTTGCTTTGAGACAATGCTCCATTGTAAAAAGCGCTATATAAATAGATCTGACTTGACTTGACTTGAATTTACAGCACTTAGCAGACGCCCTTATCCAGAGCGACTTACAATTGGTACAATCTTACAATCCAAGCAATTGTGGGTTAAGGGCCTTGCTCAAGGACCCAACAGTGGCAGCTTGGCAGATGAGGGATTTGAACCCTGTACCTTCTGGATCAGAGTCCAGTACCTTAACCACTAGGCCACCACAGTCCACATATACACACACTCCACCATATACACACATTATAATTATACAAGTAAAAAACATTTGTTTCAATTTCAATTTTGAAAGATGGAGCTATTAATGACCAGACTGACCACTTATAAGAGCTGGAAATGCAGAGAAACGAACTGTACAGTAAATCAAACGTCCTGGAGTCTTAATGTAGTTACTTCATTCCCCTCCGTTCTTTCTTACTTTCATCACAACACTCACACAGACGATTGGTGTTAAACTCTGCGCCTTTCATTAAACAATATTGGAGGTTCATTCATACACACATCTGTTAAGCCCAGCTCTTAACCCAACGAAGCTGCTGATGCTGTATAACTCCCCCTTTACATTTCTGACTGATAACATTACTACAATAGCTTCACCTTCCAAATGTTTATTCACTAGTCATGTAACAGAAATTATAACGGGATTCTAGACCCTCGTTAACACTGGGTTTCTCACTCAAATTTTCTTCTGTTGGTAGAATGGTTTGTCTTAGTATCAGACTGCCTTATAAATTGGACCCATGTAACAATAAACAGTTATTTGGAACTTCTGCTCCTCCCTGTAATCATGTTCCACAATGACTGTAAACAGCTGTGGTTCAGGAGTCCACATACTTGTGGGCTATGAACAAACCCAAAGCGTGACAAGAAAACATTCCACCACCTCCACCAGACTTTACTGTTGACACAAGGCAGGTTGGGTCCATGGATTCAGGATGCTGGTGCCAAATAGAGGTCAGGCTACATTTTTTCCAGTTATCAATTCAAGTCGAGTCTCAAAGACAGAGCATCGGAGGGAGGGAGTCATTAGAGTGAGAAGCAGCAGTGAGGTATAATCCCACTACTTCCAGCAGGCCTGCCCAGGCTTTTTGTATTAGCAGGCTGTATAAGCTAAAGGTTGTCTGCATGTTGAAGGATCGTTCTTTCAGCAGGAAAGGTCATTAAGGCATTGAGCTGCTGAAAGTGAGCTGACCAGCACCGAAAAGCCCTCTCTCTATTAATCCACTGTGTGTCCTAGCCTGACAAATTGCTGTCTGAAAATAACAGTAACACCTTTTTGGTGTTGCCATTACGTCTGTCTCGTAGCGAACGGCAAGCTTTGTGTGTATGCGGGTTGCTAAAGTAATGCTGAACAATTTATCTCAGCTATAGGACAATACTGCGGCCATAACATCAGCCATAGAGCATCAGGCATGACTACAAAGCCTGGATGGCATTTACTAGCATGTTTAAGTCCTTTTAAAAGAGACTTGAGAAAGAGAGACACACTGTCCACAAGAATGTCCTCCATAAATGCACCGAGATAATACAGTGCTGACACATATATGATTTAGAACAGATTATAAACTAGCTGACCAGCACTAGCGAATGAGACCTATTTTAGCGACGAAAGGAGTCCTGAGCAGATGGTGAATGCTATTAGCCGTGTGTAATACTCCAAGTAAAAGCACGGCACTACATAAATAAAAAGGGGCTGAAATGTGAGAGGAAATCCAGATGTCTCAGTGTCCCTAAGCCAGGCAGTAAAAGAAACAGGTGGCCAAGGTCGATGTGGGCTCACTTCCAAATACACACATGACCTCCAAAGCTCGTGTAGCCAAGGAACTGCACATTGTCCAGCTGCTTTCAACAATTTGAGACAGACAGACCGAGGGCCCACGTCACTGCATTGTAGCAATTTGGTTAAAAAGCTACCAAGAACACCTCCTTTAAGAAGATTATCTTGAGTTACTTGGGAAGTATATACTATTATATACTAGAACATAGTAACAGAACCCATCCCAACCCAACATACAACCCAAAATCATTTCCTTTTCATTTATTTTATTGCAAATGGTAAGAACCCAAGATATTTCATGTTTCGTCTGATCAACTTAATTTCATTTGTTAATAAACATCCATTCCTGCATTTCAGACCTGCAACACATTCTAGAAAAAAGTTCTCACAACACTGTTATGGATACCAAGCGATGAAGGGTTTCAGCTGTTATTTTGTCCCAATTCATCCTGCGAACACGTCTTAAGGAGTGCAACAGTACGAGGCCAGTCCAGTACACTTCCATACCCTTGCTGCATAATGTGTGCAGCATGTGGTTCTGTATTGTCTTGTTGAAAAATACTTTCTTCAAAAAATGATCTGGAATACTGATTTGTCTGACCACAATACACATTTCCAGTGTGTGATGGTCCATCCTAGATGCCTCTGAGCCCAGAGAAGTTAAAGCCGTTTCAGGGCATGGTTAACATAAGGCTTATTTTTCACACAGTAAAGTTTTAAATGGCATTCGTGAATATAACTCTGTATTGTAGTGCTTGACAAAAGTTTGCCAAGCTAATCTCTTGCCCATGTGGTTCTATCAGCTATTGATGAATGACGGTTCTTGATGCAGTGCCATCTGAGGGATCGGAGATCTTCTCAAACATCTCAGTAATTTTCTCACACATTTGTTGACAAACCAGAGATCCTCTGCCCATCTCTGCTCCTCAAAGACTAAGCCTTTCTACCTAATCACATCATTATTTAGTTTTTTACCTCATTACTAGACCTTACTTGCCCCCGTCTCAACATTTTTGGAATGTGTTACACGCCTGAAATAGTGAATTTCATGTCGTATCTTGGGTTCATTCTGTCTGCAATGAAATAAAAGTCAAAGTAAATGTAAGACACTGCGTATTATTTTCATCTGCGCTGTTCATACCATCCCAACTTTTTCTGATTTGGAGTTCTATTAAGTACTAAGGTGCAATGGGGTATCAGTGGTTAAATCTCTGGACTGCAAATCCTGACTCAGCCAAGCCACCCCCAGTTGTTTCTTCTCTACATTTATATAAAAAATGGCTAGTTTTCCTCTGACAAATTTCCCCAGACACCTTTAGTACTTCCTGAAATATTAAACAATGTGCTTTGTTGGCCGTAGAGTCTCCTATTTCTATAATGAAACAAGAAACCTCTGGAAATAAACAGAGGAAGCATCAAACTGCACACTATCTTTCTCAACAGTGGACTAATTAGCACACCATCAATGCAATGAGGCACTTGATGTCTGCAACAATGAAACTTTAGTTTAGTGTGTCCATAATTCATGTAATAGATTTTTAGATCTAGATGAGAAATGGGATATTAACCTTCCCTGACTAACTGTAGTTGGCAAAATGTTATTATAGGTTAACAATTACATCTGTTCAACTGGTCATTAATGCAAATATCTAATCAGCCAATCAAATGGCAGCACCTCAGTGCATTTAGGCACATAGACATGGCCAAAACAACCTGCTGAAGTTCAAACCATGCAACAGAATGGGGACGTATTGTGATTTAAGTGAATTTGAACATTGCACGGTTGATGGTGCTACATGGGCTGATTTACTGGCATTTTCACGCACAGCCATCTCTAGGGTTTACCGAGAATGGTCCGGAAAAGAGAAAACATCCAGTCAGGGCAGTTTAGGTCAGAGGAGAATGACCAGACTGGTTCAAGCTGATAGAAAGGCAACAGTGACTCAAATAACCACTCGTTACAACCGAGGTATGGAGAAGAGCATCTCTGAATGCAAAACATGTCAAACCTTGAAGCAGATGGACTACAGCAGCCGAAGCTCACACCAGGTGCCACTCCTGTCAGCTAAGAACAGGCAACTGAGGCTACAATTCACACAGGCTCACCAAAATTAGACAATAGAAGATTGGCAATGGTTGGTCGGGTCAGAATTTGGTGTAAACAACACGAAAGCATGGCTCCATCCTGCCTTGTATAAACAGTCCAAGCTGCTGGTGGTATTTTCTTGGCGCACTTTGACTTTTGGTTCCTTAATACCAACTGACCATCATTTAAACACCACAGCACATCTGAGTACTGTTGCTGATCATGTGCATACCTTCATGAGCACGGTGTAACATCATCTGATGGCTATCTCCAGCAGAAAAACGTGCAATGTCAAAAAGCTCAAATCATGTCTAGTCAAGTCAGATTTATTTCTATAGCGCTTTAGACAATCGAGCATCGTCTCAAAGCAGCTTTATAATTTTAGATGTTCTTCTCAATTATGAGGCCAATCCCAAACAAGTGGCAAAAAAGTCCCTAAACTTTATAAGGAAGAAACCTTGGGAGGACCAAGACTCAAAAAAGGACCCAACCTGCTTTGGCGGCTTAGATGATTATATGTAGGAATTACCTAAGTTGTATAACTCATAAGTTCATAGTAATAGCTTAAATGAGCAGAAACTAAATAAACAGAGAAAACACTTAAAAATATAAATGTAGACTAGCATTTCAGAGAAAAGAAAATATTATGAAGCTTATAATAAAATAGCAAATATAAAAGCAGTAGCGTATAAGACATTAATGAATAGTATAACGTAAAAATATGCATATCGGCTTTATATCGGCATAAATCATCTCAAATTGGTTTCTTCAACTTGACCGTGAGTTCCCACAGTCACCAAATGCCAAGATAAATCTGGATATCTGCATATTGTTTTAGCTATTCGTGCAGAACTCATACACGTCTTGAATGACTGTCTTTATACAGTTATTGAATATGTCTCAACCATATAGTGCGATATGGAAAAACCCCTAAAATGTGCAGCTCCAGTGACTCGGCAGTAAGAGCCAGGGGACGGGGCGCTTTGCTTTGCATATTAAAATGCTGACTGAGGACACCAGGACTACCAGGAGGATATACTGCCGATTTCACATCGCGCTTATTAAACCTCCTAGCAGATGCTTGTTCGACACAGATAAACAAACTCCAAGCCCAAGTTGCTACGCAATTCAATAAGCGAGTATGGCAGTTATTAAAAATGCATTTCTGTGGAGATATTCAGCTCTGTGTTAGCCGTTCCCATCGGCAACAGTGTAAATTTGTAAATTGCTGCTCCATTTTGATAAATGACTCGTCTGTAATTCACAGCGGGGGAAGCCGAAGCAAAGAAAGTACAGTACAATGACAACAGAAGCACAGGCAGATGCTGCCGCCCAGAACGCCTGGCTTTCTTTAGAACATGTGCTGCAGATAACACTTACCCTGGACTATCTACATCCTGATAGGAGTTTGCTCAGCATTTAACAAGGCCGTCTTTACACAGTGCATTAGTAAACAGGCTGCCTTTATCACAATGTAATCACATTCAGGAAAAACAAAAATCCTGAAGAAACATCCATTAAACTAATCAATAGTCATTCCGCTCAAAAAGCAGCGGATACCAACGGACCTAATGAGAGAAGCGTTAATAAAAGGTTCGGACTGATTATACACAGTGCTTTGCCATATTGACTCATGAGACAGGAGAGAGTGAAAGAAAGCTCTGAAAATGCAAAAGTGTAACACGAATAGCCACAAAAAACCCATCATTTCCTAAGATTAGTTTGACTGCTGTAGCACAAAGAACAAAGATTTGCAAATACAATTACACCCAACGTCTGAATTTTATATCACACCACTGGCATACCATCACACGTTCTTATTTCGAGCTTTGGGCGAAAGAAAACTCATTCAGTATTTCATCAGTGAAAAACGAACACTATAATTACAAGTACTGTTTGCAACGCTAATACACAAATCACAATTTATGAACTCGCTACCAAAAAGCATTTTAATACACAAATGTGCGTAAGAAGCAAGGAACTCAAATTTTAGTAGGGTGATCATTCAGTGCACTCATTGGTTTGTACTGTAAATCATTCAAATTTACAACTGCAATGTGATAGCTTAGTTGCTGGTCAGCACACTGGAGCGAGTCTCACGTTCCCTTCAGGTTCAAGGGCCAGAGCTCCACACGACTCTGTTTTATAAAGTGAAAATGGAAACGGCCAATAATGATCCCAATGGGGAAAAACTGTAGGGTGATTTGTTACCATCTGTGTGCAATCAATCTCCGATTTACAGAAATGGTTTCTGCTTAGCCTCACACCTACGCACCATGAAAACCCTTATGGAGGAGAAAAAACCTTCAAGGAGAAAAGATAGCGAGACTGTTCACTAAACTGCTGACACAATATAGGATACACAACACATACGACAGTGGTTGCGCAGTGAAGTAATAATCAGGAACTAGAAGTTCAAACCCCAGTTCTAACAAACTGCCACTGATGCCGTTGAGCAAGGGTCCCAACCTTCAACCACTCAGCTAAACTGTGCCAACTGACTATCAACTGGTCAAAAAATGTAAAAGTACTTTCACTGTGAAGAGGAATCACCAGAAGCTCAGCAGCAAAGATGTGATTCAGATTCACAATATTCCTTGCCCAGTGAAGATCTCGATTGTTTTCATCGTGTTTTCCTTAATTTTTACATCTACAGTACTGTATTCTTCAAATAAGTCCCCAAGGGTCCTAAAAAGGTTTGTAATGACGGCCAACCGAAAGGAAAACTGGAAATGACCGAAAGGAACTGAATAATCTTGGCTTTCAGGCTGAACAGTTAGCATTAGCAGCTAGCTCCTTGAGTTCACCGATAGAGTAAGTGTTTTGCTTTTACTTTTCACTTTCAATCCATTACTCACTAAATTACGTGAGATTTGTCAACCCTTTGCCTCGACGTCGGTCTGGCGCAGTAATACACCAAGGTGAGTGTGTGTGTAGGGCTGCGTGTGTTGCGTATTTACTGTTATGTAAGAATCGAGTTTTTAATATATATATCATAGTTACACAATCATGACTTTTGGAGAAAATGAACCCGATGGGTGCTCCTGCAGAAATGGCGCCCCCGTGTCAGTACATGAAAGATTAGTTCTGCCACAGCCCATCTGAAAATGACTTCTGTATGTTTCACTTTCCTTTGTGCTTGGGGTGAGTTGATGGCTTTCGGTAAATTGCATGCTTCTTGCTGAAAGTCTAAATTACATCCCGTGTCTTTGATGTCTTCGGCCAAGGTACAATTTACTGGACCCATTACCAGACACATGACCGAGCATTTCCAATAGTTTTATTGAAAAAGGTTACATGCTAAATGTGTATAAACAGATTCGTTCTCAAAACAGTAGGGAACACCCATTCATTCAGCATATGAATAATGGCAAACAACCCAGCAATATGAGATACGGATTAAAGTGCACACACACATTTGTTTTTCAGCGGGCGCCTCCTTTTTGCTTTCCGTCAAGGCAGAGACGGGGAAAGTTAATTAACTGCCGGTAGGAGTGGTGTGGTACGGTGACAGGCACAGGGCTGAGTGCGTCCTATTCCGCAGTCTGCAACGGTGATGAAGTGGTGCTGCTTTCCCCACTCAGCCACTCATCAATGGGCTGCCAAACGTAGCCGCCCACCCGCACTCACCAGCTCGTATATCAAACCACCTAGACGCATGCTACGAGCCAGCAGCTGGCCAGAAACGATACGACACACATACAGAGTCAGTAAGGGATTTGGTGCAATTCCAAATTGCCCCACTGTGTGAATCTTTCTGAGCCTAATACGTCTAATTTTAATGAGATATCCCACATATACTTGGTGAAGTGTTGAATTAGATAGTGCTACTACAGGGCAGGTACACATCCTACTCTGCCAAGGGGTCACTGTCAGGCCCATGAGCAAGACCTTAACCTTCAACTGCTCAGTTCAGTTGTGTATATATATATATATATATATAATATATATATATAATTTTTTTATATATATAATATAATATATATAATATATAGTATATTAGTGGGGCAAAAAAGTATTTAGTCAGCACTGATTGATGCAAGTTTCTCCTACTTAAAAAGATTGAGAGAGGGTCGTAAGTCATCATAGATACACTTCAACTATGAGAGACAAAATGAGAAATAAAATCCAGGAAATCACATTGTAGATTTTAAGAATTTAATTGTAAATCATGTGGAAAATAAACTATTGGTACCCATAACCAAACAAGATTTCTGGCTCCACAGACCTTGGATCTTCTTCTTTAAAGAAGCTCTTCTGTCCTCCACTCGTGTACCTGTATTAATGGCCTGTTGACCTCGTTATATGTATAGAGACCACCTGTACACAGCCTCAAAAACAGTAAGACTCCAAACTCAACATGGCAAAGACCAAAGCAGCTGTTGAAAGACACCAGGAAGAAAAATTGTAGACCTGCCACCAGGCTGGGACGAGGGAATCTACAAATAAACAAGCAGGTTGGTGTGAATAAATCAAGTGGGAGCAATTGTAAGAAAATGGAGACCTACAAGACCATTTGATAATCTCCCTCGATTCTGGGGCCCTGCAAGATCTCATCCGTGGGGTCAAAATGATCATAGAGAACGGTTGAGCAAAAAATCCAGAACTACACGGAGGGGATCGATGAATGCCTGCAGAGTGTGGGAACAAAGTAACAAAGGGGCTACCATCAGTAACACACTACGCCGAGAGGGACTCAGATCCGGCCAGTGCCAGGCGTGCCCACCTGCTTAAAGCCAGTACATGTCCAGGCCCGTCTGTCTGAAGTTTGCCAGAGGAGCATATGGATGATCCAGACAGATGACTGGGAGAATATCATGTGGTCAGGAGAAACTACATAGAACTTTTTGGTAAAAAATCCACTCGCCGTGTTAGGAGTCGTGCCATAACCTAGTGTGAAGCATGGGGGTGGAAACACATGCTTTGGGGCTGGTGTCTGCAGAGGGGACAGGACGAGAATGATCCATGTTAAGGGAAGAGAGAAGGGGCCATGTATGGTGAGGTTTTAAGACAAAACCCCTTCCATCAGTGAGAGCATTGAAGATGGAACGTGGCTGGATCTTCCAGCATGACAATGATCCCAAACACACCGCTCGGGCAACAAAGGAGTGGCTCCGTAAAAAGCATTTCAAGGTCCTGGAGTGGTCTAGCCAGTCTCCAGACCTCAACCCCATAGAACATTTGTGGAGGGAGTTGAAAGTCCGTGTTGCCCCAAAACATCACTGCTCTAGAGGAGATCTGCATGGAGGAATGGGCCAAAATACCAGCTACAGTGTGTGCAGACCTGGTGAGTACTTACAGGAAACGCTTGACCTCTGTCATTGCCAACAAAGGTTATGTTATAAAGTATTGAGTTGAACCAAATTTATTGACCAAATACTTATTTTCCACCATAATTTCCTGGATTTTTTTTCTCATTTTGTCTCTCATAGTTGAAGTGTACCTATGATGAAAATTACAGACCTCTCTCATCTTTCTAAGTAGGAGAACTTGCACAATCAGTGGCTGACCAAATACTTTTTTGCCCCACTGTATACATATATGCAGACACGGGGAAGACTCCACACAGAAAGGACTCAGGCCGCTCCACCCTGAGACTGTACCCAGGACCTTCTAGCTGTGAGGCGGCGGTACTACCCACCAAGGAAATTAAGAATTTCCTTAATTAATTAATAAAGTTTGAAATTACCTGAGCGCATGTAAACTCGCTAAAAGGATTACTAACAAAATCTGATTTGCTGCAGTTATCATATTATTAAGAGCATATGAACGCACTCAGACACCAGAGAGCAGTACAACAAAATTATTTTCCACATGTATGACGGAGCACCATGATACATTGGCCATGTGCAAACTACAGTTGTTGCAAGATCTAACAAAAATGACAATTGTGAACAAACATGCCTCACATCTCTCTAGGGTTCTGCCTTCAAAGATGAGTGTGGTGTACGTTTGGGGACAGAAGGTCCAGAATTCAAGCGCCAGCACTGTCTAGTTACACCTGCTGGGACCTTGAGCAATCTTAACCCTTAAATGCTTAGATTATGCTTATTAAGACTACATCAGTTGTTAGTTAGTTGGATAAAGATGACTGCTAAATGCTGTATATGTAAATGCTAAAGTAACCAAATGAAGTGCATATATCAGATAGTGTAGATGGTGAGTAGATGGTACAGCATCACAGGTCATATTGTAAGAATTGATATCATTGTAGCTGTTACAGGTCAGAGTATAACAGCTTATTTATTCCCCATTACAGTTTCCACTTTCTCTTACCCTTACGTTCACTGTTTTCAAAGGTTATATTAGCTTTCGTATTATGAGCCATGCTTATTCAGAGATTATTTGTCAGCAGCTTTATATAATGAAGAGTCAGAGAGGCTTGCAAGAAGTGCATTAGGCAGTAAGAGCTTCAGCAGAAAGCAAAAGGAAAGGGAGCAGACTGCCACAGTGCTGAAGAAGAGTACATCAACCACTAATGCTTTCCACTGACAGGTGAGCAGTCTGCATCACCAAGTCCTCAATCATTCCTCAATTTAAAAAAATGCCAATGCCAGCAAACTCCTCAATGGCTGAGATGAGATGCAGTAAATTCTCGACTAATGAGCATTAGGAACACTTTTTTATTTCATGTAGCAAAATGGCACCCGAGTTTACAGTACGCTTTGAAGAAACACAAAAGTCCATACTTTTGTTGGTTTGTTATAACTGAGCACACAAAATATGTCCAAAAGTTTGCAGACACCTTAAAATTTTATACAAAAAACACATGCATAACGGAGTTTCCCCCTCCGTTTGCTGCCACAACAGCCTTCACTCTTCCAAAAAGGCTTTCCAATACATTTTGAAACATTGCTCTGGCATAAAATCAGGCACTGATGTTAAACAATATGCCCTGGCTCACTGTTGGCATTCCAGTTCATCTCAAAGGTGGCTCACAGGGTTATGTTCAGGGCTCTGTGAAATCCAGTTGATTTTATTCTCCATTAAGTTTAGGAAAGCTTTTCATTGTAGACTTTGTTTTAAGAGAACAGAACAAATAGTAAATGAACTTGTGACCGATGCATACAGTACTGTGCTAAAGTCTTAGGCCACCATTACATTTGTTGTTCTCACAATGGTCTAATGACCATATGTAACATTGTCAACAACCAAACATTGCAAACTTGGATTCGTCACTCCATAATACCCTTGTGAACGGATCTTCTTGTGTGATCTTCTTTGCGTGCTTTAGCATACCTTAGCCTTTTCAACCTGTTCCCCTTCCAAAAAAGTCATTTCTTGGCTGCTACCCATCCAAAAAGACCATTCCTGATCAAGCTTCTTCAGACAGTAGAAGAAAAAGCTTGGCATTGATAAGCTAGCCATTCTTTATTCGATGCCAGTTATAGCAGGTAGACTGGAGTTATTTGGAACGATAACACTGCCGCAGTGCAGTTCATACAGGTGGTGTCTGGACTGAGGAGATTAGTACAACCCAATCAACTGCCACTGTTTGCCACCGGTCTCAATATACTTTGGGCCTTACAGCGAGTGCGTTTACATCCATTCACTAATCAGATAATGGGCACGCTCCGGGTTTACATGACTCAGCCAATAATCTCACAGAAGGCTGTGACATAAACTTCAAATTTTAAAGATTAAATAATAAAATCTTAAGTTCCTCAAGCATGTTTCAGAGCTTTCCCAGGTGCTGCATTTAACTCCCGGGTGCCAGATCCTCTGAGGGAAATAAGCCACCAGGTCTATGGAAACAAACCCAAAAAACGTTTTTTAGAAGGACCTGGCAACAGTGTCTGAATCTGACAGAAAACCGATTGAAGTTGGAGTAAGTAGATACATGAGCTGAGAAATCTGATTACTAAGCTAAAATTCAGCTCGCTCTATCAGATTTCTTATATCTGATTTCGAGATTGGAGTACGCTGTTTACATGACCACTTGACTAATCAGACATGGTTGCTAGGTCCTCGTAAAAACTTTTTTGGGCTTGTTTCCATAGACCTGATTGCTAATTTCTTTCACGGTATCTGGCAACTGTGGAATTTAATGTGGTACCCACAAAGGGCTATCAAACTCTTTTGGGGAGGCTCTGAAACTACAGAATTTTGATTATGATTGGATTTTTAAGTGTATGTAAACACACAAAGACTAGCCAGATTTATACTGAGAGAACATGTTAACTCATTTTTTTCAATGTTTTCCCTTCATTTTTGTTGCCTCCAGATACAGTGGCTCAGCCACTGTTACAAGTTTGACTTCACAAGTCATGTATCATAGGGATAAAAATCATTCGACGCATGATGAGGTCCATTGGACAAACCTACAAATCCAGAAAAGCAAAGTTGGTTTGAAAAATCTACTAACCCACCATTTTGTTTCCTGCTGAAACATTTTCCAGGTTTTTCTCCTGGATTCTTTGCCATTTCCTTCACATAAAAAAACACATTCGTTGAGTTCCCTCCAGCCAGCAGAATATTGTACATCCTATCTTGCATTAATTATACACTGGGTTTAATAGAGTACGTGCTCTGGCACAATAACATAGCATATTTGCTAATGATCACTGTCCTTGTGCTTAATCTGGAGCACTAACCACTGATATGCAACTTCCTGAATCTGCAGGAATTTATTTAAAATCCAAACACTGCTATTGATCTTGCGGCCTGCCAGCGGAATGCTGATAAGATCTAAAAGGTGCTTGCTATAATTAGGAGGCGCTCATTAAAAAGTCTGTAGGTTGCAATGTGCATGCTAATGTACAACGCTGGGCGTCTGTGTTGCCAGCGCTCTGCACTTCAACTGCTCGTGCTTACTGATCATTGACGGGTTTGTTCCTTTCTGGATCAAATCTCATAATTCATTAGGGGTGTAATGATACATCGTGACACGATGCATTACGATGCAAATATGTGACAATGCATACTGTTTATTAATGGTATAAAATGTTACATATCAGTGAGTGGGAAAAGTATGTGAACCTTTGCTTTCAGTATCTGCTGTGACCCCCCACCCCCCTCGTTCAGCAATAACTGCAGCTAAACGTTTCCTGTAGCTGTTGATCTGTCCTGCACACCGGCTTGGAGGAATTGTAGCCCAATCCTCCGTACAGAACAGCTTCAGCTCTGGGATGTTGGTGGGTTTCCTCACATTAGCTGCTCACTTCAGGTCCTTCCACAACATTTCCATTGGATTAAGGTCAGAACTTTGACTTGGGAGTTCATCGACAGATGTCCTGACATTTACCTTTATAATTCTCTAATATAATTCAGAATTCATTGTTCCATCAATGATGGCAAGCCGTCCTGCCCAGATGCAGCAAAACAGGCCCAAACCATGATCCTACCACCACCACGTTTCATAGATGAGAGAAGGTTCTTATGCTGGAATGCAGTGTTTTCCTTTCTCCAAACATAACGCTTTTCTTTTAAACCAAAAAGTTCTATTTTTGGTCTCATCCATCCACAAAACATTCTTCCAAAAGTCTTCTGGCTTGTCCACGTGATCTTTAGCAAACTGCAGACGAGCAGCAATGTTCTTTTTGGAGAGCAGTGGCTTTCTCCTTGCAACCCTGCCATGCACACCATTGTTGTTCAGTGTTCTTCTGATGAGGGACTCATGAACATTAACATCAGCCAATGTGAGAGAGGCCTTCAGTTGCTTAGAAGTTACCATGGGGTCCTTTACGACCTCGCCAACTATTACACGCCTTGATATTGGAGTTGATCTTTGTTGGTCGACCACTCTGGGGATGGTAACACAATCTTGGCATCTTCCTCCATTCGTACACAATATGTATGACTGTGGATGGTGGAGTCAAACTCTTTTAGAGATGGTTTTGTTAACCTTTCCAGCATGATGAGCATCAAAAAACTCTTTTTCTAGCTCCTCAGAAAAATCTCCTTTGGTTTGTGCAGGATGCACTTCCACAAAAACAGTGTTATGAGAGCAGACTTTGATAGATTTCCCTGTTTCTTTAAAATAAAAAACAGGGTGCCCACTCACACTGATCCCATTGATTGAAAACACCGACTCTAATTTCACCTTCAAATTAACTGCTAATCCTAGAGGTTCACATACTTTTGCCACTCACTAATATGTAATATTGGATCATTTTCCTCAATAAATAAATGACCAAGTATAATATTTTTGTCTCATTTGTTTAACTGGGTTCTCTTTATCTACTTTTAGGACTTGTGTGAAAATCTGATGATGTTTTAGGTCATATTTATGCAGAAATCTAGAAATTTCTAAAGAGTATACAAACTTTCAAGCACCACTGTATGTACAGTAACCTTCAAAACTGAATATCTATATCAATGACCATTTCCAAACCTTGCAGTGCGCGACTGATGATCTAATTACGCCAGTTACCATCAAAGAAAATGAGCCATTTGGGTATTTGGAAAGGAGGTTCACAGATATGTATCATTTAATTAAAATTAGTTTATTAATATTGCTTATTTTCATTTTATTTATATAACGCAGAGGTGCTGGATTTGAAGATGTGCTCCAAATATGAGTGGTACCAGTGTAACAAATTAAGCACTGCACTGTTGTGTTACTGTATTTTGCACATTTATGTATTATCATCTTTAAAAGTGTAGCCTAAGGAAGCACAGGAGCTGTAATTTTAATTCAGAGACTGTGTATGTCTGTTATTTCAAATACGATTTGATTCATTCTTTGCCATTGTCAATCAGCATTTAACTGTGTTAATAAAAAAAACTACAAATAAGGACCTCCCAAGTTTCTATTCGCTTTAGCTATGGAAAACATGACTAGTCGACTAGCAAAAATGATTAGTCATGCAACCCTTAATGCACACAAATGTACCTCCTCTGCTTACAAAACTAGTATTTGGACGTCAATATGCTGAACAACCAGCTTTACCAGCAAGACCATGAAAGTTCATTAGCTAATCCATCACCAGTCTGGCACTGACCAGTATAAACCAGCTTGATTCTCACAACATTTTGCTGACTGACCAGCAAGAGTCGATAGCCTGTAAGTCTACGTTACCTTTTAGAAGCTCAGCCAACTCTGTAACCATGAGTGCCCAAACACACAAGCATCAAAGACATCATCTAAATAAGCCTCTCAATTAACTGGGACCTATGATGCACATTTTTGAGGAACATTATTGGCAGGATGCAAAACAGCTTCAGCA
Source organism: Ancistrus triradiatus (assembly GCA_025084515.1). NCBI lineage: Eukaryota > Metazoa > Chordata > Actinopteri > Siluriformes > Loricariidae > Ancistrus > Ancistrus triradiatus. The sequence continues at coordinate 143,525 of JAJAGP010000175.1, read as the reverse complement.
GAAACCGGTGACGCATTAGCTGGCCTGCTAGTCACCAGCTGTTGGGTTATGTGCTAACAGTATCAGCAGAAACATTTACATGTTTAGCTTTCATTAAATAAACAGCTGAGCATATGAAGAGGCAAATCGTTTTGTTTTAACCCGTGGTAAGCTAACAGTACAGTAGCATATTCGCAGATAGCTAATTAGCTCTCTCATGCATTTCCACAGACATTCAGAGCTGGCATTAAAATGGACTTAAATGTATTATTCGACAAAAATGGCTTGGAAAGGTTCCAAATTATATTCTACACTGATGAGTGCGTAAACAATACTGCTTGAGCACATATGCGTAAACAGAGTAGCCTATATATTTAAAGCAGCTCTGCCCCTCTAAATTCTCAGTGCGCCCCAGTCTAGAAACGCCCCTGGTTTAAAGTATGGTATATAGTCTCGAAATCAATGAAGGCTTACAAAGGAGGTTCTAACAACTTTGCTATTTGCTCACCGTACCCACAGCATCCCACCAGCTACCCAAAAGCCTCTCGCACAAACATGTCCTGTTCCTTTATCCCTCTCATGGCTCAATCAAATCTCTCGCCTGCCAAACAGGGGTTGCAATCTCTAAAGCCTTATCTGGCTGATTGAGCCCAAAGCCCCAGGGGACCGCCGACTGTGTTTGTTCTATCCGCTACTCTGGGACTTCCTGTGGTCAACAACGCTTAGCATGCAGGGACAGCGTGAAGACGCACTGTAATCACTGCTGCCTGACGGAACTCGTATCCTTTATTAGAGTGGAGGTTAATTAAAATCAACAAACGCCGGAGATGATTTCTATAAGATCCCGTATTCGGCTGAGACACAAACGTTCGGATTTCAAGTCAAGTGGTTAGCCGTGTTTCGGTGTGAAATTTGCATCTTCTCCCAGCGGTTTCCTCCAACATTCCAAAGATACGCGTTTGGTCAACTTGTGTATGTGCCATGCGAAAGACTGGAACAATGTTTAGGGTTAATACCCGCCTTGCACATTGTACTGCCATTTAGGCCCAAGAATTAGATTAAGCTTCTTCTTCTTCTTCTTCTTCTTCTCCCTTTATCAGGGGTCACCACAGCGAGTTAAACGTTTCCACCTCACCCTGTCCTCCACGTCCTCTACTCTCACCCCAACTCCCTGCATATCTTCATTTTCCACAACCAAATAACTCCTCTTTGGAATTAGATTAAGCAAGTTAGGAAAATGAATGAAAGTCTCTGTTTGGGTATTTTTGGGTGGAATCTCATGAGCGTATCTGATTTGAGTGCATCTGAACTCTTGAATCTATAATTACCCAATTTATTTAAAACTTTTGCGCACAGAGGCAGATTAATATCGAAATACTGAATTTCAGGATCTAAAAATTCAGGTTTTTAATAATAACAGTAAGCTGTGACTCATTTCAATCAGAATTAAACTGTCAGCTTTACTAATTGTAATCACAAGGCTAAAAAATGTGTACAGTCAAACCCTTGTTTGATTTCCCGCCAAAATGTATGAGGTGTTTTAATCTACCTCCTGCACTTGAGTAATCAGATAATGGGAAACCTCTGGGTTTATATGACTCGGACAATCATCGGATTTCTACATTGCAACCAGCCAATAATCTCGCAGAAATACAGGGGTTGGACAATGAAACTGAAACACCTGTCATTTCAGACCACAATAATTTATTAGTATGGTGTAGGGCCTCCTTTTGCAGCCAATACAGCGTCAATTCGTCTTGGAAATGACATATACAAGTCCTACACAGTGGTCAGAGGGATTTTAAGCCATTCTTCTTGCACGATAGCGGCCAGGTCACTACGTGATGCTGGTGGAGGAAAACGTTTCCTGACTCGCTTCTCCAAAACACCCCAAAGTGGCTCAATAATATTTACTATGTACTAATAAACTGGTGACTGTGCAGGCCATGGGAGATGTTCAACTTCACTTTCATGTTCATCAAACCATCTGAACTCTGGTATGTCACCCATAATGTTGTGTGCATTGCAATATTTTGAGCCCTTACGCTGCTAATTGAACCTTCACACTCTGCTCTTACTGGTGCAATGTGCAATTAATGAAGATTGGCCACCAGACTGGTCCAATTTAGCCATGAAACCTCCCACACTAAAATGACAGGTGTTTCAGTTTCATTGTTTAACCCCTGTATGTGACATACACTTCAATTTTTAATATTAAAAAAATCTAATTATTCTTTTTCTTGAATATATACTGCATTATAGAGTCTCCACAAAGTGTTCGATAGCCGTTTAGCAGGTTTCTGTGTTTAATTCCAGGGTTGCCAGATCCCGCGTAAGAATTGACCCAAAGGAAGCAAAATATCTAAACAATAAGCAACCATGTTTTTTCCTCTAGAGTGCGCAGACTGCCAAATATTTATATTTATGAATATATATCGGATTTCAGCATCTGATCGTTCAGGTTCTCTAAACAATAACGGTAATTCTAAAAAAGTAATTAAAAACAGTAAACTTTTTTCAATCAAAATTCAACTGTCAGCTTCATTAATTGTAGCCACACCACTAAAGAAATCTGTGCACAGTCAGTCCCAGTCAAACCAATATTCGATTTCCCGCCAAAATGTATGAGGTGTTTTTAAATTAGAGCAGAACCTCGGCAGATTACAACGTTCTACTTGGAGCAACAAACATTTCCCAGGAATCACCCGAGGAGAGAACACCATACGCACACACACGCACTTTGTAAAGGTTACACGTAATGCCAATGAAGACAGAAAGAGCATGAAGCATGAAACTTCTGCAGCACTGTATTTCACTGATATCAAACTAGCTATGTAAAGTTACGTGCATGCATGTAGCCAAACTTCTGCACCGAAAAATGCCCAGTCTTTCCAAACTTGACCACAAAAACCAGTGAGTAATTATAAAAAAGCATAACCGCATTCAACGCAAGCACAAATGGAATGTGTTTTCCTATGCAGACCAGACCATAGTGAGTTCCCTTATAGATTAAGTAGCCATGGGGGCACGTCTCACTCCTTCTCAGACGGACAAGCTAATGTTTTTCAGGATTTTCCATCTGAGTGCACTCTATGCCTGTGAAGAGGTCAATCCCTCCATGGCGGTGCTACACAGAGGAAAGATTACAGAACCCTGCAATACGACACAGACACAGAACCAATTATGGTATGAGAACAACCCAGGAATGAGTTCCGAGGTTTGTAGGGAATCCAGGACAGCACGCATGCAACCGCGAGTGCTAAGGAAGCAAACAGTAAACTTTTGCATTTACCCAAAAGATGCTGACTTCCATTTGTGACAGGGGTAACTTCTCCGACAGGAAGGGATGATATAGTTGCCTTGGTTATCCGTGACTTCAGAGGGCAAGGAAGTGTGCCGTCTTTAGAGGAAAACAAAGGGAAAGAGCGTTGTCACATGATACAAAAACAGCCATTTCCGAATACAGGCAAGCGCCATTTGACGACCGATCAACGTACGGGTTTAACAAACAATTATGAATTGTTTTGTTATATTTTAATTTTCATGAATACTGATTTCCTTTGCATTAACTACATGCATAAATAAGAACTACGTTACGATACAGGTTTAAGACCAGAACACAAGCAGAGGCGTGAAATGGAGAAGTTTGTACTCTGCTTAACACAACAAGTGCTGTACTGACTTCACCTACATACTATATACCTACAAGTGCCAAGCGCCGGTCATTTGACTGCTGCAACTTTCTACTAATAGCGCTGCACTGGATTTACCTACTTAAAGATTGAAAAAGTGATACGTCATTGCCTGTTCTGGAAATTCTTCAAGTGGACTCATTCCATCTTGGTTGTGTGCAGCCAGCGAGGTATGTTTGCTTTGCTAATGTGTGATTGTAACTGAAGGAAAATGGTGTTGTGTATTTCCTAGAGGGAGTGTTACGAATGTTTAGGCTTCGGACGCTTTGTAGATGGTAGCGTTCCACTCGTGTTTTCAGCAGTATCTCTGACACATTAGATACTAGGGGTGTAACGATACACTCTGCTCACAATTCAATTTGATTCATGAACGAATTCAGTTCACGATTCGATTTTCTCACCATTATTGATTTTACATTTGACAAAAGACATTTCTTTTTTATTTCTGTAGTGTAAACAATGAAAACAATGCACATTTTCTTGTACACGTTTTTTAAACAATAAAACTTTAGTCCCTTGAAATTCAAAGAAATTACTAGAAACATTAGATTTAAAATTGTAAACAAAATGCCCTATTCTATTAGTGCAGAACCTCTGTACAATATTTATTATATGCAGTAGTTCTTTTTATATACGTGAGTGCAATAACAATCTTGAAGTCTTTATAACTTAATCTGTCTTATGCTGTTTTTGTGTAGATTTGCACGGTTCTGGATCAGCAATCCTAATTTCATTGTATAGTGTAATTGTACAATGACAATAAAGACATTGTTATTGTAGCTTCACCATATATTACATAACCGGGGAAAACATTCCATTTTATTTCTGAAGAATAACAACTCACAATAGTGTACTTGTCTTGTTTAAAAATGTAAACTAAAAAAACCTTCAGTCCCTGCAATTAAAAGAAATTCGGATTCTCATTGAGAACGGGGGTATGTGTCTGAATACGACTGAGTGTTCAAAACTAGAATTGCATTAGAATGTATAATCCAATTAGACAATGCATCGTGTCACGATACATCGTTACACCCCTAGCAAACACCCTTTATGTTTGAATTACAGCAGCCTAAAAAGACGATTTTTATGTGGCTATGGTAATGTATATTTCAATAACGGTCCACTTTTGCAGAACGTAATGTGGTGGTTAAACGGCGCACACCTGCATCTCTATCCATTAATAAAGTGAATGGAAATGAGAAATGATGAAGGAACTGCAGAAGAAAGGAGGAAAACAGAGCGCTGTCAAGCTTCAAATCGTCCTCAAATTGGAACGGCACAGTTCTGCCAGTTGCTACTTAGCAGAACAAGTGGAACAAGTGCTGACTGGCACATTACCGAGCTTGGAATTAGTCATTACTTTCAGGCAGCATACGCTGTATCTCAAGGACTGCGAATCACGGCTGGGACCTAAGCAATGCATACAATCACGAGTGACTGAAGCAGCTCTCATCTGCATGCCTGCTCACACAGCAAGGGGTAAAAACAGGGGGTGGGTGAGCAGGTATGGATGGGTGGATGGGTGGATGGGCGGATGGATGGATGGATGGATGGACACAGTCCCTGCACAGATAAAAGCAGCTTTTGATGAGCAGAAATGCAAGGAAAAGTTGACTGATGGAAATGGGTCACGTAGTCAACCGAGAGTCCAACGTCATCAAACCAATGGCTTGAAATCCCCCCTTTGCTGGTACGACATGCTAGACAATAAAAGTCACAGGCGTGTTGTCTGAGCATCCTGCTGCAGAAAGATTTTTAAACGAGGGAGGTTTGTTCAAAAATCACCGAAAGCGAGCAGCGCCTCCGTTTTGCCATTCAGTGCACATCTGTGCCCTGGCTGAAAGCCAGAGCGGCCTCACAGTATCACACAACAGCAGTGCAGGTTGGAATCAAATTAGGGAATCAAATATTAGGCATATCGAAACCTGTTTTATATTCAATTCCAAAAAACTACTAGAATGATGTAGAAATATCTCTACATTGTTAAAACTACCACAGTTCCCACGTCCTCATGCCATTATTGCAGGGCTTAACGATTCAAGGCTGCATGCACTTTTATTTTCTCATATATTACTTATTAAAAAGTAGCCAAACCTCAAAACCAGGCCATTTCATTAGGTACACCTTGCTAGTCCCATTTTGGACTATTTTGCAGATACTTCAGAACTGCCTTCATTCTTCGTGACGTAGATTCAACAAGGGTCTGGAAACGTTCCTTATGTATTTTGGTACATATTAACATTAAAGCATCATGCAGGTTCTGCAGATCTGTCGGCTGCACTTCCACAATGTGAATCCACCACACCTATTCCACCACATCCCAAAGGTGGTCTATTGGATTGGGATTTGGTGACTGTGGAGGCCGTTTGAGTACAGTGTCATGTTCAGGAAACCAGTTTGAGATGATTTGAGCTTTGGGACATGGCGGATTATCCTGCTGGAAGTAGACGTAGACGTGCTGGAGGTAGGCAGTGATGTTTAAATGATGCTCAGCTGGTATTAAGGGGTCCAAAGTGTGCCATGAAAACACCCCTCACACCATTACAGTGGGACTGTGGTAGCCTAGTGGTTAAGGTACTGGACTATGGGCCAGAAGGTCCAGGGTTCAAATCCCACCCTGACCCAAATCTCAAGCTGCCACTGTTGGGTACTTGAGCAAGACCCTTAACCCACAATTGCTTGGATTGTAAGACTGTATCAATTGTAAGTCGCTCTGGATAAGGGTGTCTGCTAAATGACATAAATGTAAATGTAAATTACAGCACCTCTACCAGCCATGTTGTTTCTACCAAATTATGACTGCACCATCCAATTGTTTTTCTTAGACACTCATGGGGGCTCCAAGGAAGAATGGTGGGAACCACTGACCTAGAACATGGTGGTGAGATTTACTGTTTGCTACGTTTGTAATATCTGTTCTTTATTGTGATTATCCTGCTAAATCTATCAGAGTAGATAAATTGGTACCTTTTTGTAATAGTTTTAATAAAGTAAATTAGTCTTAAAAACCAGCATGCAAAAAACAACATGATTAACACACTGTAGATCGTGTTCAATCCTAAATACATTTTGACATGATTTTTCGGCTAAGTAAACAGTAGAATTACATCTTACGCTTCATTCCAGACACCAGAACAGTGTCAAAGAGGGAGCTGTAAAACCTTAGTGCATAATCTATACTGAGTTTGCGTCCTGGATCATAAAACATTAGGCATTAGGTGTAGATCATTTAAAGCCACATAGCTGATAGGCATAGGAATCCAATATCAAACAACACAATCACATATGGATAACTTTCTTTAATCTGTCAATTTAACATGTAACGAACAACGCAGATGTGTGTAGAATAGTTAAAGCTTAACTCCAGTAAAAGTAGTAAAGAGTTCAAGTCAAATGTCTACCAATAACTACTTAAGCCAGAAGATAAATGCAAACAATCTACAGTCCAGTCAAACAGGTGTAAGAGTTCCGTGGACAAGAATCTCACAACATTCAGGATTCATTTTTCTAACTTATTTATAACTAAGCTACGTATGTCTTAAATGCAGTGGTACCTTCGTACCACAATAATACCCAGCAAATTCTTCCCATAAGGATTCCAATGTAAATTCAATGTAAATTGAATGAATCCGTTCCAGACCCCCAGAAAATCCCCACTGTATATAAGGCATTATATGCAGTAAAGGAGTTGTATTGTACAGGTGCTCCCTGATTTATGATGGGGAGATGTTCCAACAAATCCATCATAACTTAAATGTATCATGAACCGATGAGTTTAATATAGTCTATACCAGTGTTTCCCAACCTTTTTTCTGTCATGGCACATTTTTACAGAAGACAGAACCTCGTGGCACACCACCAACACTAACAGCCTAAAGCCTCCCATCAAATATGTTCATCAGTCCCTAAAAATCTTTTTCCAAGCGTGAAGCAATGATACCTGTTAACAAGTTGGATAAATTATTTCTTAGCAAAGCATTAATATTTTATAACACAACGTATTCATTTCAAATAATTTCTGGTGGAATTTCATAAAAATTAATGCACATCAAATACGTTCACGGCACACGGAATGAAAAACCCTGGTCTATACTGTATCATAGCAGAGCCTATTACATATTAACACCTACATTACCCTACAGTTGGCCAAAATCATTAACACAAAGCTTATTTTATAATAAAGTGTTGAAAAACTCATTTAGTGAGTAATGGATTGGCGCATTTACTCTATGTTTGAACTCAGGGCGCTAAATGCTAATGCTAACTGCAGCCTGAAAGTGATCCGGAGGACTCAGTGCTTGATTTCCTTTTGGCTGTAATCATCAACCATTTTCGGACCCATGAAGACTTATTTGCACTAAGAATACAGTACTGAAGACTATTGCAAGGACTATTGTGAGTCTGAATCACTGTGTTCTGAATTGTGAATCATGAATCGAGTTTCAGTTGGAATGAGTCAAGTGGCTCAACTCATACAAGTTTAAGCAAGTGCGCAGAGTACCGAGCAACCACAAGAACCAAGACTGATTTTTCTAGTCAAAATACACCGGAGAACCGAATTTGACGAGTCCCTCGGTGGTGGTGGAGCACTGAGCTACCACTGTACTTAATTACTCTGCATTTAATTTATAGTACCTACCTGATTAATACAGCCTACTGCATATTTTTATATGTAAGTGTATGTTCATGTTGTGTGTAGCAAAATGACGATGTCCACTGTCTGCATTAGTTTTATTTGTGAGGTATGTGGGACTGCGGGCGGTCACAGGCTGAAATGTCTAAGTAGCAGGCAAGAGTGGAACAACTGCTGCCGATATTTAGCAGGAGCGGGACGGATTCTAGCGGAAGCGGGATTTAAAAAATCTGTCCCGCGCACATCTTTATACCGAGGGTCGATTCGGTGGAACCGAGTGGGAATCCAAACGAACTGCTCCAGAGGTTGCTTATTCAGCCGACTGCGACAGCCATGATTTAATTATCATGACAAGTTCCTTTAATTGAGAAGACAAAACTCATATTTAGTCTAAACGTCCTTAAAACCCAGCGCGCCACAATACAAAACCAATTGATTAAAATCCCAGCGCACACTCCTCCTTTCATATTCCGGCACGCTGAATTATTCACATCCAAATCCCAGCGCTTTCCAGTTCAGCTGCACAGTATCACGCACTTTGCGTATAAATTATTAACATTTCAGTGATATGAAAGTTTCAGCCTTTGAGATGCTGATGATAGTTCCTGTAATAAGACACGGTTTAATCCTACATGATGATTAGCGTCATGCTAACCTGCAGTATAAGCAGAACTTTTTTTTTTTGTGAGGTTTTCAGGGAATGAAGTGCAATTTGCTTGACAGAGCTGTCAAAAACACCTTGAATATGAACAGGCACACAACAATCCTGCTTCCCACTGATAACCGACCATGTAATGGGGTTTAGTCTTACTGAGCACACATTGGCTGCTATAAAGCTCCTGTTATCCTGGCAGAGCATGTTCTAAAGTTACATAAGAGCCACTGCCAAGCCGCCTCAACTCTCAGAAAACGTCCCAAAGGTTAGCGAGCGCTCAGTGAATGCGCAAGATTAGCTGCCTAGAATTGCATCAGCTGACATTGAAACTGTAGCTCAGAACATAGTTGTAGCTAGCCTAGCACTAAGATGTACAAGCATCAACCCAGAAAGAGGACTTCTCAAAAACAAATGACCTTTAATGTTTTAATAGAGCCAACCCGACAAGCCAGGTACTTGAAACCAGAAAAATCGATTAAGCAAACGGAGACTGATAACACCAAGGCCAACCACAAGAACACAGAGCCCTTAAAGCAGCTGGACCATTATTCTTGCCCTCTTCTTTTAAATGCTCAAACTGCCACAGTAAGTCCCCTTTTGCCACTCCTAGGAAGGCAGGTCGACAGGGGTGAATGACCCAGAAAGCAGCGGCTAAATTCTCATTACATGTGGGCCTCAGTTTCCATCAGGCTGCACTGATTTAAGGAACCTCTGCAGCCCTGGTGCTTGATAGCCCAGGAAGAAAAAATGCCCCCTGACTAATATATAATACCTGAAAGAAAAACAATAAAACCCTGCCGATGTCTCGCTGATCACATGGTCCTTCAGCCTTGGGGCAGTGCATCTCAGTGCATCTCAGTGCTGAAGTGTGTCCACACCACTAAGAATACCGTATTGTATATGTTTAAAAAAAACAACACAATAAACGGAGATCTTCACTGAGCGAGGGCTATTGTGAATCTGAAATGTCTGTGCTGTGGGCGGGAGCGGAACAAATGCTGCCGATATTTAGCAGGAGTGCGTCGAATTCTAGAGGAAGGTCCCTCGGCCTTGGGGCTGTGCATCTTACATTTGCACAGCATCTATACATTTACACTCTGGTGAAATTATGAGGAATTCTATCAGACTATCAATTCTATCATTCCACTGTGAAGCCAAGATCTTGTGTGGTAGATAAGATCCACCACATGCATACAGTCGGTGTTGCTGAAAAGAAAGAGTGCAAAAGACCCAAGGCAATGATACTGATGCAAGCAGGATCGGCTTATGCACAGGAATATGCTGAAGGGAGGTGTTGTGGCTGTTGTGGATGGGATGGTGATGGTATTGGAATGAACAGAGATCCAATATTGGGATATACATAGGTGGATTGGGGGAACAGTATTGGGCACACAAGCCAGATGTGGGTAATAGTACTAGGGCACACATGTGAGGGATGGGGATAGCATTGGGGCACACAAGGACAGAGTGGATCCAGTATTGGGATATGCACATGTGGGATGGGGGATAGTACTAGGTCACACAGGGACAGGGTGGATCCACTATTGAGATATACACATATGGGAAGGGGGATAGTATTGGGATCCACAAGCCAGAGGTGGGAAATAGTACTAGGGCATACAGAGACAGGGTGGATCCAGTACTGGGATATGCATGTGAGTCATGGAGCATAGTATTGAGGCACACAATGACAGGTTGGACCCAGTATGGGGATATGCAAGGGTGAGGTGTGGAATAGTATTGCAGCACACAAGCATAGGGTAGACCCAGTATTGGGATATTGAAGTCTGGGGTAGGGGTAGTATTGGGGCACACCCGGATGAAGTGGGGACGGGGTAGGAGATAGCATTGTGCCACATGTGGTCAAAGTAGGAATGTGGCCCCAAATATTTTAGCACCCCCAAAAGTTGCCTACTCTCGTCACCCATCCACCCATCCTTACATGTAGCTGAATTCTGCACTCGCAGGCTTTTAAAACACCAGGCGAAAAATTCTCCTCTGCCTTAAGCAAAATGACATGAAGGATTAAATCTAGATGGGCTGTGACTCAGCCAGCCTTGGAACTTCATTAAGTCTTTTCTTTTCCCAAATACGATTTGCAGCTGAACAAATTGGTCTGGACTGCATATTACAAATCTTCGTAGTGTTTTTTTCTTACCAAGTTCCAGCCATTATCACAGAACCTGAAAGCATTCAATTCACAGGACTGTGGTGGCGAAGCGGTTAAGGTCCTGGACTGCGGATTTGAAAATCCAGAGTTTGAATCAAACCTCAACCAAGCTGCCAATGTTGGGTCCTTGAGCACGGTCCATAACCCACAACTGTAAGACTGTATCAGTTGAGAGAGGCTCTGGGTAAGAGCATCGGTTAAATGACCAAATGTAAATACGGTTTGAGGTTTGCCTTCCATTTAACCTCGGCATTTGGCTGAGTACGGAGTGCCATGTCAGCAAAACAGAAACACACCCCCAGCTCCAGTGGCTTAACCGAGGGCTTTAACAGAACTTACCATTGTGCTACTGGAGGCCGATCAATACCTCATGCACATTTACACACAGAGTGAGGAGATAGAAGGGGAAGGAAAGAAGATTGGGGTGTGTGTGTGTGTGTGAGAGAGAGAGGTTGAAGATAGTTAGGCAAAAGGGCTAACTCGGAGAGATAAAGTCCTGGGAGGGCTGAATCAGAGACGTCCCCATGGCTTACAGATGTACATCCTTGCCGATGAGGAACAGGATGTACGGTGGAGAGAACTCATACAGCCAGACAGACCCAAAGCACACATAGTCGCTCATAACACTACTTACACAGACAGAAGCTCATGTTTTTCACAATTATTCAGTATTGTATGAGGACAGCCCTTAGCTTGACCTACCAACATACTGCTACAAAACATCCATAGATAAACACTGCCTGTGGAAGAGATCATCTTATATAGTAACTATCAAAGGAAGGCACTTTGCAAACAAGTCACTTGACCAATTGTATGCCCTGCTGGACATTAGTGACCTCTATTTTACACACACACTGCTAATAGGTTAATAGGACATGCATACTGGCATGGTACCTCAACAGACAAACAATGGCTGTAGAATGCATCGTATTGAACACCTCATTGACTCTCAATTCGGCACTTTAAATGGTTTCCAGACCTTCCAGACTTCACAAACAAGTCAGTTCATCACCTTTCTGCCATGGACTCTGAACACTTAGTCTGTAAAGAAATGGTTTGCCAGCTTTGATGGAATTTAGCACTAACTAAATCTATCAGATACCTTTGAGACATACTGGAATGCCAACAGTGAGCCATCATCTTATCCATCATCAGTGCAAGACTTGTTCAAATGTCCAATACTCATTCATGAATGTATTTTATTGGTGTCCACAAACATTTGGCTAGGTAGTATAACTACAAGTACTGTTATCACTTCGTTATTGTTCAATCAAGAGCACATATCTGGTCTGTTTTGAACTCTAAAAGCTAAACATCACCAGTACAGTAAAGACGTTATGTTTTTGGTGCATTGTACGTTTATATTGGCACAATCCAGACCTGCTGCCACCATGTCAGAGATGTCCACTGTTTAACCACTGTGTTCTCATATCTCAGAAACTCCCTAACAAAGCACGCAACAGCTTGTTTGTCCTCAGAAGGTTCGACGTGTCACCCGGCATTCTCGTCAAATCCGACTACGTGAGTGCGTTTAAAAATGGTGGTCGAAATAACGCCGCTATCTGACTTGGCTGCCAACATCCATTAATCCCGATCCACTTCAAAGCTTGACTGAGGGCAACTTAGAAAAGTCAAAGATGGAAGAGATAGAAAGAGATTTGCTTTTCGTACGCCTCGGTGGTCATGTACATTGACTGCACGAGTTCATTCTGATTCTGAACGCACGTACGCCGAGCTCTGAGCAGATCCTTTCCAAATGTAAAGCAACTCAAAAGAAATGGGCTGCTCAGAGTGCTACATAGTGCTTCAATCTCCCACTAAAACCAGATTCTAATTAGGATTGAAGAGTGCTTTAAAGAGGTGACAAAGAACCGGTGGAAATGATTCTTGGAAAGAGGCTGTAACAAACTGTCTAAGAATGTCTGAATACATTCTTTACAAAGTGTAAGTTTATTATGCCAAGTTTACTTTATATATATCTATATGTATCTATGTATGTATGCATATATATATACACACACACACACACACACACACACACACAAACACACCACACACACACACACACACACACAAACACTATTATACATACATATAGATGAATATATTAACTAAACTGTGTGCATATATATATATAGATATTACGAGATATCTATATAGATATTATAGATATATATATATATATATATATATATACACAAACCACACACTGGTCACTTCTCAAAAAAAATTAGCATATTGTGATAAAGGTAATTCTTTTTCCGTAATGTAATGATTAAAAATTAAACTTTCATATTATTTTAGCGATTCATTGCACACCAACTGAAATTATTTCAAGTTCTTTTTTGTTTTAATACTGATGATTTTGGCATACAGCTCATGAAAACCCCAAAAATCTCCACAAAATTAGCATATCATGAAAAGGTTCTCTAAACGAGCTATTTAACCGAATCATCTGAATCAACGAATTAAACTCTCAAACACCCCTGCAAAAGATTCCTGAGGCTTTTGAAAACTCCCAGCCTGGTTCATTACTCAAAACCGCAATCATGGGTAAGACTGCCGACCTGACTGCTGTCCAGAAGGCCATCATTGACACCCTCAAGCAAAGAGGGTTAGACACAGAAAGAAATTTTCTGAACGAATAGGCTGTTCCCAGAGTGCTGTATCACAGGCACCTCAGTGGGAGTCTGTGGGAAGGAAAAAAAGTGTGGCAGAAAAACGCTGCACAACGAGAAGAGGTGACCGGACCCTGAGGAGGATTGTGGGAGGAGAAGGGCCGATTCCAGAGCCACAGTTGCACAGGCGTTGTGCAGGAAATGGGCTACAGGTGCCGCATTCCCCAGGTTCAAGCCACTTTTGAAACCAGAAACGGCGGCAGAAGCGCCTGGACCTGGGCTACAGAGAAGCAGCACTGGACTGTTGCTTCAGTGGTCCAAACTTTTTACTTTTTTCGGATGAAAGCAAATTTTTTGCATTGTCATTCGGAAATCCAAGGTGCCAGAGTCTGGAGGAAGACTGGGGGGAGAAGGAAATGCCAAAATTGTCTGAAGTCCAATGTCAATACCCACAGTCAGTGATGGTCTGGGGTGCCATGTCAGCTTGCTTGGTGTTGTGGTCCACTGTGTTTTATCAAGGGCAAGGGTCAATGCATCCTAGCTATCAGGAGATTTTGGCGCACTTCATGCTTCCATCTGCTGAAGAGCTTTATGGAGATGAAGAGTTCATTTTTCAGCACGACCTGGCACCTGATCCCATTGCCAAAACCACTGGTAAATGGTTTACTGACCAGGGTATTATGTGCTCGCAATTGGCCTGCCAACTCTCCTGACCTGAACCTGATAGAGAATCTGTGGGATATTGTGAGAGAAAGTTGAGAAGACGCAAAGACCCAACACTCTGGATGAGCTTAAGGCCGCTATCGAAAGCATCCTGGGCCTCCATAACAACCTCAGCAAGTGCCACCACAGGCTGATTGCCTCCCATGCCACGCCGCATTGAAGCAGTCCATTTCTGCAAAAGGATTCCCGACCAAGTATTGAGTGCCATAAAATGAACCATAATAATCTGAAGGTTGACTTTTTTGTATTATTAAAAACACTTTTCTTTTATTGGGTCGGAGGGATAGGAAATATGCTAATTTTGTGAGATTTTGTGAGAATTTTGGGTTTTCATGAGCTGTATGCCAAAATCATCAGTATCAAAACAATAAAAGACTTGAAATATTTCAGTTGGTGTGCAATGAATCTAAAATATATGAAAGTTTAATTTTTATCATTACATTACGGAAAAGAATTAACTTTATCACAATATGCTAATTTTTTGAGAAGGACCAGTATATATATATCTGTATGCAGCTGCAAATAATTCATTGTGCTGGACTAATTGTCCTTGCTTATCTTTGCACGTAACGCTGTATTACTCACTATAAAGCTGACATGCTACTTATTTCCCCTCATTAACTACCTCCCGCTTATTGCCTCACCCTCCTAAACTTAATACAAACCCAGCTCTTTCCAGTGAGGCAATTACGCTCGTGCGAGCCTGACAATTGTCATCTGTTGTTGAATTTAATGTTGTCGCATTAGGTCTAACTTCCATCTAATGGAGGCGCTCTTTATTGCACCTCCCCACTTTGACGAGTCGGCCAATCCATCACCTGTCCTGTTACAGCGTCTTAAATAGAAGAACGCAACGCACACCGCTTTCTGTTTCTGTGAAATTAAATAGTGCTCAAACTCATATAGTCTCAAACGGAACTGTACGAATCACTGAGAACAAACTGGCAGCACAAAAGTATGTGGACACCTCCACATCCACCGCTTGTGGAGTTCGCTCATGCTTACTGTGAGCAGGTGCATTAAGCAAGCATACAGCCATGCAATCTCAGCAGGCAAACAACAGTAATGAATAGCTCGGTGACTTTCAAAGTATTCCAGTCCAAGGATGCCACATTCCAACAAGTGGCTCCACTCAGCTATTGCAGTGAAACAGAAATGTGTAGAGCAACTGCGGTTTAACTCTTACAGGAGTACAAAATAAATGACGTCATTCTGAACGGCAGAGCTAACTTTAAAAAAATGCACTGGCTTCTAGAGGATTTGTTTGGCGTTGATAGACCAAACAGAACTAGATATACAGTGCTGTGCAAAAGTCTTAGTCCACCATTAGATATGGAGTTTGAGCAATCGTATAATGACCATACATGACCTGTTGTAAAAAACTGCTACCCTTCCAGAAAGACCATTCCTGATCAAGCTTCTTCAGACTGTAAAAGACATCTTTGCATCACGATGAAGCTGCCAGATGCTGCTGTTGCTCAAGTGTAAGGGGAAGTCACACTAAATACTCGCCTCTATATTTTATTTAGTTTTTAATACTTCAGACAAATGTCCTGTGTTTTCTGGTTGTATTCTAATAAACAGACATAATAATTATATATGATCATTATACCCTTCATGCCGATCCAAGTGTAAGCTCATTTCCAAACGATGTGCACTATTACACTAAGTTATACATATGTAACAATTATCATTCAGGGCTTAAACTGAAGGAGGCACTTGGGCCAAAATATTCACTCACATCTAGGCTTTAATTCCCATCATTTATGTTCCATTTGAGAACATAAAATACAGAAAAAAATAAGTAAATAATTAAAAAAAAGGCTGTCATTTTAGGGTTTATAATGTGTGTGGATGCTGAAGATGAAAAATCAGCCATGCTCTACATTTCTTGATTCACCAGGATTTTGTAAGGCAAAGTCCAATATTTGGAACAGATATATTAAAGCATTCAAGAGTTGTTTTTTTTTCAAAAACATTTTTTGAAAGCATCTCCAAAATGTCCATAACCTCTACTGTATAGTTACAAATATAAGATTTGCTGGCCCCGCTGGACTGATCAGGTAAGGAAGGATTAAAGATCTGTCTAGAAATGGACTATTTCACCATTTTAGTCTGCAGATTCAGATCTACAGGTAGAATTGGCTTAGTATTGTGGGATGGCTTAAAAACCACCTGAAGATTTAGCGAGAAAAAGAGCGCATGTGGTACAGCGTAACACACACAGGTAACAGAGAGGTAGGACAGTTAGGGTGCAAGAAGCTTAAACATATTGGACATTATGGGTGTAACAATGCAACGCAATGCAAAAATGTCACAATGTGCATCGTAGCGACTGTCGATGTCATGCGTTCTGTTTATTACACCCGCTGATGCAATTGCATTTGTTGAACACGAGAGGGCGCAATCATACGCCATGCTCCCATACACATTAAGTGTAATAAGTACACATTACGTAGAATTGCTATTGCTACAATAGAGCATTTTATTGACAATTTTAAACCATTTTGTTTCTAGTAAATTATTTAAATTGCAGGGGATTCAAGTTTTTTTTTTAAACTTTTTTTAAAGCTTTGTCAAGCTATGGTTTTTTAAGCATTGTTTGTTTATATGTTTGCATTATTTATGATTTGAAAAAAATCGTATGAAAACTGAATCGAATCGTGAGCAGAGTACTGTTACGCCCCTATTGTATTGATTTTTTGTTTGATTACAAACACTGATTCAGTGGGGCTGAATCAGTGTTTGTAAGTCTTTCAATACTTTTGCTGTATTTACATTTTACAAAGGTAACATAAACTGTGTCATTAAGTAAAAGCAGCTTTGTATTTGCCAGCGCAGCTGCAGCTATAGCTATGTTATGGCTAGCCAGCAAAATGAAGTGATCACATGTAAGCATATGTGCTTCCCCGGTTTTAAAAACTACCCGCTGCCACTGATCTATTACTATAATGAAGAGCTTTCCTGGCTCATCCTTAATTTATCCGACTCAAATGTCAGAGACAGATGGTACCGGCTTTTTCTTTTTGGCTTGCGTACAGCCTAAGCTGGCAGCCTTTTTCGAGATGAGAAGCTGTTTGTGATTCGTTTCATGATAGCTCATTACATCTAAATGTTCATTTCCATTTGCCACTTATTTTGGAAGACTAGAATGTTATCGGAAAGAGGAAAATCGAGTAAAACTGAAAGACAGTCAGGACACGAGATAAAATCAACGTGCTTAGATATGTAAAAAAACAAAAAAAAAAAAAACGAGAATAGCCTAGAAACATAAATAAGACATTAAAAAGAGGTCTAGTACAATGTTTATCCCTGTACTGTTGCTCTCCCGCTATGCTGGTCAACATTTCAACCCTAAATTTACTCCATTAACAGCTAATTAAAATTGTGAGTGTGGAAAAGTAAAGCCAGGTCAAAAATTATGAGTTAAAAAGAGTCTTCATGAAGAATTAGCCTTATTATACACCACAAAAATACCCATTTAGAGTAAACATACGCAGCCCACCAGTATAATACATCTTCCACTAGACTAGACTGTGGGGACTAGTTTATTTACAGCACAATAATCCTTCTTTTTAGCCAATGACAAGGTGAAACCTTTCCATATTTGGTGCTGAAAAACCTTTTTTTTTTTTACCTGACCTAAAAAGTGTCACTAACATCTACAAATGATCAAATTTTCAAATACCTAGCTCCAATCTGTGGCATGTGTGAGGGGCATGAAAGCTAGATTTAAAGTAAAGTTTTTAGCCACATGAAACTTCAAAAATCAGATCAAGTGGTTTGGGGTGACTGTGCCATGCCGCTATGACATTGAGATCTTGTGAATATTTTCTTTCCCTTTTTTGTATAATGTATACAAATTATTACACTTATTGGTGTGTAATGAGTGTTGAGGACTGTATATAGATAAAATGGAGTGGAGGTCACAGTTGGAGGTCCATCATGTTTTAAGGGTGTCTAAGGGAGCTTTGGTCAGGACTAGGAGTGGGTATTGGAAAGGACTTCACGATACTCTAGGCATCACGATACGATTATATCACGATACATTGAGATATGAGTCATATTGTGATATTCCACATAGATCACTGAAAATCTAAAAACATGAATTATGGGACTGTGGTAGTCTAGCGGGTAAGGTACTAGACTATGGACCAGAAGGTCCAAGGTTCAAATCCCACCTCTGCCAAGCTGCCACTGTTGGGTCCTTGAGCAAGACCCTTAACCCACAATTGCTTGGATTGTAAGATTGTATCAATTGTAAGTCGCTCTGGATAAGGGCGTCTGCTAAATGCTGTCAATGTAAATGTAAAAACAGCTGAAATGCGTCGTCTTAATACACCACACCACATTGATAATTCAGTGGACAAATTGAGTCAAAATCCGGTAACGTGACGTCTACAGGAGCGGAGATTGCAGTTTACACCCCATTTAAAATGTGTTTTTTCTTACTTCAAAAAATATATTTTTTATCTAAAAATTGATGTATTATATCACAAAAATAAATATCATGATATACTGCGGTATCGACTTTTCAGCACAACCCTAGTCAAAACTCAAAACAGTCAAAATTGTCATCAAATTTGGTAAAACCACTTCTTTAAGCCTTTGCTTTGGGAGAGTGTGGTGAAAAGTCAAGGCACTGACTAGTTGGGGAGGTGGGAACCTATGAAAGTGTCGCATTGAGAGTCACTAAGTGGTGTCCACAAACTTTTGGACATATAGTGGTCTCATCGTTAATTTGTTCCAGAAGGCTTGTTGAGAACTGAAAACGAGTACTGAGCAAATTTTGCCCATAAGGAATAATGTAAATTGAATTAATCCCTTCCAGACCCCCAGCAAATCCACACTGTGCATTATATGCCTTAATGGAGTCGTACTGCTCAGGTGAAACCTGATTAATGATGGGGATATGTTCCAACAAATCCATTACAAGTTAAATGTATCATGAACCGATGAGTTTATTGAGTGTTTGGTAGACTGGTCTATACTGTATCATAGTGGAACCTATCATAAGTAATGATAAGTAAGTTAATGTTTAGAACACTTACATTAACCTACAGCTTCGCAAATTCATTAACAGAAAGCTTATTGTATAATAAAGTGTTGAAAAATCTCATGTAATTTAGTGAGCAATGGATTGAAAGTGAAAAGTAAAAGCAAAACACTTACTCTCTTGATGAACTCCAGGCGCTATCCTAACTGCTAAGCTAACTACAGCCTGTGTTCTGGAGCATTCAATTCCTGATTTTCTTTTGGTTGGCTCTTATGAACTAACCTTTTAGGACCCATGGAGATGTCTTTGCACTAAGAATACAGTACTGCAGCAGTAAAAATAAAGAAAGACACGATAGAAATAGTGGAGATCTCTGAGCAACCGCTGTTATGAATCTGAATCACTGAATCAGTGTGTACTGAATCGTGAATCGAGTTTCGGCTGAATCAAGTCATGCGGCTCGACTCATAGAAGTTTAAGCAAGTGCGCCGAGTACTGAGGAAACGACAAGAATTGAGATAAATTCTTCTAGTCAAAATGCATCTGGAACCGAATTTGACAAGTTCCCGAGGTGGTCGAGAACTGATGTACCACTGTATATTGTAATTCCGGGACACAGCAACAGTCACCGCTCTCTTTTTACATTGAGCATTTAGCAGACGTCCTTATCCAGAGCGACTTACAACTGATACAGCCTTACAATCCAAGCAATTGTGGGTTAAGGCCCTTGCTCAAGGACCCAACAGTGGCAGCTTGGCAGAGGTGGGATTTGAACCCTGGACCTTTTGGGCCAATGTCCAGTACCTTACACGCTAGGCTACCACAGTCCCAGCACAGTCCCGCTTTTTGTGTCTCTTAGTGTTGGAAGTACTAAAAGGAGTAATGCTACCTTCAGCTAGTACAGCCAATCTGTTTATTGTAAGAGTTCATGTGAATTAGCTGTTGCTATGGAAACAATACATAACAAATTCTAAAATGTGCATTAATACACACAAGTGATTGACCTTGAGGCTGACATTGCTTGTCATAGCCGTAGGCAATTCCACATTCCCTTTGTAAAAAATCGTGGACAGACATGCAAGGCTGCAGCGGAGCTTTAAGTAATTGAGGCCTAAGGACTACTTCAAACGCAAGGACAAGGGAATAAATGGTGGCATCTCCATATCTGTTTTCCACAGTTCTTTAGCTTAACCAACAAAAAGTCACTGGTTATTGCGCAACTGAAAGTTGTTTTAGTCATTCAGTTAGTCTTTGGTCAACACCTTAAAAATGGTAACAAAATAAATACAACACGTCCTAAAAAAGCAAACTGTACAACCGTGCAAACTATATTTTACTTTCATGTGCGCAAAAGCCGCAGACTGTCAAAAGCACACTTCTGTCAACATAGATTATACGATATGCTCCGAACGGGAGCACAGACAAGCAGTCATGAAGATGGGTCTTGAGGAAAGATGGGTATCGGGGCTGGAAATGGTGTGTGAATAAATATGGTGACTGGAGAGACGGGAAAACTTCTTACATACCTGACATTTGAAACACGCAGGGCTTCACTGTCGGTTCTGTAAAGAAAAGAGAAGCGGTGTCACTGGAAAAGGCTGAAGTACATATATACACAAACACTCATCGATCACTTTATTAGGTACACTGCGTTGTTTGTCCATTATCAGCTCCACTCACCATATAGAAGCACTTTGTAGTTCAATTGCAGACTGTAGTCCATCTGTTTCTCTACATACTTTTTTCACTCTGTTCTCTAATGGTCAGCTACTATTTGGATGCTGGATCGTTCTCATCATTTTATGTGTGTTGTACTGGTATCTGTGGATCAGACCCAGCAGTGCTGCTGGAGTTTTTAAACACCCCAGTGTCACTGCTGGACTGAAAATAGTCCAAACAAAAATGTCCAGCCACCAGCATCCTGGATCCAGCATCTATTAAACAGATTAGAGGTTGTCTAACACAAATGATGAGCTACTATCTCTGACTGTACATCTACAAGGTGGATCAACAAGGTGTTTAAAAACTCCAGCAGCCCTGCGGTGTCTGATCCACTCGTACCAGTACAAGACTAACATACCACCACCACGTCAGTGTCAGTGCAGTGCTGAGAATGATCCTCCACCCAAATAGTACCTGATCTGTGCTGGTCCTGCAGGGGTTCTGACCATTAGATGGCTAACAGTGTAAAGAGAAATAAATGGACTACAGTCTGTGGTTGTAGAACTACCAAGTGCTTCTATATGAGAAGTGGAACTAATAAGGAAGTCATCGGTGAGTGTATAATTAAGAATAAAGAAGAAAATCCCCTTAAATTCAGTGTAATGAATGATGTAGTATTATTATTAATATTAATACTTTGAGAACAGCCCACCATACATTTCTGAGTCAGCTCACAGCGCTCATATTCTTAGAATGACATTAAGACATTAAGCTAAGTAATCACAATGACATTTTAATAACCTTTTTACTATTCATAACATTTTTACTGTACATGAATAAGAAATAAAGAACAGGGACGGCTTTCCAGAAAAGTAATGAATGACTGGTTTTCTATTTATACTTGATGTGGATCATCCATTTTACAACTGTACATCCAGACCAGACGCCATACTTTATCTCAATGGAATCATAGCTTGCTAATCCCTGCTCTTAATCTCTTTAATTTAATTTAATTTAAATGTATACAGTCCATCTAGAACTGCTCTTGCATGGATAATTCTGATAACTGGGTCAAATTAGACACCAAAATAAAATGAATTGCAGATAATCCCACTTATGTGTACATATATCTGGCAGGAGTTTGTTAATTAGCAGTCTACTAGCCAGCCCTTTAGCTATGTGCTAATATTCCTGGCATAAAATAATAGTTATTATGGTATATTTAGACATTTGGCTACTATTAATTAAATCACTCAGAATCTAATTACACAATTTAAAACTATAGTACTGAAATCAGACTCATCTTTACCCTGACCAGTGTGTAACTAAGCATGCTGGCTATATCTCAAACGGCATACTATGTGTAGGAGTGCTAAGACACTACTGGTACTAATTTCACATAGTATCTAGTACAATTGCACTCAGTTTGTAATGCAGCCAAAATCACGTCCACCCACAATCAGTGAAATGATTTATTAGCACACTGCAAAAATTGTTCAAGGAGCATGACAAAGTGCTCATTGTGTTAACTTGGCCTCCAAATTCCCCAGATCTCAATCCAGTCAAGCATCTGTGGACTCTCCAAATCAATGGACTCTCCACTTCACATCTTTAAGCAAATGCTGGTAATGTCTTGGTGCCAGACACAGGAGACCTTCCGAAGTCTTGTAGAGGCCACACCTTAATGGGTCAGAGCCTTAGAGGCAGGAGGGGGACCTACAGTGGTGCTTGAAAGTTTGTGAACCCTTTAGAATTTTCTATATTTCTGCATAAATATGACCTAAAATGTCATCAGATTTTCAAACAAGTCCTAATTTTCAATCAATGGGATGACATAGTGTGAGTGGGTACCCTGTTTTATGTAAAGAACAGGGATCTGTCAAAGTCTGCTCTTCACAACATGTTTGTGGAAGTGTATCATGACATGAACAAAGGAGATATCTGAGGATCTTAGAAAAAGAGTTGTTGATCCTCACCAGGCTGGAAAAGGTTACAAAACCATCTCTAAAGAGTTTGGACTCCACCAATCCACAGTCAGACAGATTGTGTACAAATGGAGGAAATTCAAGCCCATTGTTACTCTCCCCAGGAGTGGTCGACCAACAAAGATCACTCCAAGAGCAAGGTGTGTAATAGTTGGCGAGGTCACAAAGGACCCCAGGGTAACCTCTAAGCAACTAAAGGCCTCTCTCACATTGTCTAATGTTTAATGTCATGAGTCCATCATCAGAAGAACACGGAACACAATGGTGTGCATGGATGGTGGCAGGATAAAGCCACTTCTCTCCAAAATACGTTGCACCTCGTCTTCAGTTTGTTAAAGATCATGTGGACAAGCCAGACGGCTATTGGAAGAATGTTTTGTGGACGGATAGAACCAAAATAGAACTTTGTTGGTTGAAAAGAAAAAAGCGTTATGTGTTGGAGAAAGGAAAACACTACTTCCAGCATAAGAACCTTGTTCCGCATCTGTGAAACATGGTGGGGGTAGTATCCTGGTTGGGCCTGTTTTTTCTGCATCTGGGCCAGGACGAACGTGCCTCATTGATGGATACCATGAATTCTTTAATTATCTCATAATATTCTAAAGGAATGTCATGACTCGTCCATGGAACTGAAATCTCAATAGAAGGTGGGTCATGCAGCAAGAACAGCGACCCTAAGCCACACACGCCTTCTACCAAGAATGTTAAGAAGAATAAAGTTTCACTTTTGGATGGCCAGTCAAAGTCCTGACCTTAACCAATGGAAATGCTGTGGAAGGACCTGAAGTGAGCAGCTAATGTGAGGAAACCCACCAACATCCCAGAGCTGAAGCTGTTCTGTACGGAGGAATGGGCTAAAATTCCTCCAAGCCGGTGTGCAGGACTGATCAACAGTTACAGGAAACGTTTAGTTACAGTTATTGCTGCACAGGGGGGTCACACCAGATACTGAAAGCAAAGGTTCACATACTAATATGTAATATTGGATAATGTTCCTCAATAAACAAATGACCATGGATAATATTTTTGTCTCATTTGTTTAACTGGGTTCTCTTTATCTACTTTTAGGACTTGTGTGAAAATGTGATGATGTTTTAGGCCATATTTATGCAGAAATATAGACAATTCTTAAGGGTTCACAAACTTTCAAGCACCACTGTATGTTGACCCTCAAAACAAATTTACTTCATAGAAATCTTTTTGTTTCATTAAAATAAATTCAGGACGACAAGAGCTAATGCAATAAATAAATTTTTAAACGTGGACATTTCAAACCCATTTTAAAAGATAACACTGTCTAAGGGCTAATGTTTTAAAATTGAATTTCAAAGAAACTTCAGACGCAGGAACGGTTCTGTATAAATTACCACACCTGAAAGAAAATATAGGGAAATCTGTCCTTAGTCGAGGCCTAAATAGGATGCAACTCAGAACTCATTTCGCCAAGTGTAACAATAACATCTACCTGTTCATCCCACTTCTTCAGGATTCCGACTTCAAATTGAAACGTTATGCCGTGACTTCCATGGAACTTTTCAATTTCATGCTTGAAAGCAGGCTTTTTGCAAAAACAAAAGCGACCAATAACAGAAACCTCTGCAGTAGCCTGTCATGCTACTACTGCAAGCGGATTCCAACCCTGCATCGTCAGGGTGGTTTTACGTTCCTTGTGCTCGGTGACCCTGGAGTTCACAGAGAAATTACAAATGGGCTCCACGTGTGTGAAATTAGGTTTGGCCAAATAACAGCGAGCTACATAATTGAAAAACATAGTGCAAAGAGCAGCACTGGCAGAGGCACCGAGTTCTACAATACGACTGCCCGGAATGTCAGTATTCACATTTCTGATGATGACCCTGAGCATTTTTGGTCTATAATTTGCCATTTAATATCACGCCGTGTCCCGCTGGGCTTTGGGGCTATCAGCAGCTCTCAGTGTGTGATGATGGAGAACACTAATATTCACACCGGTGGCAGCCTGGACACCTCAGCTTCTCTGCAGGCCCAAGACGCGTATGTGTTTGAGATCAGGCTCTTTCAGAACTCCCAGAATTCTGTGAGCAGTCTAGCTCTAAACCTTTCAACTTTATTAAAAGGTTTGAAAGCAGCTTTCGTACTGGTACATGAGATGAGAAGTGCTTTCTCAAGTTAATACGATAGTTGAAAGAAAACAACAGATCACAATTGCCTCATTTCTGCGCTGTGGTCTTTGGACTTTATTAGCTGTGCAGATGTATTAGGGGAAATGGGAAGTGAATCCGACTGTATTTTCTCTCCATTTTGTCAGTGGTATCAGTAAACAGTGGAATCTTTTTTGCGTTTTCATTTCGCCACTTGCATTTCAGAAACTTGCCTAATGACATGCATTAATGAACAGTCCCATCCATCACTTTAGACTCTGCTTTGTCGTTGCTGATACACAGCTGACTGTGTTAACGCGACGGCTTATTCATTTTCATTTAGTCCTTTTATGGCGCAGTGCAACGACTCCACAAGCTCTCCTGAATGACTCCTCGTCAGACCGGCGTTAACGAAACAGAACGACAAATTGTAGTAATTACTACTGGTCTAATGAGGTTGCATCAGTATCAATCATTATTTCAGAGCTTGCTCATAATTAAAACACCCCTTCAAAATGGTTACTTAGAAATGTGTTTACACTCACCGGCCACTTTATGAGCTACACCTTCAACTCCTCAACGCGAATATCTAATCAGCCAATCACACGCCAGCAACTCGGTGCATTTAGGCATTTAGACATGATCAAGATGACCTGCTCAAGATCAAACCGAGCATCAGAATGGGAAGAAAGTTGAACATGGCACTGTTGTTGGTCCTTGACGGGCTGGTCTGAGTATTACTGGGATTTTCACTCACAGCCATCTCTAGGGTTTATAGAGAATGGTCCGAAAAAGAGAAAATACCAGTGAGGGCAGTTGTCTTGAGCTGACAGAAAGGTAACAGTAACTCAAATAACCACTTGTTACAACCCAGGTATGCACAACACGTCAAACCTTGAAACAGATGGGCTATAGCTACAGAAGACCACACCGGGTGCCACTCCTGTCAGCTAAGAACATTCAAGTGAGACTACAATTCATGAAGGCGCACCAAACTTTTCCAACAGATCGGAAAAACTGGTCTGACGAGTCCTGATTTCTGCTGTGACATTCAGACGGTAGGGTCAGAATTTGACGTGAACAACATGAAAGCCTTGTATCGACGATTCAGGATGCTGGTGGTGTAATGGTGTGAGGGATATTTTCTTGGCAAACGTTGGGCCCCTTAATACCAACTGATCATCGTATAATACCACAGCCAATCGGAGTACTGTTGCTGACCCTGTTCAACCATTTATGACCACAGTGTTAACACTAGAAGTGCCAAGTGCCAGTCATCTTGACCGCTGTGACATCTTACTAGAAGTGCCTTGCCAGTTTGATCTACAGGCACAGTCAGGTGACCACAGTGACCAAAAAAAATAATCGTTAAAGAATGAAATCAGGTATCAAAGATAATGGGACATTTTTACCAACCCAATGCTGTTTACTAGGCTTAATATGCTGTCAGCTAAAGCACTCAGCACTGATCGATCATGACAACTATTGCATCAAATGTGTTTCCATAATGGAGGACATTTAATTTCTGTGCATTTTCCTCTCTGAATACGATTACTGTAAACAGTCACCACCTGTAGCAGAATCTCCTTTTTCAGTCTGTAGTAGCATCTAATCAGACGTGGGCCAAACTGAGCTGAAGAGCAGCATCAATGAAAAAAACTTTCTAAAATGGGTTGAAGGAAGGAAACGTTGGATTTGCAATGGCAAAAGAGTATTAATCAGAGGAACGGCAGTGAATTTAGGAGACTCTGAATAAACAGAAAAATCATCCCACCTTAATCAAACGTGAAACTCAAATGACTTGTGCACCCAGTCGGAGGATTGGCCCGATTGTTGAGGCGAAGGGAGGTGTAACCAATTATTATGGAACAACTGACACCTGTGACTAATTCTTTTACCGGGGAGCTTATAGCAACCTCTTAAAACACAGTCCAAGCTAACTGTCTGGAGGCAACTTGTTCACAGATACACAACTTGTTCACAAATTTAGGACCGTGGATATTCGAATAGCTAGAGCGTGTTGGTTCCCATCCTTTTTTTCTCAAAAGTCTTAGGGATCATCAAGATGTGTTCTGGAAAAATTGAGACGAGCTTCAATGTTCTTTTTGCTCAGCAGTGGTTTTCGTCTTGGAACTCTGCCATGCAGGCCATTTTTGCCCAGTCTCTTTCTTACGGTGGAGGCATGAACACTGACCTTAACTGAGGCAAGTGAGGCCTGCAGTTCTTTGGATGTTGTTGTGGGGTCTTTTGTGACCTCTTGAATGAGTCGTCCCTGCCCTCTTGAGGTAATTTTGGTCGGCCGGCCACTCCTGGGGAGGTTCACCACTGTTCCATGTCTTTGCCATTTGTGGATAATGGCTCTCACTGAGGTTTGCTGGAGTCCCAAAGCTTTAGAAATGGCTTTATAACCCCCCATTCATAACCCCCTTAGAACCCTCTTTACTGATAGATCTCAATTGCTTTCTTTCTCAATTGTTCCTGAATTTATTTGGATCTTGGCATGATGTGTAGCTTTTAAGGATCTTTTGGTGGCAGGCAGGTCCTGTTTAAGTGATGTCCTGATTGAGAACAGGTGTGTCAATAAGCAGGCCTGGGTGTGGCTAGAGACAGTGAGCTCAGGTGTGATAAACCATAGTTATGTTATAACAGTCAATCACTTTTTCACACAGGGCCATGTAGGTTTGTATGTTTTTTCTCCCATAATAATAAACACCTTCATTTATAAGCTGCATTTTGTGTTTACTTGTGTTGTCTTTGACTAATATTTAAATTGGTTTGATGTTCCGAAACACTGAAGTGTGACAAACATGGAAAAAAATAGGAAATCAGGAAGGGGGCAAACACTTTTGCATGCCACTGTATAGTGACTCAAATAATTCAAGGGAAATAATAAAAAAGCATTTACATATTGCACCCTTCACATTTCATATTTTAGTCAAGTCAATCTACTGTAGATGTAGTCGACTAAAACTAGACTAAAACTAAAAATAATTCAGATGACTAAATTATGGCTAAAACTAAATCAAAATTAACACTGTAGTACTGGACTGTACTAAATGTTTTCATATTGTGTTTTAATGAATAGTATTGTTAAAAATAAAACATTACATGCAAAGTATCTAAACTACTCTTTGACTATGGAAATGTCCATTCAACGTCCATTTCTGGACATTGTTCCCCAAGTCCAATTTCACAGGGAGTTAAGCCAACATCAAATGACACATGCTTGTAATATGGTGTTCAAACTATGTCAACATGGCATAACATGCAATTTCATAGAGCACACCTATACAGTCAATACGTTTTTCTACTGAACGTGCTTTAGTGAGATCATTAGAAGTAATCAATCAACCATTATATGGTAAACGGCTGTTTAACATGTTATAAATTGCCTGCTACTATGTCAAATATGGGGTTTAACCGGGAGTAATAACATTAGATTGATATTTAAATGCATTAGAATATAAACAAGCCCTGAACATTAAGCCACTGATAGTATAAAACAACAGCAGCACACCACTAACAGGGCTCAGAACATCCAAACACGCATGCAGCTACATCATGGAAGTTTGAAGTAAACGGACAGAGATGGACCAATGACAGCTCTTCTAACCATAGCAAGGTATAACAATGTGAAATAAGCACTCTACATACGGTACAGGAAGATGCACTGACGGACAAAATTATGCTACAATGGACGCAATTACAACTCCCACCAGCGCACGAGCATTTTTTGCCTTGTGAACAAATGAATTAGAAGGATTAAGTTAATTACTGTTTCTCAACCGGGCCATTTTTCAGCACACAGAAACAGCTCTTTATTTCATATCGTCGTGGCACCGAGGGATTGAGCTCTGAGAGTTTAGCAGTTTAATAGGAATAATAGTTCCGATGTTTTTTTGTTTTTTTTTGACTATTTAATATTCAATTTTCATTGTCACCCAGTTTCTAGTACACTGCGTTACTAGAGGGAGATGATTTGCTGTGACAGCAAGGTTCCCAACAAGCTTCAACTTTCAAGCTGCTACCACCTCCGGCACATCAAGCTGACGCGTGTTTACAGCTCAAGGACAAATATCTAAATATTTTCCTTTTGAAAATGACAGCGTTCGTCTCAGATTCCAGTAGACGGGTGAAGGCACGTGACGAGCCGTCTCTAAATTATTACAAAGCAAACACACTTGCTTCTCTATTGTTGAAGTCTATAAATAAGTCATGGGCATGCCTGACTTCACAGCTGTGTCATTCTTCACTTCTGATGCATCGCTGTCACTCAGGCAGTCGCAATTAAAGAAAGCTTTATCGGCTTCGACGGCACGAGACATCAGTTTTGGCGTACGATTCATCGCACAGCTGGCGAGACGCTTCGTCTCAGCAACGGGGCATGTGCTCTATAGAACTGAGACTAAACACAAACATAAATTAGCATTTCATTAAAACTGTAACGCATGCAGAACAGGAACGTGACGATGTATGACATGGCGCAGAAAGTCTGACTGTTTGTCGTTTCTTTCCCTAATACCTGGCTAAGCCTGTACGAGTCAGTCCACCTCCACTACCTCTACCATAACAGCTAATGACTGGCTTAGGCTACTGTGATGTTTAGCACTAAAAACATGCAATAAGAGCAGCAAGACAAACCAGCACACAAAGAGACGAACCAGCATGCAGACAGCAGCAAAAACAGAGAGATCAACCAGCATGCATAGAGATGAACCAGCACACAATGAGACAAACCAGCTAACAAAGAGATGAACCAGGAAGCAGAGAGACAAACCAGCGTGTAGAGAGCAGCAAAAACAGAGACAAGCAGAGAGAACCAGCAAGCAGAGAGAAGAATCCGCGAGCAGAGGGACAAACCAGCGAGCAGAGAGATGAATCAGTGAGCAGAGAGAAGAATCAGGGAGCAGAGAGATGAATCAGACAGCAAAGAAATGAACCATGAGCAAAGAGATTAATCAGAGGGCAGAAAGATGAACCAGTGACAAAGAGACAAATCAGCAAGCAAAGAGATGAATCAGTAAGAAAAGAGATGAATCAGAGAGCAGAGAGATGAATCAGAGAGCAGAGAGATGAATCAGAGAGCAGAGAGATGAATCAGCGAGCAGAGAGATGAATCACCAAACAGAGAAACGAATCAGGAAGCAGAGAGATGAATCACCAAACAGAGAAACGAATCAGGAAGCAGAGAGATGAATCACCAAACAGAGAAACGAATCAGGAAGCAGAGAGATGAATCAGCAAGCGAAGAGATGAATAAGTGAGCAGTTAGAAAAATCAGCAAGCAGCGATATGAATCAGCGAGCGGAGAGATGAATAAGTGGGCAGAGAGATGAACCAGTGAGCAGAGAGATGAATAAGTGAGCAGAGAGATGAATCAGCGAGCAGAGAGATGAATTAGCAGACAGAGAGATGAATCGGCAAGCAAAGAGATGAACTGGCAAGCAGAAAGATGGATCAGAGAGCAGAGAGATGAACCAGTGAGCAAAGAGATGAATAAGTGAACAGATAGATGAAACAGAGAGCAAAGAGATGAATCAGAGAGCAGGAACATGAGGAACATCAGAGAGCAGGAACATGAACCAGTGAGCAGAGAGATGAACCAGCAAGCAGAGACGAACCAGTGACCAGACAGATGAACCAGCACATGGAGAGGTGAACCAACGAGCAAAGAAATGAACTAGCGAGCAAAGAGATGAACCAGCGAGCAGACAGATGACCACTGCGCAGAAAGCATAAAAAGCAGAGAGTGTGCATTGCTGTGAGCCACTTGGCTGCTCCTTGTAAACATCATGCATTTGTTCACAATATGTCGCCTTTTTACAGTTGTACGTTGGTAAAAATCCACCACTGTTGTGAAATCAGTCATTTTGTTGGTCAGATTAAAGGTAGGTCTGCTATTTTGCCCACACTAAAGAACCTCACTGAATGTTTACATGACATTAACATTCACAGGTGCTCAGATTCAGCAGTGTGCCTTCACATAGGCCTTCATCACATGGATGACTGTGAGCACTACTTAATACATAGTGCTTCGTAATTCATTAGAGATGTTTAAACTGTCCAGTGTTTATCTGTTATAGTTGGGATCAGTTCAGTCCATTCAGGCAGTACAATAAGCACAGGGGAACGTAATTACCTACTTAATAAATCCGATTAACATGAGAAAGCTAATTGTTGATTAAGCTTCAGAAAACGCTTCTTGCCATACCATATCTGCATGGAAAGCGCTTGTGTGGCTTCCTAGAGGCTGTCTAGCCACAGTGTCAGACGCCCGCCCCTCCTCTTTGTCCCTATTAAATCCACAACTGTTTAATCTAGCAGGCTAATGAAATTAACCTTTTTACGTGCCAGTCCGTGGTGAAGCAGCCACAAGGCAAATCACATTCAGCGTTTAGAAGGGCTCCGGCTGCAGGCCTGTAGCTGCATGCAACCCCACACACGAGGGACTGTCAGTATCCCATGATAACATGGTCTAACAATGCTGAGGTCTAATCTTGGTTTGTCACCAGTAAATGACCAAATGTTTACCACATTGTCAAGTTTTTCGAAATACAATTTGAAAAGGACGGCACACATTTGTCTGCAAGCTTCTACAGCACAGTGGGCTACAAATATCTATCACTGCCATTTACATATTCATGTCAGAAATGGTAAAAACATCAAAACTATTGGACGAGAACAGAATACAGTCAAACTTCAATCAGGAAAATGATTGGATAACAAATATTTGGATAACAACAGCCCAATATCAATGATTTCCTATGGAGAAATTCCCATCTGGTTCTTGTATACAGGTATATAGGAGATTGGAAAGGATACTATCATAAATAATGATAAGTAAGTTAATATTTAAAACACTTACATTAACCTACAGTTGGCCAAAGTAATTAACACAAAGCTTAATGTATAATAAACTGTTGAAAAATCTCATGCAATATAGTGAGTACTGGACTGAAAGCATTTTGAAGTAAAAGCATTTTGCTTACTTACTCTATCGATGAACTCCGGGCTGCAACCTGTGTTCTGGAGCATTCAGTTCCTGTTTTGCTTTTGTTTGGCTCTTATAACTAACCTTTTTAGGACCCATGGAGACTTATTTGCACCAAGAATGCAATACTATAGATATAAAAACATGATAAAAATAGCAGAGATCTTCTCTGAGAGCAATTGTGAACCTAAATCACTGTGTACTGAATCGTGACTCGTGAATCATAAATCGTGAGTCGAATTTCGGCTGAAACGAGTCGGCTCGACTCATAGAAGTTTAAGCAAGTGCATTCAGTACTGAGCAAACAACAAAAACCGAGACAAATTTTTCTACTCAGAATGTCTTGAGAACCCAGTTCGACAAATTCCGAGGTGGTCGAGAACTGAGGTAACTGTAACCTGCGAGTCAGATTGAATCGGCGAGCAGAGTCAGAGCGTAGCAGGGTGTGTCAGGGTGCAGCGAGACGAACCAGCCAGACAGCAGCAGAAGCAGCAAGTGTGCATGTCGTTTAGCCATTTCGCAGACACCTTTATCCAGAACGACACACAGTTTATACAAGAAGGATAACAGATGCTGTAATTTAGTATTTTAAAATTAACTTTTAGACCAGTTTCTCCAATCAGTCTCCCACTGCTGTACAAATTGAGGCACTTTTTTACCTAACTGCTTGGAAAATGACTGCAATCACTTTTTCTCATGCTAAACATGACCCATTTCAACATCGGCATTCTGCAGTGGGCTGGTGTTCAGCCCTTGCTGTACCAGTTTCAGCTCATGCAACAACTTAAACCCTTTACTAAGTGTTTTAACATGTCCAGTTAATAAGGTATAACAGTAAACAAGGTTGTTATACCATTTATGTATCGCATCATAACATACTCCGACTGTGACCTGAACAGCCACACTACAGAAGGCCCGTGACAATGAATTTTGTCTACTGTGGCATTAAAGCTAATTAACATGGTCATGGTGACTGGTCTAACATACAGGAAACTACAGTGCTACAGCCAGTGCAACTCAGCACTCTGTCCCAAAGGAATTGCAGGGTGAAAAACAATGAGAAAAAGACTGCAGCAACCTTGAAGGCTGCTAAATATGTATATAACAACCTCCTTCTTCCAGGAAGACAACATCAGCTCCCCTGTGATTGGATTAGTACTGGCGGTGGTGTGAGCTCAGGCCAAGACAGGCTCGCGCAGAGCCTCAGGTTCACTTAAAGGCCACGCTAAGAGTCTGAAAAGATGCTATATGGGCCAAAGTACTGGGGAACACCTCTTAATCATTGAATTCAAGTGTTCCGTTCAGTCCCATTGCCACGGGTGTTAAAAAAATGAAGCTCCTAGCCATGCAGTCTGCCTTTACAAACATTTGTGAAAGAATGGGTCGTTCTAAAGAGCTCAGTGAATTCGAGCGTGATATTGTAAGAGGATGCCTCCGTTGCAACACAGTTTGTGAAATGTCTTCCCTCCTAGATATTCCAAAATCATCTGTGAGTGGTAATATTGACGAGTAGAAGCATTTAGGAACCACAACAAGAGCTGAGTCGCAATGTTTCAAACTTCCACTGGCATTAATAGCAACACAAATACTGGACACCAGGAGCTTCATGTCATGGGTGTTGTGGGACTGTGGTAGCCTAGTGGGTAAGGTACTGGACTCTGGACCAGAAGGTCCAGGGTTCAAATCCCACCTCTGCCAAGCTGCCACTGTTGGGGCCTTGAGCAAGACCCTTAACCCACAATTGCTTGGATTGGAAGATTGTACCAATTGTAAGTCGCTCTGGATAAGGGCGTCTGCTAAATGCTGTCAATGTAAATGTAAATGGGTTTCCATGGGTCTTGCACCTCTTTTTGAATGACAACGTCATTGGGCAGATCAATGCACTTAAAGGAGAGAGCCTAATTCTGTATGCATGACTTTAAAGACACTTTGAGCATTCATAGCTCCAAGTTCTTCTACATCAGAGCACAAGATTAACAGGCACGGCGACACACACAAGGTTGAACGAGGCACACTACCAGCCACCAGCTCTCACGTTCAGGCCATGTGATCCTGAGCATACAGCAATGTCACGACCCATTGTTCTCCACGTTCTCTCATTCTAGGACAACTGAATTTCTATTGATTCTCACATCTGTCCTCCTGACCGAACACCCAACCGAACGCCCTCTATTGAAATGAAACGTCTGCATTACTACTACGTCCAACTTCGTGACGCAGATAGAGGAGGACGCTACGTCCATCAAACGGCTCTCTGCTTATCAATGCAACTAAAACTGCACTTTGTAATGTGAGTGTGCTTTCAGACGTCTGCCGGCTCCACAATTTGGGATTTAATCAGACATGCTGCCGCTGTACCTTTCACAATCCCTTGAGAATCAAAACTGCAGTCTGCCCAGCTGTAATGCCACAATTTAATGAACCCACCGAACAGGCTTTTTGCTGCTGGAAAGCGTTTGATACTGGCAAAGGCGAAAAAACACGCCCAAGATATCTGAACCGGCTCGCATCCTCATACGCTGACACCATCTGACAGATGTTCCATGCCTATTCCATTCCTGTGGTAAGCGATTCCCCAAATGGGGGAATCTTGGTGAATTAAAGACCCAGGGCAGGCTGCAACTCGCAGCATGTTTAATGGCCCCTTAAAGGGTTGGCTGTAATGAGGGTGAGGAGAACGAGGCCAGGCGGCAAGCCAAGGCTCTGGGCTGTGTAGGAAATGAGTTAGGCGTTTAGTGTGCTCATACTTGACTAAAGTTTATTTTTTAAGGCATGCCAAAAAACTGTATTGAAAGCCAATGCCAAAAAATCCCACAGCCCATAGTCTGTTTGCTGTAAGCTAAATCTTTTGTTATAGGTTTGTCATTTTGACCATACAATGTGGATAAAAGCACAGTGCAACAGAATATTTCCTGATCAGGCCAAAATGGTGGTTGTTTCTTTCTAACAATATACCAGCACCTAATGTGTGTGGGTCTGGAAACACTGCTTGGGAATAAATAGGGAATCTGTTTTTGTTACAACATTAACAAAATACTTGTGAGCAAAACACTCACTAAACCAGTACATTCTGGTGAGCAGCTTACAAAACACAGCAACAGATATATTATATATAGATAATTATATATATATATATATATATATATATATATATATATATATATATATGAAATTTGAATGGTGTATATAATGGTGTATATACCTCGAAATATATACAGTGGTGCTTGAAAGTTTGTGAACACTTTAGAATTTTCAATATTTCTGCTTCAATATGACCTAAAACATCATCAGATGTTCACCTAAAAGTAGACAAAGAGAACCCAGTTAAACAAATGAGACAAAATATTATACTTGGTCATTTATTTATTGAGGAAAATGATCCAATATTACACATATGAGTGGCAAAAGTATGTGAACCTCTAGGATTAGTAGTTTTAGAGTCAGGTGTTTTCAATCAATGGGATGACAATCAGGTGTGAGTGGGCACCCTGTTTTATTTAAAGAACAGGGATCTATCACAGTCTGCTCTTCACAACACATGTTTGTGGAAGTACATCATGGCACAAACAAAGGAGATTTCTGAGGACCTCAGAGAAAAAGTTGTTGATGCTCATCAGGCTGGAAAAGGTTACAAAACCACCTCTAAAGAGTGTGGACTAAAAGAAGATAAAGAAAAACCAGATACTGAAAGCAAAGGTTCACATTTACCACTCACTACTATGAAATATTGGATCATTTTCCTCAATAAATAAATGACCAAGTATAATATTTTTTACACATGGAATCATGTAGTAAACAAAAAATTCTTAAACAAACCAGAATAAAGTTTATATTTTAGATTCTGTGTTTCACCCATATCTCTGCACAACAAAGCTGATGGCTGCTAACACATTAAGAAGGCATGAAAGTCCTCAAAGTTAACCCTTCACACTGCACACCTGTTAATTCAAACCTTTTCCAGGTGATTACCTTGTAAAGCTGATTTGAGAGAATGCCAAGAGTGTGCAAAGCTGTCATCAATGCAAGATAGCTACTTTGAAAAATCTAAAGTATAAAACCTACTGTAGTTTGTTTAAAACTTTTGTTTAATACATAATTCCATACATGTTGCTTCACAATTTTGATGTCTTCAATATTAAATGTAGAAAATAATAAACACACACACACACACACACACACACACACACACACTCACACACTCACACACACATACACACATACACACATACACACACTACTGCATAAAAGTCTTAGGCCACCATTAGATTAGATATAACATTATATTATCAGTGGTTAGCACTGTCACCTCACAGCTCCAAGATCCCCAGTTTGATCCCAACTCTGGGCTCTGTCTGTGTGGAGTTTGCATGTTCTCCCCATGTTTGTGTGGATTTTCTCCGGGTACTCCGGTTTACTCCCACATTCCAAAGACGTGTGTTAGGTAAATTTTTGTTTCTAAAGTGCCCTTAGTGTGTGAATGTGTGTATGTGCAAGACGATGGGTTGGAGAAAGACCTGGTGACCTACTCTGTAAAAACCATCACCGAGAAACTCTGTGGATCAGTATAAGACTGTTCTACGGAGTATCCGAGGGTCAGACGCGACTAAAAGAATGAATGAATGGAATGAATAATGACCATATATAATCATTCCCCAAAACCAGAAAATACAGAAGGTTTGTATGTAGTACGATGTAATTTTTGCGTGTCCACCAAGGCTTGGGCATTTCCTTTAAGGACTGCCTCTTAACAAGTTTACATTTTCTACAAGCACTGGGCTAAGGTACTGAAAAGCTCTTAATACTTGATACCTAACACTGTCCTAATACTTGAAGTAAGGTAATGCTCAGAGACAGATACGTCTATTAAAAGTTATAATTCATTGGGTTTGTGGTCATCAAAACAAGAACAACTCAATTAGCTATCTGTAGCTAATCAACAATATTAGCTACAGAAAAGTTAATTGAATTATGTCAACGAATAACTTGGCAAAATGTCATGCTGGCCAGCTTGCATTAAGCCAAAGGCCAGCTCTTAGTGCCCATGTCTTGTAACTCCAGTGGATATTGAAGGCTACTCCAGCTTTAACATTCAATGCTATCAAAAGCAAATTTGCTACATTAAATTCACAGTCGTATTTATAATTCATATACAATAGGTGTATCTATGCACATGCTTTGATAATATCAACCCTTGCCACTGTTCTGGGACTGAGTAACACCCGGGTTCCTATGTGCTAAATGTTGATTATTCTCACTTACTGTGCTAACAGCTGCTAAGAGAACAATTATACATTGGTTTGAGCCACAGCAACCCACCATCTCCAGCTGGCTTTCTGCCGATATAAACATGGAAGGTTTCACAGGAGGAATTAATAAAGCAAACAGTAGTACTTCATCTGAAAGCGTTGCTGCTGTATGTGCTCTGCTTTCATTTTTTATTTTTTTTTTTCCAGAAATTGTGGGTTAAGGGTCTTGCTGAAGGATTCCGTAGTGGCAACCTGGAAACTAATTGTAATAAGAGGTTAATATGTGGAAATTACTATATTTGTAACAGCAGCATATTCACAAGGTATGTACAGTGGTACCTCGGAATTTGAACGTCTTGACACTTGAAAAATTCGGACATTGAACGGTCCCTTTCAATTTTTTCCCAAATTCACACAAACATTCCAACTTTGAACACAGGGCCCCTACATTAAACACTCAAATGGTGCGATCCAAAGGCGATGCATGTAATCCAGTCCAGTCAGTGGTGATCATGCATCAAGACATGCCAATCACCATAAACCCAAAAGACGAAGAGTAGTCATAGGAATATTATGTATATTATATTTTATTATTATATTATGTACATTATATCAATCTACGGGTGCAATTTCAGACAATCCCTCAGTCTCCTGCACCGCTGTCCCAGTGATAAGATGTGGCCAGACTGGTTCGTCTCAGTGTATGGCTGCAACAACGAATCGATAGAATCGATAAAAATCGATTATTAAAAGTGTCGACAACGAATTTCATTATCGATTCGTCGTGTCGCATGATTTATGTGTCCCCCGCCTTATTATATCCGCTTATGTTACTTGCGGCACTTGCGGTCAGCGTTGGAAAAAAAAAGACGAGCGATTGAACGGAGCGAGGCGTACACGGGTATTTTCTAAAACGGGGGTTTAAATTCGTTTATAAAAAACATCTCGTCCACACAAGCACTGTTTAAACAAAAAACTTCGTCCACATAAACGCACACAATCGCTGCCAAGAGCAGTGCCAAACCAGCAGTCCTATATGCCGGCGAAGCAGCTCACTCAACGACAACAGCAACGTCCTATGCATACGAACATTTTCTCGCCATTGTTCTTCAACAACCACTTCGTTTTGAAAGCTGTCCCACAAACCAAACCGGCGACGCTGGGGCCGGGAACTGCTTCGTGGGTGTGATGGATATAGTAGTGACCTCCGTAGCGCATTCTGACGCCTCTGTTCTTCAGTGTAATGAAAAAGTAATAATTGTAAATGTATTTGTAGATTTGTAACAAGTTCGGTCAGCAGTGTTACAGCTGGCACTATTTTGGCTACGTCCGCTATTGCACAAAATCGCCTCATGTAAACAAAGGAGATAACGGCGCACAAAGTGACGTTACAAGCAAGAAACTCTCTGTTTCCCAGTCCAAAGACAACGCTGAAAATCTTCACCCTGGAAGGAGTTTTGCAAAAAAAAAGTCCGTTTTCAGTGACCTAAAACGCTGTTTTCGTGTGGATGAAAAGATCAAAAACGCATAGAAAAAGCTACGTTTTTAAAAAATACCCGTTGTTCGTGTGGACAGGGCCATAGTCTCTAAAAAGAGAGCCAGCTTTAGCCCTGGAGCATGTTGACATGATAACATTTTTGGATTGCAATGCAAAGTTCCTAAAGAAAGGGAGTGAATGAGTTTGTATGTAGTGTTTGCATCAGAGATGCACTTCTTTTTCTTTATTATTTATTTGTTATTTTAATTTATTAATTTGAAATTTAATTTATTATTATTCATTTATTGTAAGCACTTATTTGCTCTGTTATTTAATGTTATATTTCTGAATAAAGACATGGAAAGTTTTTTTTTTAACCCGATTCATCGATTAATCAAAAAAATAATCGACCAATTAATCGATTATTAAAATAATCGTTAGTTGCAGCCCTATATCAGTGGTTATAAAGCTTCAATTTATTTTTGCCTTTATATTTCAATTATTGATGTCATTATTGAGTGTTATTATTGTATCGCATACCTTTGCCTTTTCATGCTTTTAATTAAATATGAATATAATTCTAAATAGAAATCATTTCAGAGTCAGGAACGGATTAATCCTATTTACATTACTTCTAATGGAGAGATTTTATTCTCACTTCAAACAACTTGGAGTTTGAGAGGCCTTCTAGAACCAAATAAGTTCAAATTTCAAGGTTCCATTGTAAAGTTTAGCACATGCTGACTGTTCACCACTAGAATCAACCTCTTGAGACCTCATTACCCTCCTTGAAGCGCTGATTCTTTTATGTACAAAAACTGAGCACCGTCTTTGAACAGGAGGTATTTTTGTTTTTGTGAATTGGTCAAGAATGTCTACAAATGAGGACTGAGTTGAGCAGAATGAAGTATGAGGAGCAGCAAAACCCAAAACGTCATGTCCTCGTGGGGACGTGAGGTCTCAGGAGGTTAATATCAGTGGACTTGCACACCCCTAGGAAAAACTGACAGTCCTCCATTAGCAGAAAGTATTTGCCAAGTACAGTTATCACTGAACATCCAACCTGGAGAACCTAACCATCGTTTTTTCTACCTTAACCTCAAACGTGCAGCACCACATTTCCACCAACACATCACCTCAGGGCGACAAGCTCTTGGACCATTGCTACACTCCGTTAAAAGAACATTAGAAAGAACAATCTCATCCAGCGTTTGGAAAATCAGAGCACGCCAACATCTTCCTCATACTTAGATATAAACAAAGGTTGAAACAGGAAGCCTGGGCTCAGAGGCAGGGAAGTGGAAGCTTTACAGGATGCTCTGGATGACACAAGGAAAATATCAGGACTTGTTTCCGTGAATTTAATATCAAGAGAATATAGATCATGCAGCAAGCCAAACTGTCCAAGAAGACTTAAATGTAAAGTTTAGGAATGATGAGAACAGAAAGAGCTCAGAATAACTGCCCAGCTTTGAGCTCTGCTTTTTTTGCCTTGTGTCTGTGATTGCAGCCTTGAGAATGAACTTCCTGGATGGTTTCCCTATTAAAGTTCACACACAATGAATTCAGAAGCCTGCTTCATTTTTTGTACACTGTATTTTGCTGTAGACTTTATAAATAGATAATGTTCTAAACTTTTAAACAGATAAAACTGGCTAGCCAGTCAAGGGCAGTCAGACAATCTGGATGTCTTGGTTGTGTTTGCTTTGTGTCATTACCGTGCTGAAAGATGAACCAACCATGCAGTCTGACAAGATTTTCTCAATAAACCTCTGTTTCAGCCAAAGCTTTAACCATTTAACCATCATAAGTTACATGTACCTTAACTGAGGAGTTTAATATGGTCTACACTGTATCATAGCGGAGCCTATTACACATTAACACTTACATTAACCTACAGTCCAGGCCAAAATCATTAACACAAAGCTTATTTTATAATAAAGTGTTGAGAAATCTCATGTACTTTAGAGAGTAATGGATTGAAAGTGAAAAGTGAAAGCAAAACACTTACTCTATTGGCGAACTCAGGGTACTAACAAAATGCGTCAAGAACCAAATTTGATTTGGTGGTCGAGAACTGAGGTACCACTGTAATGTCTCTTAATTGCCAGAGATTAATGTTAAACTGCTACTAGTGGCTTACTAAAGTAAAGGAAGTACTATAGTACTAAAGTAAACTACTCAAGACAACACTTGGCAACACAAGACAAGTGAAAGGGTGTGAATACTTTGTGAATCCACTGTTTTTATACTGATAACTGGTGTATGAGCAATGATGGGCCCCAGACTGACTATGTAAAAAAAAAACACCAAACCAACAAAAATCAACTTATTTTTCATATATTTCATCGTTTTATATATATAAAGCACGTTAGAGCACATTTACTGAGCCTCAGCAAAAATGCAAAAAGCCCTAAACAGCTTGGACAGGGCGAGAACCTTGGGCAGGCAGATTTATTTGAAGCGTATGATGAGATGGGCTCGAGTTCAAAGAACATGAAAAGCACAGCGAGAGAAAATCCAGCTCACAGGATGGATGGCAGGGGAGATAAGGATGCTGGCTTGGATATCTGACAGCACCGTTTCAACACGGCGCTGGAAATGGTGCAGCTTTTGAAATATTATCAAGCTTATTAAACAGAATCAGGGCTAGTGGACGAGTTTATCATCAGTCCTTAGTTGTGGGAGGTAGAGAACTTATCTGCTCTTATTAGAACGAGGATGAACGCCGGAGAACGAGGAGCGTGTTTACATGCACCACGCACACGAATACATCCATCCATTAGCGGATTTACTGGACTAAATAATGCAATACTCATTCCCTATGTTCTGTTATTATTGTCCTTATTACACAGTGCTTGGAGAGCGTATAGACTACACGACATACATACACACTACCAGTTACATTACACACACATACATGTACACAAACAATGCACACGCGTCCACATACGTGGCCAAAAGTACTGGGAGTCAAACCCACATTCTTTCTCCTTGCCATATTTCAAGCACTGTTGTGAGTGAAATGCAGATCTAGCTATATATACCGTATTTTTCGGACCATAAAGCGCACCGGATTATAAGACGCAATATCAATGATCGGCTGCTAACGGATATATTTTCATACATAAGACGCATGAAATGAAACAAAACTCGTAAGTTCCGTCGAAAGCTCAGTTTGGTCTTTACCTGGCGCAGGGCGTCTTCTTGCTTCCTCCACTTCCGTACCATTGGTTCGTTAATGCTGAATTCTCTCACAGCTGCTCTATGTCCATGTTGTACTGCGTGACTGATAGCGTTGGGTTTGAAATCCGCTTCGAAAATAAATGAATGAATGCACGTACCCTAATGCTGAAGCACATACCGTATTACTCCCCTATGCTGCGCACTACGGTGGCCGTAAGCTTCGTAACTTACCAAGGCCGTGCTAAAACATTTTGACAGATTTATGAGCGCCGTGTACCATCTACAATCGGTTCTAGGTCA
Organism: Ancistrus triradiatus; assembly: GCA_025084515.1. Taxonomy (NCBI): domain Eukaryota; kingdom Metazoa; phylum Chordata; class Actinopteri; order Siluriformes; family Loricariidae; genus Ancistrus; species Ancistrus triradiatus. The sequence continues at coordinate 101,092 of JAJAGP010000175.1, read as the reverse complement.
GAAAGCACAACCAGAATTAATGCATACATTAGACGCACCGCATTTTAAGGCGCACTGTTGATTTTTGAGAAAGTTAAAGGATTTTAAGTGCGCCTTATGGTCCGAAAAATATGGTATATAGCTACTGTCTTACATTCTATAGTTTTATATGCTCTATTTTATTTTACTGTTCCAAATAGTTTATTATCTAAATTAGGGTATTTAAACTTTCCTTGCCACTGTCAGTCTAGACTTGCTCAGTTAGGGCTTTGGGCCTAGATATTTGTAAAGCTGCTTTGAGACAATGCTCTGTTGTAATAAACAATACAAAGTGACTTCTTTGTATTGCCTCTTTTTGGCTTTTCAAATAAAAGTGGCATATTTTGTCTTAGTTCAGGTGAGTCCATCCCTATAAATTCTATTAACTAGTAGGAGAATCGATCAGGAGGTCCAGTATTATGCTGGAATTACTGAAAACAGGTAAGAGTTTAAAGACACCAGACCAAGGTAGAAATTTCCCCATAAGACAAAGCAAATATGTTCCTGCTATCTGAATATTCACTAAACAAACCCTTTTTCGAACTGGTTTCGTTCAGATAATGTGGTGCAATTCTACTTTCTGTACATGCAGGCTTTGTAAATACAATTTGCATCTTAAATCAAATTAAAATAACAGACTCACTGGAGAGTACCTGTACATAAAATGACTTCATAATTTCACTCAAAAGAGGAAGGCACTTGTTACACAGCATGAACCATTATTCTTTAGTAAGGATGTGTGTGTATGGGTCAACTCTTTTGGGATGTTAAAAGAAAAATGCCCAGCTTATGTTCGATTTATAGCTAAATGTTTGACCATCTTAAAAAGAGAAAAGGGGGAAATTGAAAAAAAGTGGAAAAAGCTATAATTTTATGTTCTTTTTTGACAAAAAACAATTTGCAATGAGTCACTTTATTCTTTTGGTCCGTGTATGTGCGGGCTGGGGGGTTGGAGGCTTTTCTGGGAGCTCCAAGGAAAAAAGCTTTTGAACCACTGCTCTAAGCCATTTCAGACTGCTTTGCAAATATGTTTGTAGACACCATAAGTCCCTGAGCTAATAAATATGAAAAACATGTGACATATGAAATCTGCTTGGTCAATACTGTACTCACGAGAACCTTCCACATGTTTACTGGGTAGTAGTATCTGTGAAGAGGGACAGAGTGAGAATCCTACTGTTTACTTTCACCTTATCTCTAGAACCTCTCTGTTCCTGTCATTCACCTGCTTCCTAATGTCACATAACAGCAGCGACCTCAGTTCCTGTGCAACTTCCTGAGAGAGCAGGTGATGCATTCCCGGTCCCACACACCGGCTTGGAAATGGTTCGCATTACCCTAGTGAGGGAAAGAATCTGACCTGACTATTGCTCATTTTTAGTTCAAAGCCCCATTTTCAGCAGCCGTTACTTCAGGGTCGTAATGACAATAAATTATAGAAGGTTTTTAGACAAACCATTGCAATTGTGTTGGCAGAGATAAAACCCATTATACTGCTTAATAAAGATGGAAATTCCCTTTTGTTGTGTTGCAAGATATCTGGTGAACTACCATTTCTAAAGTTCAGTTCAGCTTTCTTAACAGACAGGTCAGGCAGACTGCTCCGAGCAAACATATTTCAAAAGAAGTGAGCCCTCCACTTCTTTGCTACTTAGACTAGAATTTGTATTTTTAAAGAGAAACAGTTTGCAGAAATATGTATTTTTTATTGTAGGACACAAAAAGCAAAAAAGTATTTGGTCAGCCACTGATTGTGCAAGTTCTCCTACTCCTAGGACTGTGGTAGCCTAGTGGGTAAGATACTGGACTATGGACCAGAAGGACATGTACTGGCTTAAGCAGGGAGACACGCCTGGCAGTGCAGGATCTGAGTCCCTCTCGGCGTAGTGTGTTACTGATGGTAGCCTTTGTTACTATTACATTTACAGCATTTAGCAGACGCCCTTATCCAGAGCGACTTACAATTGGTACAGTTTTACAATCCAAGCAATTGTGGGTTAAGGGTCTTGCTCAAGGACCCAACAGTGGCAGCTTGGCAGAGGTGGGATTTGAACCCTGGACTTTTTGGTCCATAGTCCAGTACCTTAACCGCTAGGCTACCACAGTCCCTACAAACAGTCCCTACCACAGTTGTTACTTTGGTCCCAGCTCTCTGCAGGTCATTCATCAGGTCCCTCTGTGTAGTTCTGGGATTTTTGCTCACCGTTCTCATGATCATGTTGACCCCACGGGATTTGGCCCCAGATCGAGGGAGATTATCAATGGTCTTGTATAGCTTCCAATTTCTTACAATTGCTCCCACAGCTGATTTATTCACACCAACCTGCTTGCCTACTGTACATCCACTCTTCCCAGCCTGCTGCAGGTCTACAATTTTCTTCCTGGTGTCCTTCGACAGCTCTTTGGTCTTGGCCATGGTTGAGTTTGGAGTCTGACTGTTTGAGGCCGTGGACAGGTGTCTTTTATACAGATAACGAGGTCAAACAGGTGCCATTAATACAGGTAACGAGTGGAGGACAGAAGATCTTCTTGAAGAAGAAGTTACAGGTCTGTGAGAGCCAGAAATCTTGTTTGTTTGTGGGTGACCAAATACTTATTTTCCACCATGATTTACAATTAAATTCTTTAAAAATCCTACAATGTGATTTCCAGGATTTTTTTTTTCTAATTTTGTCTCTCATAGCTGAAGTGTACCTATGATGAAAATTACAGACCTCTCTCATCTTTCTTAGTCGGAGAACTTGCACAATCAGTGGCTGACTTTAACTCAAATAAATTGTTTTAATAAGACTTTACCAGCTGAAGTAGCAGCACTTCAGTAAATTAGAGAGGCGTAACAATACACCCTGCTCATGATTTGCTTAAAATAATTTTTATTACTGAAATGTAAACAATGCAAAAAAACGCACATTTTCTTGTATAAGATTCTTAACAAATAAGTTCCCCAATTAAAATAAGAAACAGAGGATAAAAATTGTAAACAAAATGCTCTATTACATCTTCACCATATCTTAAATAATCAATTGAAAACATTCCTTTTTATTTCTGGAGAATAACAACTGAAAACAATGTGTACTTTTCCTATATTTTTAAACATAAACAATCTTTAGCCGCCTGCTATAAAAAGAAATTTCAAGTAAAAGAGGATTAAAATAGTAAACAAAATGCTCTATTGTAGCTTCATCACATTAAATAACAGAGTGAAAACATTCCTTTTTTTACTTCTAAAGAATAATAATTTCAAATAATGTGTCCTTTTCTTATGTAAAAATTAAACAAAAAATCCTCCGCAATTAAAAATGTATTCATTTTAAGTAATGCTACTGCAAGAAAAAGTGCTATTGTAACAGCTTCACCAAATTAAATAATTAAGTGCCATCTTAAATTGAAAATCAAAGTAAACAAACAAGCTCGCTAAGCCTTTAAAATCCTCAGTCTCAAATTCATCTTTACCTTGACAAGTTTCCAAATTCAGCTAAAAAAATGGAATTGTATTAGATGGCGTAAAACAGAACAAATGCTCCACGATGCACATCACGACGTTTTTGCATCGCTCTATACCCCTTGTAATTTAATAGACTAAAAATAAGTACTTAGACGTTAATAATGCAGTTTGCTGCTCAGTGCACGTTTCTAGTTGTTTCTATGTGTTCCTAAGGTTTTTGGCTTCCATCTTATAAAATACTCACACTGCTCTGAGATATAAAGAGTCACTTTCAAACTGTTCAGGCATTTATGACAGACCAAATGTTTTGTGGAAAGCCAAGAACTGCATCCTAAACAAGGGTATTAGTACAGAATTTGTCTCCCAATCTCTGCTGCAACAACCTTGAATCTTCGGAAAAGGCTTTTCATTCGATTTTAGACCACAGATGTTGGACAATAAGCCCTGGTTCACTGTTGGCATATCAATTTGTCTCATAAGGTGCCTGACGGAGTTGAGGTCAGGGTTCTGTGCAAGTCAGCCAAGTTCTCCATCAAAGCTGGCAAACCATTTCTTTGTGGACTTTGTTTTTTGGACTGCAGAACAGAAAGATGACCAAATGAAAACCCCCTAACAGTGATATACTGTGAGTCACTGAGCGGTTCCCTACAACCCTGAAATCACTGGTAGCAGTAGGCGTGAAAGGGGGGTGTTTTAAATATTAAAAATTACTTTGTTACTTTCAAGACATGTCCTGTAAACGTCAGATGAATCTGCTCAAAGATGACAGCACAGCACAAATCATGTTCTGATGTGTTTTTGCAAAAGCTCATTTCATGCCAGGTAAAAGATGGTACAATCTCTCTACAAACAGGAATGCACTGCTTGCTGGCACGATTGAGTCATGAGAGAGAGACAATAAAAAAAAATCACAGGCTCCAACAATAACAGTATCACTTCCCATGTACAGTGGTGCTTTAAAGTTTGTGAACCCTTTGGAATTTTCTGTATTTCTGCATAAATATGACCATCATCAAAACAGATAAAACAATATTAAACAGTGGTACCTTGGTTCTAGACCACTTCAGAACTCGGCAAATTCAGTTCTTGGCGCATTTTGAAAAGAAAAACTTGTTTGTTTTACATCTACAGTACTGTACTCTTAAGGCAAATTAGTCCCCATGGGTCCTATAATGGTTAGTAATGACAGCCAACCGAACGGAAAACAAGAACTGAATCCTCTTGGCCTTCAGGCTGAGCAGTTAGCATTAGCAGCTAGCACCCCGAGTTCACCAAAAGAGCAGGTGTTTTGCTTTTACTTTCACTTTCAATCCATTACTCACTCAATTACATGAGATTTTTCAACACTTTATAAGCTTTATAAGCTTAACACACTTTGTGTTAATGATTTCGGCCTGTAGGTTAAAGTAAGTGTTAATGTGTAATGGGCTCCGCTATGATACAGTACAGACTATATTAAACTCATCAGTTCATGATACATTTAACTTATGAAGGATTTGTTGGAACATATCCCCATCGTAAATCAGGGAGCACCTGTACAATACAACTCATTACTGCATATAATGCCTTACAGTGTGAATTTCTGGGGGTCTGGAACAGATTCTTTGAATTTACATTATTCCTTATGGGGAAAAACCAAGGTACCACTGTACTTGGTCATTTATATATTAAGAAAAATTATCCAATATTGCATATCTGTGAGTGGCAACCATTTGTGAATCTGTAGGATTAGCCGTTCATTGAAAGGTGACATTAGAGTCAGATGTTTTTAGTCAATAGGTTGACAGTCAGGTGTGAGTAGGCACCTCGTTGTATTTAAAGAACTACCAAAGTCTGATCTTCACAACATGTTTGTAGAAGTGTATCACGGCACGGTCAAAGGAGATTTCTCAGTACCTCAGAAAGAGATACTGATGCTCATCAGGTTATGAATGGCTACAAAACCATCTCTAAAGAGTCTGGACTCCTTTAATCAACAGATTGCGTACAGATGGAAAAAATTCAAGACCAACAATTACCACTCTAAGAGCAAGGTGTGTAGAAGTGCACAAGGTCACAAAGGAAACCCAGGGTAACTTCTAAGCAACTAAAGGCCTCCCTCATATTGGTTAATGTTATTAAGTCCACCATCATGAGAATACTGAACAGCAATAGAGTGAATGGCAGAGTTACAATGAGAAATTGATGCAGTTTGCTAATTGTTGTTCATTTGCTAAAGATCATGTGGACAAATCAGATGGTTATTGGATAAAATGTTGAGCTCAACATAGAATTATTTTGTTTAAACAAGAAGCGTTGCAGTCCAACATAAGAACCTTATCATATTCGTGAAACATGGTGGTGACTTCATGGTTTGGGCCTGTTTTGCTGCATCTGGGCCAGGACAACTTTCCATCATAGACCAAACAATGACCTTCAATCAATGAATGTCAATATTGCACTGATTAAATAAAAAATCACTAATAGAATAAACGTGACAATAAGGTAAGAACTGATCCCACAACATCCACCTACCAACCACCCCAATACTCTGAACACGCTGAACCCCGTCTTAATAATTCAAGAGTGAAAGCACTCGAACAATCTGCCCAAGCTACATCAACAGTGGCTCTTCCCCAGTTACATGCGCTAAACATGGATGGGCAAATCCATTGGAGGGAACAGGTAAACAATCACATACCTCCTTTGGATTCGGGTTATGGGTTGCCTCTGCAGGTGTGTACGTCTCGTTAGACGCTTCACCATGCACCATCCCTGCAGGAGGCTTTTCCCAGGAAGCAAGTGATTAAATGGCACAAATAATGACTGGTATTATCAATCACAGGCAACAGGCAGGAAAGCACAAGACTGTGTGTAAGCATGTCTGCTTGTGATTTATAGACACTAATGGTTAGACACTAAAGGTTGACTCAACAAACTCAATCGAGGTATGATTAAAACATACTCAACACATTGACAGGTACACTTTTTCATTTTCCATTTAACCACATTATGATTTAACTATAACCTTTTAGCCAACGTGCAACTGATGATACAAAAGACTGAAAGATGTCTGAATCGTGATCATTCCATTTACATTTCCAGCATTTAGCAGACGCCCTTATCCAGAGATTTACAACTGATACAATGATTACAATCCAAACAATTGTGGGTTAAGGCCTTGCTCAAGGACTCAACAGTGTCAGCTTGGCAGAGGCGGGATTTGAACCCTGGGCCATAGTCCAGTACCGCTACAGCTACCACAGTCCTACAGTTAATTGCTGAAGTTCCTACAGGGACTCCTTGTGCAGGACTAAATAGTGCGGATATGCATATTTTTATACTATTTTACTCAATATTTTATACATTTACAGTTTTTTCTTATATGCCCATAGCTCCCAACCTGGGTCCCCAGACATCAAGGGGGAGCATGAAGCTTTGTCTGCTCTGAGGTTCTCCAAGTGTGTTAAAATACAATTTGCAGGTTAAATAAAATGAAAATAACACTCTCACTGGGAAAAAATGCATATTAAATTATGTTATGTATATAAAGATATTTTCACTCAAAAATAATAGGCTCATGACAAGAGGGGGAAAAATGGAGGAGGAGCCAAAATGGAAAAAAAGCTGTAATTTGTGTTAAATTTGGCAATAAAGATTTGAATCATTGTATTATTTTGGTCTGTATGTGTATGTATGTGTGTGTGTGTGTGTGTGTGTGTGTGTGTGTGTGTGTGTGTGTGTGTGTGTGTGAACCACTGTTATATGCTATAGTTTTATATTTAATATTTTCTTATATTCTTCATATTACATTTTCTGTAATATATTAGTCTACATTATTATATTTTATTTAAATTATTATATAGTTTTAAATATGTTCTCACTGTTATTATTTATTTCACTTCTGTTTATTTAAACTATTATCAGGTATTAATTAGATAACTTGGTTTAATTCTTACATACAAATCCAGTAGGATGGGTTCGTTTTTGAGTCTTGGTCCTCTCAAGGTTTCTTCCTTACAATGTTTAGGGAGTTTTTCCTTACCACTGTCACCCTAGGTTCACTCAGTTTGGGCTTGAGCTTAGATGTTAGAAGTTAACAGAAAATTGTAAAGCTGCTTAGAGACAATGCTCCATTGCAAAAACGTCTGGTCTGTTGTATGATTTTTCTTTACTGTGGAAACAAATCACAAACAAACATAAAAAGCCAATTTTCTTCCAGTATTACCATCCATGTTGGAAAAAGTATCGGTGCCAGTAATTACATGTCATCAAAAGTAATGACCTGCCACCACTCTGCATTTTAAACATGGTGTAGTGAATAGTGATTGGGTTCAAACATCTATAGTACTATTAAAGCATCGTAAAATATTAGTCATGTTGCAACCACATCAGCCGTGAGCCTTACGCAACTGCTCTAAATCTGCTGGCAGTGACACATGACTGTGAGAACAGGTGCCTAAACGCAGCAAACATGCCCCGCTTAAGAGTTCAGTGCAGTACAGGCCGTCTGCTGTGCTCGGTAGAATTGGAAAGATTAAAAACACACACACACACACACACACACACACACACACACACACACACACACAGAGCAGAGCACTGAAGCTTGTCCAACATGTACATCATGTAACTCAGTGATTTAGGAATCAGGGAGAGGCTCGTACCCCAGTAGGGTAGTGTGTCCCTGTAGGTGCTTAAACGTTTCCCCTATCTTTGCCCTTGTAGCAGAGAATACGGTATACAGGTTAGCTGATGGTCACTGAAAAGTGATTTTATAGCTAGAGCACCATCACTTTTCATAGGTATTGAATACTACAGCAGCATAGGATTAGTCTGTAAGGACAGCTGAGCAAGTAAGCCTATAAGAATGCCTGCTAGCTTATGTTTATCTTGTCTTAGTGTACTCATTGTACCTTTCAGAGCGAGACTAGTAAGCTTGGAGGAAGGGAAACACTCCAGACGGACAGATAAGGAACGAGAATGCGGATGAGCAGTTAAGAAGAGAAACATGCTAGGACATTCTGTTGATTTGGATCTATTGGCGTGTCATTAACATTCATAGAAAGGCTTAAGTAAGATGTGATGGGTTTTGTCCATTTCGGCTCTACTGGAGTAAAACTTTTACTCCACAGTTTCAATTTCACCGATACAAAATGGTTCTACATTACTACAATACTGTTCCAATAAATGAATATTAATGAAAGTAACTGTCATGCTTCCTTCCTTGGGAATATAAGGGATGTTCCGGTTTGCCAGAGTTTTGACAGCTGAAACAGATGATCAGTCGTTAATGGTTTTCTTTTCACCCTGATAGCATCTCTGCCTTTGTGAGACTTCTGGCAATTTTTCACTGTGTTTGAGGCTTGGTCTGCCGTGGTCACACTGTTTATTGTTGAGGTTTCTAATAATGAAAGTGAAACTGTGTCTTCCTTTTATAGAGCAAAATGAGAAGACTGTTTATAAAGGCATCTAGCATAAAACTTGTGATGCATTTGAAATTCGATCAGCAGACTGACAGATAGGAAGTGAGAATACGGATGAGTAGTTAAGAAAAACATGCTAGGTTGTTGTGTTGATTCAGATCGTCATTCGTATCGTTAACATTAAAATCACAAACAGGCGCTTGGAATGGCTTAAGTAAAATGTGATGGGTTTTGTCCATTTCTGTTACTACTAAAGACAAAACTTTTACAACACAATTTTACTGAAATGGTTCTACAATACTGTTCAAATAAATAAATGTTAATACAAGTATCTGTCATGCTTCAGGTCGTTGACCTGCTTCCTTGGGAATATAAGGGGCTTTCTGGTTTGCCAGAGTTTTGACAGCTGAAAAGGAGATACAGTGGTAGCACCTCTGACTTAGGTCTACTTTTTTCTGCCTATTTTACACTGTGTTTGAGACTTGGCTTGGAAACTGTGTCTTTGTTTATAGAACAAAATGAAAAGACAGTTTATAGAGACATGTAACTAACATAAAACTTTGTTTGACTATTTATTGTATATTGTGAAAACAGTCAAGCAGCTACCTCACTTTCTTGGTTTTCAATTCGTGTCCTGCCTTTCTACATACCTGTTATAAAGTGTTTTCTGTTGAGCCTATTGATTGATGTCTGTCGTCACTGCAAGCTCCTTTGTTTGTTCCTGGATTTTGAGAACATGTCGCTTTGCATTTGTCCTACCTTTTGAGGGTTAGAGTCCTCCAAAGCACCTTTTCCCTCATATTAACTTTCAGATTTGTTTTTGACCGCTAACGTACCCTTCAGTGAGGGATCATGGTGTGTTTCCAGTCTTTACATAAAACATTCTTTCTCTTTCACCATAATCTTTGAGTTTCTGCTTTATCTGAACTGGGCTGACACTGATTTTGGTTGACCTTCACTTGTGGTAAAACCGATCACATAAACTGAATGTGTGTGAAGCTAGGTGCACCAAGCTACTGCTTGTGCACTATTATTATTCTTCTGCATGAAAAGTCAAGTCAAAGAATTTATCATCATTTGCACAGCAAGGAAACAGGTTTCCATGTACAATAAAATTCTTTCTTTGCTCCTCACCAAGGATGCCAAATAGAAAAAGTGGAAAAAGAAAAATACAATGAAATACATTGTATTTCCACGTACATTATGTATGTTATGTATGTGGAAATTGGAACCATTTCTCCACTGCCCACATTTTCATTCCGAAAAAAGTCCCAATTCCATGTACCTAGAATATATTAGTACATTTGGCACAACAAGACCTAATGGTCTTGGTAATGGGACTAACAGAGCAGTATAACTGGTTACACAGACAAACAAAATAAAACCATAACCAGCCATAATTCTTTAAGCTACACAAACACCAAATTTCTCCCAACAGTGTTTTTACAGCACAGACACAGCAAAATAAAAAATTCATGATCACATGGGATGCAACTTCACTGAACTTTCCAGTGTCCTTATTGTGTTATACTTAGATTGTCATATTTTCGTTAAAAGCCAGTTAAAACCATGAGTGCCTTTACATTTAATAATCCGATAACTGCAGAAAATCAGATTCTGTCAGTAATCCAATCAACGGGTTTACATGCACTTGAGTAATCAGATAATGGGAAAGCTCCGGGTTTACATGACTCTGGCAATAATCGGATTTCTACTTTGCAACCAGCCATTTAATATTTAATAATCAAACGCTTCATTTTTCTCGAATATATGCTGCATTTCCACAAAATGTCGTTTCGCTACCTTTAATGCCGTGGCATGTTTAATTCCGAGGTTGCCAGATCCCATAAAAAAAAATGCTACAGCCAATGGAAAAAAGCCCAAATAAAGCCCTACAACAAGCAGACCTGGCAAATGATCTTGATGCCCTCATTCAAAATCAGAAGGACAGACATGGTCTGCCTTCACTAGTGTTTGGTGTATTACTAGTATATGATGAACTTATTGTCTGCACCACTACTGGTGCCCAGAAATCCATCTAAGACAATAAAAATTGATTTGACCATCCATCTTAAACAAATGTACAGGTCCTCAATGGGCTTTCCTCTGATGTCTCCATAACATGGTACATCTGTTTAACCTCCTACAAAAACCCAAATGATCCCCATTAATCGTGGACTAATTACCACAAAGGCAAGCCAAGTAAGAGCAGTCGGCCTTAATTGGGTGCTGGTATCAAGAGCGCACGCCGAAGCCCTTTCATATTCAAGCTTAATCAGGAATCCCTCCGAGTAACAGCTCTTCATCTCCACAACCTTTGGCCTTTTGACATACAGCAGTTCTCATCAGCAGCCCTTCTCTAAGTTCTGATGCCCTGTGGGAGCTCAGTGCCGCAGTGGGGAATCACACATAGACACATCGACTCTAAATAACGAACGGCAGGGTGCTAGAGAATTCGACGGTTACGCAAGCGTGAAAGAGAAAAGGTTTGAAGAAGGAAAGGCGGTCTTTCAAATCCATAACATCTATACAATACCAAAGCCAATTAGACAAAGTGTACAGTGTTCTGAAGACAGACTAGACAGCCAGATTTAGTTAACCAACCCAACATCATGTCCCAGCTTCACTTCTAAACAGCTTCTCTAAGATGTATTCTTTAGCGTTCAGCTCTTTACTTCACTGGTAGATCAAAAATAACACCAGACCATTGTTCAAGCTACACCAATCGCTACTGTTGGCAGCGTGCTTTCAGAACAGATGGCATTTTTCAGACATCTTAAAAAATGTCATTTGTCTGTAAGAGTACCAGGTGGTCAAGGTGCCTCTTCACTTCAAAGAATGCTCTGTAGTCTGGTGATAATGTGCTTTACCTCATTTCAGCTCTAACATTAAGCTACACAGTCATTAAAACCATTGTCTGTGCTGGAGCTCCTGACAGACAATTTTTATACTCCGTACTACTGGTGGGCGTAGAAAGGGGAAAAATATATGTTCTATATAAATGTTATATGTATTTGTGTAGATAGACGTACATATAATATATTTTGGCAGTGTATATCTTGGGTCTAAAATATAAAAAATTTGTTACGTCTAGCCATCTGTTGCTTTTCATATCATAAGGCACTTGTTTGCAGCTAAAGCTTGCTGAGTGTGTTTTTGTACTTTTTCCTGGTTTAAGCCTGTCGTGGAAGTTTGTCATAATCTTCATAGTAACCGGTGGTTAATTCGGAGATGGTGAAATAAGTTATCTGAGCAGTTTTTAACGGCAACCGATTTCCGATATAGTTTGCAGATCGCCGACTTTTGAGCAACATCCGTCTTTTCAAAGCAAAACCACCTCCAACGACAAAGCATGTGAGGCTGGTGGTGTCTAGGGCTGGGCAATTAACCAGAAATGAATCAAAACAGACATTCAGAACCATCAACTGACATAATCATGGTAAAATGTAGAAATGGGCCCATTCCAATTATATATTGGTATCGGGTCCGATATTGACGTCATTCACTCATCAGATATCGGATGGTCAGGGTCAATCCATTTACCGAGCCATATTCCATATCTAACCTTGAGCACACGGCCACTTCAGTCTGCAACTGAGTAAGCAAATAGTACTAGCTGTTGGTTTAACTAAAATGTAATTTCTTAACGGATACCCATTAAGAAAACAGAATTCAATTCAACTTATCGGTTCCTACCAACGCATTTTACGCTTTAAACACACGTCCGTATTAAGGCAGCGTCTCTACCAGGACCGGTGTGTCATGTGACCACATACGTCATCATGTGTTCTGCTACACCATAGCGGACAAGCAAAGCTCAAAAGTTTAGCTCTACTTTCAGAGAAAATGTCAAACGCCTCATGTGTGGAAAGCTGATCTGTTGTAAAGAACGTTTCACATCTAAAATGGCAAAACATCTGACGCATGAACTGCTTCAGCACTGTGCTGTGTTTGACCGACAGCGCTCTCATAGCTCAAGTGCTGCGTTAGCCGGGACAGTCTAAAATGCTTAACGTGAACAAAGCTTTACATGACCTAGGAAAACAAAACTTCCGTTACTACTATTGATAAGTAATCTGTACTGCTGAACTGATGCACCCGTGATCCAAAAGGAAAGTCATAATTTTTAGGTTAAGCTTTTTTCTTCCCATTTAAAGCTGTTTTACTCATCATTTTCGTCATTTCAGAAGTAGTGAGTACTTATGAGCAGTAGAAGTTACAGAGGTTTGGTGTTCCTAGGTCTTTAGAACATTAAGCCACTTTAAGCTTTTCATTTATAACAGGTTTTAAAGGGAAGAACAAAACATAGTGTAAAATGGTTACTTATGAAGTTGAAATATAAAAATGTAATATTTTTTATACCTAAACATTTGTCACATTTTTATCACCATTTTAGAATTGAAAATTGGACTCGAAATTGAAATCAGAAGAATTGAAATCAGAATCGAATTTGATAAAATGCAAACGATACCCAAACCTACACAGTACCAACAATAATAATCATAATATTAAAGTTTAAAAAACCCATCCTATATTGGAATCTGTATCGGTATCGGCAGTTCGGTATCGGAATCGGATCGGAACTGAAAAAAATGTGGCTCGGCCCATCACTAGTAAAATGTGCAATTAATCATCATATTGATTTGAGGTCATATCGCCCAGCACTAGTGCTGTCTGTATTTTGTCTCCTAGAGCTGTTTGTTCCCTCATTTTTAACGTCAATAGAAGTTACAAACCTTTAGGCAGAACTCTAGCTTGATTTGTGCTGCTAGCACACAGCATGCACTCAGTACGCATTCGCAGTAGTCTGTCCTACCCGGCTACACAGATATGGGAGCTCTTCAGGCGTGTTTTTCACTGTTTTTGCAAAGCAAGTGTCATACTCTATATGGTCAGCTCACACATCGTTAAAACAACAATTAAGATTTGTTGTTCAAAATGATCGTAGACAAAACGTAACCATACTTAGTACATTTTAGCATTCAATAGTCTAGATTTTTGCAAAGTCTCCTATCACTGCGAGATATTTTCACTGGACAGTAACAGCACTAAAACTTACATGGCCATAAATCTTGCATAAAGCTTGTTGAGAATGTACATGATAATGATCGCTTCAGTATGAGATGGTCTGCCATCCATGTTTGTCTATAAAGATTGCATGGGTGCATGTTTGATTTGACGTCCTCGCTCGCAAGCCAGCTTCTAACCCCGAGCTGAATGTGCAGTTGTGCAAAGCACTCCAGTCGAGAGTTCTCTCCAAAGTCAAACCAAACATGACTGACAGGTAGGCAGAATACCTCCTGATTGGAGGGTTTGTCTGAACCGATGGTTCAATATTGCATGATTGCTTCGTTGGTATCACCTTGTTTTTGTTCCTGTTTACCGAGCCACATAAACCACACTATAGGCCTATGTGAAAATTATAGACACCTCTACTAATTAGTAGTCTTTGTTATTTCAGCCTCACTTACTGCTCTGACACACTCGCCACAGTCAAAGACTAGCCATAAATCAAAAGTGGCTTTTGTAACTCCTAATATGACACATTCATAGGTTTCCCAATCTCCATCATGTGAGTTCATTAACTTTCTGTTCCATACTCATAAAACACATAAAACCTCATAAAACACAGCCCATAAAGAAATGGTTTGCCAACTTTGATGGAGAATTTGGCTGGCTCAGTCCGAACTTTAACTCCTTCAGACATCTCCAAGAGGAACTGGAATTCAAACAGAGAGCCAGGGCTTACTCCAACTGGACAGTCATGTTCCAAAATCAAGTGGAACACCTTGTCAGAAAAGTGAAGGCTATAAAAGAAATCAGCAAAGAAAATCACTATATTAATACTCATGTTTTTATAGCCACAAAGTTTCTGTGTTTTGTCACCTCCAAGAATATCAGGAGCCAAAAATTTCACTGACGCTCCTGTTAGTATGAGATATACAACAATATGCAAAAGTCTTAGGCCACCACTACAATAAATGAACCGTTGTTTTGGCAATGGAATAATGACCATATGCAGTGGTACCACAGAACTCGTTGAAGTCGGTCCTCAATGCATTTTGCCTTGGTTTTCCATTGATTGCTTGGTAATCGGTGCACTTGCTTAAACTTGTATGAGTCGAGCCTCGTGACTCGTTTTATGTCCCCATGGATCTTAAAAAGGGTAGTCATGACAGCCAACCGAAAGGAAAGACAGGTTGCAGTTAGCTTAGCAGCTATGCTAGCACTCCGAGTTTTGCTTTTACTTTTCAATTTTCAATCCATTACTCACTAAATTACATGAGATTTTTCAACACTTTATTATAAAATAAGCTTTGTGTTAATGATTTTGGCCAACCGCTGCCTCACAGCAAAAAGGTCCTGGGTTCAATCCCAGGGTGGAGCGCCTGGGTCCTTTCTATGTGGAATATGCATGTCCTCCCCTTGTCCACTTGGGTTTACTCTGGGTATATATACATACATACATATATGACTAGTTCTGATGTAACCTTGTGTGTGTCGCTGAAATGGCCGCTCTATATATATATATATATATATATATATATATATATATATATATATATATATATATATATATATATATATATATATATATATATATATGGTACTTGTTCGACCGGTCTTCTGGAACAAATTAACAATGAGAACCGATTTACTACTGTATATATTGCTGAGTCTCTTTATTAGTATACAACCAGAAAACACATTATATTTGCATGGAGTATTTAAAAAAACTGTCAAGTATTTAGTGTGATCTCCCCTTACACCTGAGCAATAGCGTCTGGCATCTGGCAGCTTCATCTAGATGTCAGGTTAACCCTTCTACAGTAAGAAGAAGCTTGATCAAGAACGGTCTTTTGGGAAGCAGCCAAGGAACCACTTTTTCAGAAGGAGAACAGGGTGAAAAGGCAAAGATATGCTAAAGCTCACAAAGATTGGAATGAAGATCAGTGGAAAAAGGGCATTATGGAGTGACGAAAGTGTGATTTTTGAGTCCAATCGTCAACAATTATCCAAACAATCTAATGTTGGCCTTTTGCACAGTATTGTGTGTAAATTATATTAACTTTACAGTTTACTCTGTATAATTCGTGCCTTTGCAAACTATATGGAAGTGGGAAAGTCAAGACGGATTTTCACCTTCATTCTTAAATAGGTTCTATAAATAGCTCCTATATTTACTCATCACTGTTGAGGTCAGACTGTATCCGAGGCCTGGATTAGCAGTGTGGATTATTGTGGACCTTTTCCACGGATTAAGCTCAGCCAGAAATGTGTTCTTTGTGCGAGTTACCAATCAAATCCAGCAATCCGAGGACCACAGATTTCTAACGGTGCCCTTGGGCAATCTAAATTTGTGGCAACCAGCTTATTAAGGCAAACCAAAGAGAATGAATTAACATTCAAACAGAGCTGCTATACGAGGTAATAAAAAACCACCAGTTAACTCTCCATACAGTGACAACGATAATTACAGGAACAAGGACAACTAATTGCAGGAGGGAGAGAGGGAGGGAGGGAGGGAAGGTGAGTCAGCACCAGTGCTTTGACTGAACGACTCGAGTGTGTTAAGAGTTACTTATCTGTCTTATGTTAATGACGTCTCGTGCTATATTTATCCGAAAGATGTCTACAAGTCTTCCCGCTCGTCAAAAGATCTCGCTCCAAAAATAAATAAATAAATAAATAAATAAAAACAGCAGCGCCTTTGAGGTAACAGCCGTGAAAAGGAACACGCAGCTGCCTGCAGATAGCATCACTTCATAAAATGAATAAAACTCAAGGCACGGTGCAGATGTTCATCTGATAAGCACACAGATTCCTCAAGCAGGCACGGCTTCTACAAAGTGCCGGACTGCCTTGCGAAAGAGGACAAACAGAACTACAGATATTTACTGTTTCAACATTTGCCTAAAAGCTCCAATTAAACATTTAAGGGATGCACTTTGGCTGTCGACCCAAGCCCAGTTGAAAGGCATCTGTGTAAAACACAGAACAGCAGGCTCTTTACAAAACAATAACTTGCCAATGTCCACCAGCCAAGAGAAAAAAATGCCATAGAGTGGCAAGTTAAAGATATGCCAACATATCTGTGGTGGGACCAGGGTTCAAATCCCACCTCTGCCAAGGTGCCACTATTGGGTCACTAAGCACACTTAACACACAACTGCTTGGATTACAAGATTGTATCAGTTGTAAGTTGCTCTTGATAAGGGCGTCTGCTAAACCCCAGAAATGTAAATGTGAAATGTAAATTTCAGTCCCCAGGATATTATGTGCATAGAAAATGAATATAGTTAGCTGTAAGAAACATTCTATTATCAAGAAAACTGTCTGGCACAGTGATGCAATTGCAGCTTAAGGTATAATATATATATATATATATATATATATATATATATATATATATATATATATACACACACAGTGGGGCAAAAAAGTATTTAGTCAGCCGCTGATTGTACAAGTTCTCCTACTTAGAAAGAGAGAGAGGGTCCTTTTCATCATAGCTACACTTCAACATGAGAGAGACAAAATGAGAAAAAAAAAATCCAGGAAATCACTTTGTAGGATTTTTAAAGAATTTAATTGTAAAATCATGGTGGAAAATAAGTATTTTGGTCAATAATTTGATTCAACTCAATACTTTGTAACATAACCTTTGTTTGGCAAGGACAGAGGTCAAACGTCTTCCTGTAAGTCTTCACTTAGGTTTTCACACACTGTAGCTGGTATTTTGGCCCATTCCTCCATGCAGATCTCCTCTAGAGCAGTGACACGGACTTTCAACTCCCTCCACACATTTTCTATGGGGTTGAGGTCTGGACACTGGGCTAGGCCCACTCCAGGACCTTGAAATGCTTTTTAACGGAGCCACTCCTTCGTTTGCCCGAGCGGTGTGTTTGGGATCAGCTGTGTCACTGCTCGGAAGACCCAGCCACGTTCACATCTTCAATGCTCTCACTGATGGTAAGGAGGACACGTTTTGTCTTAAAATCTCACGATGTGTGGGTCATGTCTTAAAATCACATACATGGCCCCGTTCATTCTTCCCTTAACACGGATCAGTCGTTCCTGGTCCCCCTCTGCAGAAAAACAGCCCCAAGCATGATGTTTCCACCCCTCCATGCTTCAACAGTTAGGTATGGTGTTCTTGGGATGCAACTCTTGGAACTCTAAGCATTCCTTCTTTGGTTTCATCTGATCACATGATATTCTCCCAATCCTCTTCTGGATCATCCATATGCTCTCTGGCAAACTTCAGACGGGCCTGGACATGTACTGGCTTAAGCAGGGGGACACGCCTGGCACTGCAGGACCCGAGTCCCTCTCGGCGTAGTATGTTACTGATGGTAGCCTTTGTTACTTTGGTCCCAGCTCTCTGCAGGTCATTCATCAGGTCTCTCCGTGTAGTTCTGGGATTTTTGCTCAACGTTCTCATGATCATATTGACCCCACGAGATGAGATCTTGCGTGGGGCCCCAGATCAAGGGATATTATCAATGGACTTGTTAAGTCTTCCATTTTCTTACAATTGCTCCCACAGTTGATTTATTCACACCAACCTGCTTGCCTATTGTAGATTCACTCTTCCCAGCCTGCTGCAGGTCTACAATTTTCTTCCTGGTGTCCTTTGACAGGTCAAACAGGTGCCATTAATACAGGTAACGAGTGGAGAACAGAAGAGCTTCTTAAAGAAGAAGTTACAGGTCTGTGAGAGCCAGAAATCTTGCTTGTTTGTGGGTGACCAAATACTTATTTTCCACCATGATTTACAATTAAATTCTTTAAAAATCCTACAATGTGATTTCCTGGATTTTTTCTCTCATTTTGTCTCTCATTGTTGAAGTGTAGCTATGATGAAAATTACAAACCTCTCATCTTTCTAAGTCGGAGAACTTGCACAATTAGTGGCTGACTAAATACTTTTTACTTTTAAAAACAGGGTTAGGGTTAGACAGCTCTCTGGAGAAAGAAATCCACTTGCTTCCAAATTTACAGTATTTCAGACTAGCGGGGTAAGTCAGAGTAAGAAGGGACGAGTATGATGTGGACTGTGCTGGCTTTGTGATTAAGGTACTGGACTATGGACCAGAAGATTCAGGGTTCAAATCCCACCTCTGTCAAGTTGCTGTCACTGTGAGGTTCTTGAGCAAGACCCTTTACCCACAACTGCTTAGATTGTGAGCCTGTATCAGTTGTAAGTCACTCTGGATAAGGACATCTGATAAATGACTAAATGGAAGTGTTGCACCCATCATGAATGGCGCCCACTGTACAAGCCTAGAGTCAGTGTTACGATGTGGGGTTGCTTCAAATGGTCACGTCTATCCTCAGCAACATTATGTGACAGTAAATGAAGCAGCTGAATCTATTGAATGACCAGGTTATACCATCGATGGATTTTCTCTTCCCTGATGGCACAGGCATGTTCTGGGATGACGATGTCAAAATCGATCGGGCTCAAATTGTGAAAATGTGGTTCTGGGAGCTTGAGGAAATCATTTCAAGCCTGACCTTAACCCCAATTAAGGTTTTACAAAGTGTTTCTACTATTCCTCAGCCAAAACGAATGCAACTCTGGACAGAAATAAATGTTGTGAAGTTGCATAAGGTTGCTGAAACAATGCCACGGCGAATGCACGCCCTAATCAAAGCTAAAGGCTATCCAACAAGCTTAGTTCACGACTTGTTTTTGGCCAGGCAATGTATTCTACTACCAGCAGCTAAGTCGTTTTAAATCAGTGGTAAATCACTTGCTGCAGGTTATATAAAGTCATCCACATGCTTGGCTATAATGATTATCATTATTGTATAACAAGTGTAATATTTATTCATAAGCTGTCATTATAGCACGGATGGCTTTATGGCATGAGTCAAAAAATTGAATTCCCCACAATCTTGCTCCTGGTGATCAAAACACAATAACGCCTTAATAAAATCATTTTACAGTCAGAAATTGGAATTAGGCATGAGTTTTATGCTAAGGCAATTTTAGAAATCATTAACAGTTTAAAGATTTGCCAAGCATGTAAGCTAGCCAAAAGGGCTTTGTAGGCATGTCCTAATTTGCTCCTTCAATTAATGCAGCACACAGTCCTTCTATCTCCCTTCATTACTTTCCGCTGTGCTTTAAAGCCATAGAGACCTAACAGGGTTTGGAGCTGCTAGCTGGTCAGTCATAACTAGACTGCTGAAATACTAACTACGGTTGTTTCTGATTTGAGTGGTGTTTTAACATCTACAGCAAAATCATTATTACAGCAAACACAGCACTAAAAAGGACCAGTCATTTGCATTCATGGAGGACTGAAAGTGAATGTGAGATCATTTTACATTTACATTTATGTCATTTAGCAGACGCTCTTATCCAGAGCGACTTACAATTGATACAATCTTACAGTCCAAGCAATTGTAGATTAAGGGTCTTGATCAATGATCTAATGGGTTCAGTCTGCTTGGATTGTAAGATTGTATAACTTGTAAGTCGCTCTGGATAAGGGCGTCTGCTAAATGACAAATGTAAGTGAACAGGTGATTAATACACCGGCAAATCAGAGAGTAGGCATGATGAAGATTGTCCCTATGCGTGTGTGACAAGGGCGTGCCACAACGAGGATATAGAGATATCATTTATTTAATTTCAGAACTTCTCCAAAAGCTAATTGTAGCCTCTGAGTTTCGAATAAGGCAACATTAACGTGCACTCTCTTGCCCAGTTCCCGCACCTGTGAGACAAAATGAGTGCGACTGAGAAAGCAACCGAATCTGTGCCAGAACGTTTTGTGATGAGGGACTAATCTCCTGCCCTCAGGCTGTGATTTAGCCAATGCTCACGAGTATTGGATTTAATCTCCCCCTGCCCCTCTCAGTGCATAGCCTGCTCCTGTCAGCCACTTTCAGGAGTAATAGGGCTAAAGCGAATGCAGAGATCGGAAGCAAGAGGAGTCTCAGTTTCCGCCAGATTTTTATGCACGGTCTCAGGAGAGAAACCGAGCTCAAATCAAAATGTCAGTGCGAAGTCAGCGGTCACACTTTGAGGATCTAGTATGCCCTCAAGTTCCTCTCTGTCAGTGGGAGTCCATTCATTACGGGAAGCTTGAGCTCTACGAGCACTCCTCAAACAGGAAGTCAACCATGCAACGTGCTAGGGTTTACATAAATACCATTTAGTGTAATTGACATTCTACATAAAAACCCAACACATTAAACGACTGTGTTTCCTCAGCGGTACGCTTTGCATCTAACTGTGAAATCAAATTAGTGAGGGCAACAACACGCAACCTAGTAAATGGAAAGACGTCACGGAGCTACAAACCTGCAGAGGGCCTGTTGATTGATAAGTTATAAATAAGATCTACAGCAGGAAAGAAAAGACAGTTGCTCCCAACGGTCTCACACTCCACCATTGATTGCTGGCATTTGCTAAATGTCTTGCCAAACACTGACGGATTGCTCAGGGTAACGCTAGAAAATTCAGCGTAAAAGCCTGGAACCGTGCTTTCGCACAACCAGCGCAATGTACAATGTACACGTGCACCAGCGTGTAATTGCATTTGTGAGAAAGGTTAATCACAAATTCATGGTTTTCACAGTAAGTCCACGAAATGGCAGTTGCTTGTTTATGGTTAGGGTTTTGAGAGTGTCTGTGGGCAAAATCGTCGTACTATTTAAAGAAAGTTTGTGCCTGCGGACTGACCCCGCTCAGTACAAACTCCAGGATTCCTATAGTACAGTATAGGTTCCAGGATTCCACATGGATTCCAAATCATTTGTAAAACTGAGTGTGGTGATGCTTGCTTTAATTTGGTTCCAGGATGTACAGGTATGCACATCTGATCAACGTCTGTTTGGTCTAACGGCCAAGGTCTTAAGAATTATAACAGGACACAAAAAGCTGTCTTGCACACATCAAATTCACGTCTGAATGACAGAAAACTACTATGAACAAACCCTTGAGACACCTGCTGACTGAAAAGAGAATCACAGTCTAGAAAGGCAAAAAACAACATGGTAACTTTTCTACTTTTGTCTTTCGGTAAGCGTTTCATGTTTTAAAACAGATGCAATGATACGAATTACTGTATTATACAGTACAGGATTGTACTCAGTGTTTTCATGCTGTGTTTTAATTAATATTATTGCTTAAGATGAAAACACTGTGCAAAGTTTGTTGGGTTTTTTTGGTTTATCAGTTTATATAATGTCATATAATGGCTTTATGTGACAGTGCTGTGTACTTCCTGTTGACAGAATAGAGCACGGAACTAAAAGCATGCAGAAGCTGTGAAAAACGAGTGGATCTAACCTTGGTGACTGCATTGCCAAAAGCTACGATGCAAAACTGCAGAACTTATTACCTATTACTAATGGTATGTATATACATAAATATGACCTAACACATCATCAGATTTTCACACAAGTCCTAAAAGTAGATAAAGAGTGAGTGGCAAAAGTATGCAAACCTTTGCCTTCAGTACCTGGTGTGACACCCCCCCCCCCCCCCAAATAGGATTAATCCGTTCCAGACCCCCAAATGATTGTCTTTATATCTATAGTCATATGAAATTAATGATTAAATGCATAAATAAAGCAAAGGAATGTATTACAATAATAGTAATCAATAAATACATGACATAACTGAAACATAAAGACATGAAACAGCGGCACCAACACTGAGGGATTTTCTGACATCACACTTGTAGACTGTTAAATATACAGAATTTTGCCTATGATCGCGTCCTAAATCTGGCATACTGGACTGGATTACGTGCCTCATTTTGGGAAGGTCACACCATTGAAATTTTTATTAAGTGTGCTCATATTCAAAGTCAGAATTTTTGTTCGAATTTGGGAGCAATAAAATTCTGACTGAATTCGATGTCCAAATTGTTCTAGTAAAGAGGCGTTCCAATCCCGAGGTTGTATATAAATCCTCTACAGTTAAAATCCCCTTTCTTCATTATAGAAAAAAAGCTTTGCCTGTTTTTGGCAGGACGAAGGCAGCAGGAGCACAGTAGGGGGTCAGAATGCTAGTTTTTGTCAATTTAAGTTCTCTCCTACACTTTTACCAGGTTTTGAGAGTGCCCTTGAACAGATGTGTCTTTCATAACAGCAGCAGCTGGCTTCCAGTCCTGCAAAACAAAAAACGGGAAGGGAGGAGCCACAGATGTCCTGCTCTATGGCCAAACATGCAGAGGTAGAGTTGGACACCTCACCAGGGTACGCACCCCATCAACAGACCCACACCCAAGCATTAGCTGCTCAGTAGCAGAGATGGAAACAAGGTAGGACCAGATCACTGAGACCTTCTGGGCTTCCAAATGTGCCGTTTTGAAACACTTTGTCAACTGTACAGTGGGGCAAAAAAGTATTTAGTCAGTCACTGATTGTGTAAGTTCTCCTACTTAGAAAGATGAGAGAGGTCTGTAATTTTCATCACAGGTACACTTCAACTATGAGAGACAAAATGAGAAAGAAAAATCCCGGAAATCAAGTTGTAGGATTTTAAAAAACATTTAACTGTAAATTATGGTGGAAAATAAGTATTTGGTCACGCACAAACAAGCAAGATTTCTGGCTCTCACAGACCTGTAACTTCTTCTTTAAAAAGCTCTTCTGTCCTCCACGTCCTCCTGTATTAATGCCCCTGTTTGACCTCGTTATCTGTATAAAAGACACCTGTCCATAGCCTCAAACAGTCAGACTCCAAACTCAACCATGGCCAAAACCAAAGTGATGTCGAAGGACACCAGGAAGAAAATTGTAGACCTGCAGCAGGCTAGAAAGAGTGAATCTACAATAGGCAAGCAGGTTGGTGTGAATAAATCAACTGTGGGAGAAAATGGAAGACATACAAGACCACTGATAATCTCCCTTGATCTGGGGCTCCACGCAAGATCTCATCCCGTGGGGTCAAAATGATCATGAGAACAGTGAGCAAAAATCCCAGAACTACACGGAGGGATCTGATGAAAGACCTGCAGAGAGCTGGGACCAAAGTAACAAAGGCTACCATCAGTAACACACTACGCCGAGAGGGACTCAGATCCTGCAGTGCCAGGCGTGTCCCCCTGCTTAAGCCAGTACATGTCCAGGCCCGTCTGAAGTTTGCCAGAGAGCATATGGATGATCCAGAAGAGGATTGGGAGAATATCATGTGATCAGATGAAACCAAAATAGAACTTTTTGGTAAAAAGTCAACTCGCCGTGTTTGGTGGAAGAAGAATGCTGAATTGCACCATACCTACTGTGAAGCATGGGTGTGGAAACATCATGCTTTGTGGCTGTTTTTTTTGCAAAGGGGACAGGACGACTGATCCGTGTTAAGGGAAGAATGAACGGGGCCATGTATCGTGAGATTTTAATCCAAAACCTCCTTCCATCAGTGAGAGCATTGAAGAAGGAATGTGGCTGGGTCTTCCAGCATGACAATAATCCCAAACACACCGCTCGGGCAACGAAGGAGTGGCTCTGTAAAAAGCATTTCAAGGTCCTGGAGTGGCCTAGCCAGTCTCCAGACCTCAACCCCATAGAAAATGTGTGGAGGGAGTTGAAAGTCCGTGTTGCCCCAAAACATCACTGCTCTAGAGGAGATCTGCATGGAGGAATGGGCCAAAATACCAGCTACAGTGTGTGCCAACCTGGTGAAGACCCTCTGTCATTGCCAACAAAGGTTATGTTACAAAGTATTGAGTTGAACCAAATTTATTGACCAAATACTTATTTTCCACCATAATTTACAATTAAATTCTTTAAAAATCCTACAATGTGATTTCCTGCATTTTTTTTCTCATTTTGTCTCTCATAGTTGAAGTGTACCTATGATGAAAATTACAGACCTCTCTCATCTTTCTAAGTAGGAGAACTTGCACAATCAGTGGCTGACCAAATACTTTTTTGCCCCACTGTATCTGAATCAAAAACTGGTCTATTTCTAACGAGCATAATAAAAAATCTGTATTGATATACATAATAAGAATAAATCCAACAGACCAAACACAATTATAGTAATAGCTACTGCTCATTAAATGTTTGACCTGGAAGAGACGGAGAGTAACAGTATTAACTTGAAAATGAGTTTAGTCTCACATAAAACACACCAGCACACAAAGCCAGCGGTCTTTCGTTATGGAAATTAGGCATGCTGAAACAGCAACTGCACATGGGTTATGCGAAAATGTTCAGCTATTTTCTATTCATCAACTGTGACTCATGGACTACCCGAAGACTGTAATGTTTAACTCTGGAGCAGGGTTGATAAAGCAAGATGAGTTGGCCATAAAACCAATGGATGAGTCAGTACTGAAGCAATGCATGCCCTTTAGAGCAGCGAAACATCAGAATGGGATAAGGTCCCCTACGTTTTGAGATATGGATGAGCAGAAGCGATTCAAAGTTTGTTCACATCTAGATCCGCTACAAAGTTCCCAGTATGGACAGCTCATGAATGATGTTTGGAAATGGACATTTAAGGTTTTCATGGGATGCCGATGGACTTCACCTGTCACTGGAGAACTCATGACATGGACGTTTTCCAGTGTATTGAATACTGCGACTGCGTTTCTCTTCAGCTTAAACGTTTGGCAGCCTTTTTATAGATGACCCTGAGTGACAGTGATAAAGCAGCTGTCATCAAGGCATGAACTGGTAACAAGTTTAGAAATTGATTTTTATTCATTTAGGTTGCAAATCTTTTTGGGGGGCAAATCTATTCTTCCTTCAGATTTTGCTCACATTTCACAGCTGCAACGAAGCAAGGCTTAGACAGCTCATTAAATTTTGCTCTTTTATTCCTTGACAGCGCCGACAAGATCTTGATTCCTGACCTCTCACTATATTAGACCACAAGGGTTAGAAAAATCTTTAGCAATCCATCTGTACAAAGCAAGAATCGCAGTAAGCTAGTGTTTGCAACTCATTCGGGATCCTTCACGCTTATACAGTAACATTGTGATGCCGCTTCGTTAAAGAAGCAAATTATCTCTGAAATACACTATATGGACAAAAGTATTGGGACACACCACAGAATCAAACACAAAGCCATGCAGACTGCATTAACAAAGATTTGTGAAAGAATGCATCGTTCTAAAGAGCTCGGGAGTTGGCGAAAGCCAGGAGAACATTACCTGCCTGACTGCAATGTGCCAACTGTAAAGTTCGGTAGAGGAGGAATAATGCTACGGGGTTGTGTTTCAGGGATACTTAGTTCCAGTAAGGAGAAATCTTAATGCTTCAGTATACCAAGACATTTTGGACAACTGTATGCTTCTAAATTTGTGGGAACAGTTTGGGGAAGGCCCTTTTCGGTTGAAAGCAAGGTCCATAAAGGCATGGCCTGTGAGTTTGGCGTGAAAGAACTTGACACCTTTGGGATGAACTAGAACAGAGATTGCAAGCCACTCTGTCTTCCAACATTGGTGTCTGACCTCACAAATGGAAGAATTCCCACAAACACAGTCCAACATCTTGTAGAAAGCCTTCCCAGAAGAGTGGAAGCTCTTATAGCTGCAAACCAAACGGTGGACCAAACCATATGAATGTCTATGGATTTACAATGGGATGTCATAAAGGCTCCTGTAGATGTAATGCTTGGGTGTCCCAATACTTTTGTCCATATGGTCTACATTTCAGATTGGAAGGACACTTGCTAGAAAATGTAGGACACAAATACAATGTTAACCATTAATGGCTCTTTGTTAGAAAGACATCACCATACACTGTTGAGACACTCCTCTCACCAACACGCTCCACAGCACATCCCTAATGATTGCATGGGAGAACCACTGTTTTCTTATCAGAAAGTTCAACAAATCTATGATAACTATATCTTTCTCAGACAGCCCTGGTGCATGCTGGTGGACTTCAGTAACCAATAACATACAGATGAGTTAGCAGCAGGTGGAGCTGATGGATTATTCATGACCACCGGGTGTACGAAGGCATCTCTGGCAAATAAGGAGCAACACATTTCATACTAATGATGAGAAAATGCCAGTCCTAAGTCATCTCTAGCCAGAATATAACGTTTAGGTCTGGACCAAGGAGGTACAGACAGTCCTTTCATCAGAGTAGGAATATGTGCCCTGTCTATGAATGGGTACGAAAATGAACGAATGGTAATGATCCAGGCAGAAATGGTTGAATCAGCACAATAAATAGAGGCCTAGTGTTTATTAAACAGTAGTATCGTGACCTGTCCACGCTTCTGTGACTCACCCCTGTTATTAATATACATTAACAGCTGACTAATGCACGCATGCCCCCGAGATTCGCTTTGGCTACTGCTGCGGCGCAGCTGATAAAAAGATTAAGAATCGTTGCTTTAAAGCCACAGCGTGAGCTCCCTTGCAGCGAACCAGATTAAGAATAGCATGCGACTGCAATCTTTGGTTCGAGAAATTAACTATGAAAGGTTCCATTAAGTAAGGCGGCTGTTGCAAGTGGCTGTTTCGGTGGTTCTAAAGCATCTAACTTATCCAGAGTTCCACACTACTAAGAGGAAGAACTAAATGCGACTTCAGCAGTGCTGGGATTCAAACTCTGAACCTACCAGTCAATAGTACAGTTTGAGACTGCCTATGAACTTCCATTCACACAGTCATGTGTGTCACTCTTAACAGCATTTTGCAGACACTCTTACCCAGGGGTGACTTACCACTGAGTCTTGCTCAAGGACCTAACAGTAGAAGCTTGTCAGAGCGAAGGGCTTCCGATTAGTAACAACCGAGTCACCATGTTTCAAACCTATACTCAGATACAGACTCAGATTCAGTGATTCAGATTCACAATAATATTGTGTCTTTTTTCTTTTTATATCTAAAGTATTGTATTATTAGTGCAAATAAGTCTCCATAGGTCCCAAAAAGGTAAGTTATAAGAGCCAACCGAAAGGAAACCGAAAGGTATTTAGTGGTATATTAGTTGTTTATAATGGTTCCCACTTCGTTAGTTTCTATGGTTTGATCAGTTAGTATATAAGTTTCCCCATGTTTCATTGTGGGGGGATCTTCTTTCTTTCTTTTGTTTGTTTGGTTGAAGTTGAAGTTTTGTTATTTAGTTGTGAGTAATGTTTGTTGATTTCTTTTAAGGGCCCGTTATTTAAGTTTGTTTATTGATTTTCGCCTAATTGTGGATATAATAAAATCCTTCTTTGGATACTATTCCTTGCCTGTTGGTCTTTGACTGCTTGGTCCCTGAGAGAGGGTCTGGAACAGATGAATTCAATTTACATTATTCCTTATGGGAAGAATTTGCTTGGTTTTCAGTACTTGACAACCTTCTTGAACAAACTAACGACGAGAATCGAGGCACCATTGTATATGAACCACAGCTCTTTAACCTTGTGGTATTTTCCAATTCAAATGACTGGAACTGGTAAAGAGCCTCTAACCAGCATAAACACATTTTTTTTCTTGTTTTTTCCCCTTTTCATCCCAATTTTGTCAGCCCATTACCCCAGTCAGGGAGCGCTCTGGTCTTTACCGTAACAAAAATGAATCTACACGGAGGAGAGGACTGCGCTCACCATTTCCATTCGCCATCTCTGCAAGCACATCTAACTATTGAGACAATCCCTCATTCGACCTTCCCGCCCTCTGGCGCGGTCAGTCGAGTGCAGTGCCTGAACATGCTAAATTAGACTGCAGTGCCACTCAAGTGCCTATAAGCACATTTATCTAAGGATTACAAACCTAAAACGAGTGATTTCTCTCAACGAATGATAAAAATGATAATACGCTCTAGTTAGATAAAATGAAGCACTTGGATCATTTCATTTAAATTCAGAGTGGATAATGTAGAAGGGAGGCGTTTCCAGTTTTATCTTCTTATACAGTAAGGCCTCTAACTTTCCACATCATGTCCACCAACTGAATTCACCACAGGTGTAGAAACATCTGAAAGATGACCAAGGGAAATGGGAGGCTCCTAGAGCTAAAGTGTCAGAGCAAAAGATCTATAACAAATTTTTTGCCGAGCTTTTCCTTTTTAATAAATTTGCAAACATTTCTAAAATTCTGTTTCCACTTTCTCATTGTAGGGTATTGAGTGCAGAATGACAGGAGGGAACTTGAATGTTTTTTTTATTTTAGCACAAGGCCGCAACATAGAATGTGTAAAAAACTAAAAAGGGTATGATGACTTCCCGAATGCATTGTATATAGTCATATAGCATAGCAGCTATTAACACAAAAAGTGCATATACATTTTTGGGATTATCTGTGTATTTGCAAGCTAAAGTCATAGGGTATAAAACCCTTCTTAATAAAAAAGAACAAAGTACTGAGGTTTTCACATGTGAGTTTCAAAACATTAAGAGACTTCCCAGACCTGGGATGATGAATTACGTTATTTGATTATGCAAATAATATGCTCAGCACAAATAACTGGAACCAATAAACAACCTCTTGGTGCTGCGACACCACTGAAAGCAATCAATAATGTGAGCAGGGGATATATGATTGCCCCAGTGTTGCTACAGTGCAGAGTAAAACAGTCTTTCCTGTACAAAATCAGCTAGTCTTGAAGACACCCCTTCTACTCTATTAGCTTTTTGCTGCAAGACACATTGGTAAATGGTTCATAATATGACACATACAGTATAGGCACGTATCTACATATAAGAACAGCGGTAATAGAATGGGTTGTATTGAATACCGTTATATGGCACTTTATATGAGTTCCAACTCCAAAAGAAGTCAACTCGTCAACTTTCTGCCCTGACCTCCTAAAACAGTCCATAAAGAAATGATGATTTGGCAACTTTGATGGAGAACTTGGCTGGCTTACAGAGAGCCCTTAGCTTAACGC
This sequence comes from Ancistrus triradiatus, assembly GCA_025084515.1. NCBI lineage: Eukaryota > Metazoa > Chordata > Actinopteri > Siluriformes > Loricariidae > Ancistrus > Ancistrus triradiatus. The sequence goes on along the minus strand of JAJAGP010000175.1, from coordinate 71,410 downwards.
CATATCTTTGAGATGTACTGGAATACTAACAGTAAGCTAGGGCTGTACCGTCCATCAGCTGTAAACCCCTTAGTCATGTTCCAGAATCTTTTTTTTTAACTGATTTATTTAACATCGCTATCAGCATCAGTGGCCATGTTCAGCAACATACACAAGGTCACATCTACACACAAGGTTACTTCAAGACAAGTCACATGTACATACACTCAAGTCAATGTCAATTTTAGCATAATCAATTCACCTAACATGCATGTCTTTGGACTGTGGTAGGAAACTGGAGTACCCGGAGTAAACCCATGCAGACTCGGGGAGGACATGCAGACTCCACACAGAAAGGACCCAGGCCGCTCCACCCTGGGATTGAACCCAGGACGTTCTTGCTGTGAGGCGGTGGTGCTGTTCCAGAATCCCAGAAGAATTCCCAGAAGTATTTATGTGTGTCCACAAACTTTTGGCTATAAAGTGATACCTCGGTTCTCAACCACCTCAGAACTCGTGGAAGTAGGTTCCAGACGCATTTTGACTAAAAAAAATTTGTCTCTCTTGCTTAAGCTTGTATGAGTCGAGCCGCACGACTCGTTTCAGCCGATTCACGATTCAGTAGACACTGATTCAGACTCACAATAACCCTTTCTCAGCGAAGATCTCCGCCATGTTTATCGTGTTTTTGTTTTATCTCCAGTACTGTATTCTTAGCGCAAATAATTCTCCTAAAGAGGTTAATTATAAGAGAAAACCAACGTAAAACATGAACTGTATGTTCCAGAACACAGTCTGCAGTTAACGTTGCTTTTACTTTTCACTTTCAATCCATTACTCACTAAACTGCATGAGACTTTTCAACACTTTATTATAAAATAAGCTTTGTGTTAATGATTTTGGCCAACTGTAGGTTAATGCAAGTGTTAATGTGTAATCGGCTCCGCTACGATACAGTACAGACTATATTAAACTCATCAGTACATGATACATTTAACTTATGATGGATTTGTTGGAACATATCCCCATCATAAATCAGAAAGCAATACAACTGTACAGTACAACTCCATTACTGCATATAATGCCTTACAGTGTGCATTTTCTGGGGGATTCATTCAATTTACATTATTCCTTATGGGAAAAATTTGCTCGGCACTCGGCATTTGCCCGATTCTCGGAAAGCCTTCTGGAATAATTAACGATGAGATCTGAGGTACCACTGTCTACCTGAAATTGACTGTGTCTAATAATGGTTAGGATTGAATCAGATCCTCATTACTACCCTCTGCTAGCTTAAGATTTCCAATACATACACAATCACAAAGAAAGCATGATTTGCATTGGTTATTGTCCAGTTATTGTTATTATTTTAAAACACAAGTGTCTCTGGGACCAAACTATTAAGCTGTAAAGGCAGGGGTTAAAAGTGTTCGGCATACCCAGCATTATCATCTCAAGACTATGATTCACCCTGACCACGAGCATCAGCAGCAATAGTTCTTCTCTGAAGACGTTTTCAGCTACAAGAGAAGCCTGCAATCAAAGCCTATTTACATCGAATATTGACTGCAGACAAGCATGAATGCGCATCACACACAGGGGGCTACACATCATTTTTGTGGCGCGGCTTGCATTTTTTAATCAGTCACCCAGCCTCCCTCTACTCTTGGTAGCCTGGACAGCTTCGCAGGCCTGCGATCTCACTTGGAAAGTGAGCACATCAGAATCTTCGACATCTAGCTTATAGAAATGTACAACATGCAACATATATTTTACTGCAACCCCGCTGATATTCACTCACACAATTACTGGCATACTGGATTAGAAAGTGCCTCACCTGGTAACGCAGGTGGCAACCTGAAAGCGAATTACATCTCATGTGTATTGCAGTGTTCCTGACGAGAACAAAGAAGGTGCAGTAAACCACCTCTGGGAGTGTGCAATTATCACTTTTAAGAACATACAGTGTGGTGGCCTCGTGTGGGATACAATCCGGCGCTTTAGATCTGTGCGCTGCTGCTTTCTGTAGGCTTGTGGAGTTGTAGCAAAGATGTCAACTGATTTGTTGTGTGAAAACCAAAAACACCCAACACACACTAAAAGGTAAAGGATGTGACACAACTTATTCAATTATTAGACAAGACTACAACTTGGAAGTGAGTCTCACCGCTGTTTCAAGAAATGCTTCCAAAGACAGACTAGAACTTGGAAGTGTGTGTTCTCCAACAGAGTACAGTATATGGACTGCTTTGTGGCTACAATTTCTATTGGGGCATCTCCAGTAGAGCACATATTTGATGAATTGCTTTTTCCAAAGATGGAATGGATAAAGGACTCTGAACAAGAAGATCCACGGTTCAAAATCCACCTCAGCCAAGCTGTTGGGTCCTTGAGCAAAGGCCCATAACCCATAATTGCTTGGATTGTAAGACTGTATCTGGTATGACATGACATGTTTTGGATAAAAGCATCTGCTAAATGACATAAACATAAATTTATTTAAGCAATAGTACACAAGAGAGAATTTGTTATCGCAAATAACATCACGGCTGTGATTCGGACACAGACACAACCCGAAGGCAAGTGCCATAGATAATCACAGCCACGATATAATTTCTTTTATGCAACATTTTTTACAAAAAAATAATCACACAAAATAAATCAAAGGACGCACTAATTTCAGATTGAATACGCTTATTACTGTACTAACAAAACGTATAGCGTTGTTGCTATGCACCGGTAACAATCCCTAGCCTGCCTTAGCACAAGAAGGACCAGGCCAGTTTAACCTACACATACCTAAGCACTATGACTTCCTGCTAGTAGCGCCCTGCTGGATTTACCTGCGTAAATGGCCACTAGAGCTGACATATAATTAGGGCCCTACCAAATTCACGGGGAAATATGCTTAATTTTACAGAGCTTGTTTTTATAAATCACAGACCTTTCAAAGAAACTGCCACACTTCAAGCCAAATAACCCTTAATGGTTGTAAGCCTAGAGCCAGGCCTAGATCCAGCGACAGTGGTAGGGTTCATGCTCTGAGTTTCACTCTCCAGGTGGTGTTGTGCCAAATCCATGACCTTTGTTGCCAGATGCGCTCCCTGTCTCTCGTGCAGGCGCAACACCTTTTGCTCGAAAACAAGATAATCCACCTTTTCTTTACTTATATTGACTAGAAGAACTTGCATCTGGCCACAGGGGTGCCAAATTCGGCACAACAGCGGATTACCTCAGTTTTCAAGCAAAATGCGTATTGTACCTGCAACAACACTGAATGCATGTGTTCCCCTCATAGCGCAAATTAACCAGTGAATGTAAGGCACGATGTTTAGCGAATAAAAGATGTCAAATCACTAAGCACAATTACACTAAGTAAATTAGGTAGGGTTCTACATATAAGGTTCACTAGATGGCACAAAGCCAACAAACTGGTTCCAAGATCAACTTGCTTACTTCAGATTCAGATGAGGTTTTAAGGTCAGAACTAACTCCTCTATTGGTGAAATGAAGCCGACCTAAACATGAGCCTGTAAACTGATTGAGCCTCACCACTGGCATCCAGTCTTGAACCAAACCAGTGGGAACTCAATCCAGGAAATTACACGCTGACACAGTTGCAACCCTACACTAATGATGACTTACTAGCTCTCTGCTTGACATTTGCCTGTTCTCACAGCACAAGGAGATTATTCGTTGGCCCTCCCAGCCACCAGCCAGCCATCGTGGTCCCTGCGGTCAACATAAGGCCAAGAGCTGATGCAGAATAGTGCACATTAAGTGGAGGTCAAGCATCTTTTCTGGCTCATAAAATAGCTCTCCCCTACACAGAAATCCAGCACTCGCAAATCCTCGCAGGTCAGAAATCAAACACGAGCTCATTAACTAGACTGATCGCATAATCTAAAACAATGAATATTCACCAGGAGCCAGGAGTGATAATTATACGAGCGACGAAAAGCTAGATAGCTAAAAAATTAATGACATGTGTGGTACAAATGATGAGCAGGACTTTTCCATTCTGCTTTGGCAGACACCCAGTGTGCAACACAAAACACTTCATCTCCAGGCTGTCCAAAGAGGAACTGGCTAAAGCCAAATGTACTCAAAAGATGAAACAATGCTGCAGCCAGAGTATCAACAGAAAACATGTCACACCAATTGTACCAGAGTATCAACAGAGAACACGTCACACCAATTGTACCAGAGTAACAACAGAGAACACGTCACACCAATTCTACCAGAGTATCAACAGAGAACACATCACACCGATTCTAAGAGGAGTATCAACAAAGAACACGTCACACCAATTCTACCAGAGTATCAACAGAGAACACATCACACCGATTCTAAGAGGAGTATCAACAAAGAACACGTCACACCAATTCTGCCAGAGTATCAACAGAGAACACGTCACACCAATTCTACCAGAGTAACAACAGAGAACACGTCACACCAATTCTACCAGAGTATCAACAGAGAACACGTCACACTGATTCTAAGAGGAGTATCAACAGACAACATGTCACACCAATTCTACCAGAGTATCAACAGAGAACACGTCACACCAATTCTACCAGAGTATCAACAGAGAACACTTCACACTGATTCTACCAGAGTTCAAACAGAGAACACGTCACATGATTCTACCAGAGTATCAACAAGAAACGTCACACCAATTCTACAGAGTATAAACAGAGAAACACGTCACCACCGATTCTAAGGAAGGAGTATCAACGAGAACAAGTACAACCAAATTCTCCAGGAGTTATTTCAACAGAGAATGTCAACCAATTCTACCAAGAGTATCAACAGAGAAACACACATGATTCTACCAGAGTATAAAAGAGAACACATCACATGATTCTAAGAGGAGTTACCAACAGAGACATGTCACACCGATTCGAAGGAGTAATCAACAGAGAACACATCACACCAATTCTACCAGAGTATCAACAGAGAACACATCACACTGATTCTACAGAGTATCAAAAAGAAAGAACACGTCACCACTGTTATAAGAGGCGTTGAGTACCAACAGGAACAAGTCAACACCATTTAAGAGTATCCCAACAAGAGAAACACGTCACCACCAATTCTACCAGAATATCAACAGAGAAACACGTCCACCAATTCTAAAAAAAACCAGAGTATCACAGAGAATGTCACAACAATTCTTACAGAGTATCAACAGAGAACACGTCACACCGATTCTAAGAGGAGTATCAAACAGAGAACACATCACACCAATTCTACCAGAGTATCAACAGAGAACACATCCACAATGATTCTACCAGAGTATCAACAGAGAAACACGTCACACCAATTTCTACCAGAAGTATCAAACAGAGAAAATGTCCACACTGATTCTAAGAGGAGTACCAACAGAGAACACATCACACTGATTCTACCAGAGTTCAACAGAGAACAACGTCACACTGTTTCTAAGAGGAGTACCAAACAGAGAACAGACCACCGATCTCAGAGTACAAAAGAGAACACGGAACCAATTTCGACCAGAATATCAACAGAGAAACACGGCCACACCAATTCTCCCCAGAGTATCAAACAGAGAAATGTCACACCAATTCTACCAGGAGTATTCAACAGAGAACACATCACACTGATTCTACCAGAGTATCAAAACAGAGAACAAGCACACTGATTTCTAGGAGGAGTACCAACAGAGAACACGTCACACCGTTCTAAGAGTATCAACAGAGAACAACGTCACACAATTCTCCCAGAAATCCAAACAGAGAACAACGTCACACCAATTCTACCAGAGTATAAACAGAGAAGGTCACACCAATTCTACCAGAGTATCAACAGAGACACGTCCACACCGATTATACGAGGAGTTCAACAGAGAACACATCAACCAATTCTACCAGAGTATCAACAGAAGGAACAAACATCACACTGATGCTACCAGAGTATCAACAGGAGAACACGTTACACTGATTCTAAGAGGAGTGGCCAAACAGAGAACACGTCACACCGTTCTACCAGAGGTATCAACAGAGAACACTTCCACCGATTTACAAGAGTATCAACCAGAGAACAGTCACACGCTTATACCAGAGTATCAACAGAGGAAAACGTCACACAGATTCTAAGATGCGGATCAACAGAGAGAACACGTTACACATTTACAAGAGTTCAACAGAGAACACGTTCACACCAATTCTAACAGAGTATCAACAGAGACGTGTCACACTGTTCTACCAGAGTATCAACCGAGAACACGTTCACCACCGATTCTACCCAGAGTATCAAAGAGAACAGTCACACCAATTTCTAAGAGGAGTATAAACAGAGAACACGTAACAACCAATTCACCCAGAGTATCAACAGAGAACGGTCACACTGATTCTGACAGAGATCAACAGAGAACCGTCACACCGATTCTAAGGGAGATCAACAGAGAACACATCACCACTATTTTTTTCTACCAGAGGATCAAAAAGAGGAACCCAGCAAACCAATTGTACCGAGTAACCACAGAGAACAGTTACACCAATTCTACCAGAGTATAAAAAAGACAAAACATGACACTGTTCTACCAGAGTATCAACAGAGAACGTGTCACAATGATTCTACCAGAGTATCAACAGAGAACACGTCACACCGATTCTACCCCAGAGCTATTCACAGGAGAACACGTCACACCAATTATACCAGAGGTATCAAACAGAGAACATGTAACACGATTCTAAGAGGAGTATCAAACAGGAAACGTCACACTAATTCTAACAGGGGAACACAAGAGAACACTCTTCACCACAAATTCTACCAGAGTATAACAGAGAACATGTCACACCGATTCAAGAGGGTATCAACAGGAGGAAACACATCACACTAATTATACCAGAGTATCAACAGAGAACACTCACACCAATTGTACAGAGAGGAACAAACAGAGAACACGTTACACAAGTCTACCAAAGTATCAACAGACAACATGTCACAACTGATTCTACCAGGTATCAAACAGAGAACAGTCACACCGATTCTACCAGAGTACAACAGAGAACACGTCACACCAATTCTACCAGAGTATCAACAGAAAACATTGTCACACGATTCTAGAGGGTATCAACAGAGAACACGTCACACTAATTCTAACAGGGGGAACACAGAGAACACGTCACACAATTCTACCAGGTATAACAAGAGAACATGTCACACCGATTTCTGACCAGAGTATCAACAGAGAACACGTCCACACCAATTCAAACAGGGGAACAACAGAGAACACGGTCCACCAATTCGAACCAGAGTATCAACAGAGGAATGTCACACCAATTCTAAGGAGGAGTATTCACAGGGAGAAAACGTTAACACCCAATTCTACAGGAGTATCAACAGAAGAACGGTCACACTGATTCTACCAGAAGTATCAACAGAAGAACAGTACACCGATCTAAGAGGAGATCAACAGAAGAACACATCCCACCATTCTACCCAGAGTATCAAACAGAGAACAACACCAACTGATTCTACCAGAGTATCAAGAGAACACGTCACACCGATTCTAAGAGGAGTAATCAACAGCGAACAGTAACACCAATTCTACCAGAGTATCAACAGAGAACGTGTCACACTGATTCTACAGAGTATCAACAGAGAAACACGTCACCACCGTTCTACCAGAGTACAACAGAGAACACGTTCACACCAAATTCTACCAGAGTATCAACAGAGAACATGTTCACACCGATTCTAAGAGGGAGTATCAACAGAGAGAACACGTCACACTAATTCAAAAGGGGAAAAACAAAAGAGAACACGTCACACCGATTCTACCAGCGTATCAAACAGAGAACATGTCCACACCGATTCTAAGAGGAGTTCAACAGGGAACACATCACACTAGTCTACCAGAGGATCAACAGAGAACACGTCACAAAGTGTACCAGAGTAAACAACAGAGAAGAACACGTTACACCAAATTCTACCAGAGGAGTATACAACAGGAAACAATGTCACACTGATTCTACCAGAGTATCAACAAGAGAACAGGTCACAACCGGATTCTACCAGAAGTATCAACAGAGAAACAACGTCACACCAATTCTACCAGGTATCAACAGAGAACATGTTCACACCGATTCTAAAGAGGGATATAACAGAGAACCACGTCACCACTAATTCTAACAGGGAAAACAAAACAGAGAACACGTCACACCAATTCTACAGAGATCAACAGAAGAACATGTCACACCAATTTCTACCAGAGTATCAACAGAGAACATGTCACACCAATTCTAAGAGGGGAGTATTCAACAGAGAACACGAAACACCATTTACCAGAGTATCAACAGAGAAACGGTCACACTGATTCTACCAGAGTATCAAACAGAGAACACGTCACACCGATTCTAAGAGGGAGTATCAACAGAGAACACGTCACACCATTCTACCAGAGTATCAAACAGAGAACAATCACACTGATTTCTACAGAGTATCAACAGAGAACACGTCACACCGATTCTAAGGGAGTTCAACAGAGAACACGTAAACACCAATTCTACCAGAGTATCAACAGAGAACGGGTCACACGAATTCTACCAGAGTACAACAGAGAACACGTCACACCGATTCTTACCAGAGTATCACAGAGAACACGTCACACCAATTCTACCAGAGTATCAACAGAGAACAGTCAACCGATTATAAGGAGGAGTATCAACAGAGAAAAGTCACATAATTCTAACAGGGGAACAACAGAGAACAGTCACACCATTCTACCAGAGTTATAACAGGGGGAAACATGTCCACACGGCTAAGAGGGAGTATCAAACAGAGAACACATCACAATAATTCTACCCAGAGTATCAACAGAGAAAACACGTCACACCAATTGTACCAGAGTAACAACAGAGAACCCGTTACACCAATTCTACCAAGTATCACCGACAACATGGTCACACTGTCACCAGAGTATCAACAGCGGAGAAACAGGTCACACCGATTTACCAGAGTATCAACAGAGGAGAACACGTCACACCAAATTCACCAGAGTATCAACAAGAGAAACATGTCACACAGATCTGAGGAGTATCAACAGAGAAACACGTCCACACTAATTCTAACAGGGGAAGAACAGAGAACACGTCACAACCAATTCTACAGGAGTATCAACAGGAAAATGTCACACCGATTCTAAGAGAGATAAACAGAGAAAACACGTCACACTGATTCTACCAGAGTATCAACAGAGAACACGTCACACCAATTGTACCAGAGTAACAACAGAGAACACGTCACACCAATTGTACCAGAGTAACAACAGAGAACACGTTACACCAATTCTACCAGAGTATCAACAGACAACATGTCACACCGATTCTACCAGAGTATCAACAGAGAACGTCACACTGATTCTACCAGAGTATCAACAGAGAACGTCACACTGATTCTACCAGACTGATAAATAAATAAATAATAATAGTAATTAGTAGTAGTATTTTATAGCCATAATTTTGTATTTTCATTTTTGTTGTCATTTAATCTTATTTCCACTCTCAACTTTACAGCCGCTCTTAATTGTGTTTATAGTACCAGTTTTTTAAATGCATAATTCTATTTATGTGGGTACACCATTTACCCTTTAATTCTTTTAAAACAATTTGAGCTGCATTTATAAATACAAATAAAGATTATTTATACAAATAAAAATTATTATTATTATTAGATGTGTACCAGGAATCAATTCCAAAATGCATAACATAATCAAATACAGAATTAACACCAACAGGAACCAGTGGAACTTGTTCTAGTTCAGGTTCCACCAATTTAAATAACTGAAACACACACTGGAGACTGTATACTTAAATCATTTGAATGTCCAATGACACCACTCCTCTCTTATCACTGTTCCTTTGTCTAATAGAGAGGTTTAGCAGCTATGCAAAAAAAATCTGCATGCAACGCAGCTCAACAGCCGACGTGCCAGTCACAGTCACTGGTTCCTAAAGTCTATCCTTCTTTTTTGGTCAACAAAGTCAATGATGGAAAATGAAAATGTTACTATATTATGTGTATATGGGGTAAAAAACATTATATACTCATTTACATAATACTTAAATTAGTACACATTTATCTACCATATCCCAATGCAGTTCTATTAGATTCAGACCCAGTGAGTGGGAAAGACCTGAAGACATCGTTGTCATGTTCATGAAACCAGGCTGAGACTATTCCTTTGTGACATGACTGCAAGCAAGATTAGAAGATGGGTCAGCTATAGTCATGAAGAGGTGCGCATGGTCAGCAGCAATATTCAAACAGGTTGTGGTGATCATACAGTACAGTGCAAAGGTCCATTAGATTATATATACACCATTGAGTTAGCTGATGAAGTTATGACCATATGTTATTATTTATGTCTCTTTGCTAGAATACAACCAGAAAATACAGTGTTATTTGTATGCAGCATTAAAAAAACATTGAATTCTGTAGGCAATAGTGTCAAGCATTTAGTGTGAACTCTCCTTACACTTCATCTGGCAGCTTCTTCGGGATGTCAAGTTAACCCTTCTACAGTTCGAAGTACCTTGATCAGGAACGGTAGTTTTCGAAGGGCAGCAGCAACTTTTTCACAAGCTGAGCAGGGTGAAAAGTCGAAGACATGCCAAAGCTCACAAACATTGGAATGAAGATTTAAATGACAAATCCAAACCAAATTTCTGGGTCCAATCGTCGACAATATGCTATATATGATCATTATATTGAAAACAACAAATCTAATTGTGGCCTAAGACTGTAGCAGAGTTCAGTATGCTCCCTGCTATCTCATCTGGCTGACAGAATTGGAACCTGATTTGGTTTCCCGCTGTTGTAGCGCATCTTCCTCTGTGCATTCTGAGAAGTTTTTTTTTCTACTCGCCACAGTTGTACAGAGTGTAGGAGTAGTAGATTTTTTTTTTCATAACAGTGCAGTAGAAATCCGTGGACTTTATAGCAGTTAATAGAAATCACGACCAGCATTTATGCAGTGAAAGATGCCCTTAATTACCCTATTAAGCTACACTAGTAGGCTGCCTAACTACCTAGCTGATCGTATACGTTGTCACCGCTTGAGTTTTTCCATCACCTTTATTACGTTACTCTCCCTATAACCCTAGCACAGAGAGCCACAAACCATCATGGTGTGCAGTTGCCAGATTCTCCCGTTCCCTCAGGAACCAGCCGAAGTTGCTCATCACTGGCAGACAGTGTCACATTATGAGCCAGGCTGTCTTACAAGTTATTTATGAGGTTAAAGGACACGAAAGTGAATCCAGACAGTCTGGAGCGTCATCTGTTGTTCCTGACTGCTGAAACTTTGTGTCTGCCAAAAGACGACAGAGCAGCTCTCACCCTGCCTCCTCATGTCATCTGAGGCATCATATCACATACAGGACCAAGACTAACGCTAAACGTCCAGAGGGAGCCATCTGGAAAGTGTCTCCAACAGTCCTGACGGATTTCCCACAGGTTCTGGGTTCAAGTTGGCAGCCTTGCATTTAGTCTTCAGTATAAGTCATCCCAAACCAGCTACTCTAGTAGCAGCACTCCCTCCTTTCCTTGTTTTCAAATGCCACACGCTGGCATAATCCGTTCATCTTCCGTCTCTCAAAAACATGTGGTGCCCAAAATGTCAAATTTGGACTCTCAAACAACTGATATCTCTTGCTCTACTATTCGTCTGGCTGTTCTCTTTTGACAGCAACACTGACATACAGACCTGGTTCACGCAATCTCATCTTAAGTTCTTGAGATGTTTTTTTCTGCTAGGGCTTCACAAAGCATTTATTTCACCTGGAATCTGTGGTGTTGTTGACTAGCGATTTCTCAGACCAAGACTCAAATATGTTTGTCAACTGCAAGACAAAAACTGGAAGCAGCGACAATTCAGGCAATAGAAATCCATACAGCTACACAACACTCATTCATAGCGCCTCCTGCTTTGGTGGGAGTCAGCCTAAGATTGCATGGAACGGAAAAGGCTTGAAAGGTCACAGCATTTATTAAGCTCTGGATTTGTCAGTGCCGGTCCCGCGATTAACACCTAACCAGTCAATTGAGTTGCCGAGACTGATAATCGACACCAACGGAGCACCCAATTTCCGCAAATATGGTCAATTCTGCAAATGAAAACTGCTGACATATGGGAAACTGAATCTAGTTCTGTGAAGAAGTTGTGGTACAGTTTTGCAGATCTGTACGTTCAAATTACAATCTTCATCCCATGAACTATGTTATAAATAGTTTCTTATAACATCATTTACATTTACAGCATTTAGCAGACGCCCTTATCCAAAGCGACTTACAATTGGTACAGTCTTACAATCCAAGCAATTGTGGGTTAACGGTCTTGCTCAAGGACCCAACAGTGGCAGCATGGCAGAGGTGGGATTTGAACCCTGGACCTTCTGGGCCAGAGTCCAGTACCTTAACCGCTAGGCTACCACAGTCCTGTATGTAGTAGAGGCTAACACCACTGGTAGTAGAGGCAATTATCTGTCAGGCATTATCCTGACAATCCACACACACATTTATTCATCCAAACACACTGACCATCCCACAGTGGAAGATTTTGGTAAGCCGATGATCGACTGCCCACTCCACCGTATCACACTCCAGTAGCTCCGATAATGATACCAGCCTGTTTTATTTACATTTCGATCCTTTGTCAGAAAGGGCAAATAAATTGAACTAAAACGCCGGCAGTGGCTTTTTTTTCTTGCAGTGACCTAAGCTTGGCATTAAGTGCTTTCTAAAGGTCTAAGATGAATCCTCACTCTGCTGGGACCTCATTAGGTAGAAGTGCACCAAATTACCTTTTACTAGTAAGTTGCATCACTGCACAAAATAAGGATGTACTGATAACATAGCTCTAAGTACTGGGTCATAAACCCTATACGGTCAAATGTTTAAGGCCATCAAATTAGTGGCTTTGTATAGCAAACTACACTCATTGCTAACATTACATAAAACATACTCAGTATGGCACTTCCATAGGTTTCCACCTCCCTAACAAGCCTTGCCCTCCTAAAGAAATGAAGTCCAAGAGAAATGGATTGCCAACTTTGATAGAGAACGTGGCTGGCTTGCACAAAGCCCTGACCTTAATTCCATGAGACAAGTTTAAGAAGAATTGGAATGCCAACATTCAGAATTTAGTGAAGACTGTTCTAGCAGCAAAGGTGGACAGACTTCATACTAATTTTCTGTATGTATTGGTGTTTATTTTATACCTACAAATTGTAAATGTCTTAGGCCACCACTAGATTAGATATGCCATTGTTTTGGAATGGTGTAATGACCATATATGTCTATTAGAATCCAACCTGAAAATACAGGAAATTTGTAAGCAGTATGAAAAAACAGCTTCTACAGGCTACAGTGCCAAGTATTTAGTGTGACCTCCCCTTACACTCGAGCAATACCAGCATCTGGGAGTTTCACTGGGATGCCAAGTTGATTCATCCACAGTCCAAAGATACTTGACCATGAATTTTTTTTATTGTGGAAGCGTAGCAGCCAATAAACCACTTTTTAGAAGAGCAACAGGGTGATTAAGATATGCTAAAGCTCACAAGGATTGTAATGAAGATCAGTGAAAAAGTGTATTATAGCTCGACGAATCGAAGTTCGAAATTTTTGGGTCCAATCGCCAACAATATGTTATATATGGTTATTATATAACTGCTAAAACAGCAAATCAGATGGTGGCCGAAGACTTTTGCACAGTACTGTAGGTCAAGCTCGGGTCAATAAAATTTAGACACCTGAATAAATATAAATTATTATAAAACTGAGTGTTATAGTCATTTTCCCAATGACTATATAACTACCGAAAAGCTTAACTGCCATCTAAGATAGCATCAAATATCACATTACTTTATATATAGCTATATTACTAGAACTCTAACTGCTGTTGTTAAAGCATCACATTTCCGCAGGCAAATTTGTTTCGAACAGTCCTTCCCAACGGGTGTGTCGAAAATATTCTTATCTACAAAAAAGGGACACTGCAGAAAAAGCACTGATTATAGCTGGCTAACGAGCTGGTGGCAGTTTTACACCATCGACTGTTTCGCTTTGTCAACAAACCTCTGGTTTGACCTGCTGCCTGGTGGACTGCTTGCAGCGTTGTCCAATGTAATGTGTGTCAGTTTATCTTCCATCATCTTCTGTGTACACACAATGGTCAGGCCATACTGGCAAGTTGACCTGTCCTTTTTATAGAAAAGTTTTTTTATAAGCTTCTCACTCCACGCCATTTCTTTAGATGTACCAAACATCGACGGTGCCGCCGAACATTACATGATTGGCTGATTGCGTAGTATCAAGTATCTAACAATTTCCTTATTGCTACTGAGGTTGTGTAATGTTTCATCACCCAAGCCTAGGCTATATCATGACAGCTAAAGTCACCTTTGTTTCATAAATTCCTCAGAGTACAATGTCAGAAAATAAAAAGAGAACAGAACTTCCAAACAGAATTGAAGATTTGTGGCTAAAAACACTTCTTTATGTGATCACCACAAGGTCAGATTGGGCCACCTGAAACAAGTTGAGTCAGGACAGCTCTGAATTACTTCTCCTTTTAGTTTCCTAGTCTAGTCTAGCCATGGTGACCAGAATCAACCCATCCACTTCTTACCAGATCAAACAGTTGTGTGAGAAATTGGAAAATAACTTCAATGTGCTTCATTCCTGCCCTCCAGGACTGATTTTGGGTACCGCTGAGCAAATATCTGAAGGTGGAAACATGAAGAGCATTGGTAGGCAACCTTAGAAAATGACCAGAAGATTGAGAGCACCTTTCAGATCGTCTGCGATAAATCACAAGTTCGCTTAGACAAAACAATGATGGCATAACTCACACGGAGGCCTGCTTTGAATTGGTAATCAAGTGACTGGAGGCTATGAGATGAAAACAAACTCTCTTTTACTTTCCACTCAAACACTTCTGGCACAAACCTTGTTTTGGCTTGCTGTAATTAAAAGAGCATCGTTACGTTAAGACGTGTCATCAGATAGTTCCAGAGGAGAGGACGCGTCATGACAGCATCTGCACGGTCTGCGATTCCATGCCAGAGATAAGAATGCACCATAAGCAGGTGCTGCTCTGTCAGTTCCTCTCAGCTATCAAACATGATGGCAGTGCAGCCAAAAGAACAGATCAGTGAAAGAACAGAACAGGACAAAAGCAACTACAGGTCCAAGGGAGACAAAAGCCACGTAGGTCAGTCACAGGTTCTAGGTTTGTCCTGCAGATCTCAATTTAAAAACTTGTCATAGACCTGTTTTTGTGACATCGCAAAATCTTGAACATGAACAAAACCCTCACTCACTTTCTTATCCGCTTGATCCCTAACAGAGTCACGGAAGATCTGCTGCCTAGCTGGCGACACAGGGCACAAGGTAGGAACAACCATAGACAGGGAGTCAATCCATCACACAAACTAGGGCCACTTTAGAGACACCAATTACTGCTAGAACGTGAGAAATTGGCACTGGTGTACTGCGGTCACATGTATCATCAGACTATGCCTTTTAATCATAATAGTCGACACAAATATATTGATCGGTAACTCATTAAAAAGTAGGGTTTTTTTGCATTTGGCAAATAAAATGGGTCTGATTTATAAGGCAGGCTGTTACTAAGACACACTATCCTACCTACAGTAGGAAACTGGAGATCCAGGCGTTAACGAAAGTCCTAATCCCACTATAGTTTCGGAAGAAATGATCCTGTTTATGCCATTATAAATTTAGAAGAGGAAGATTTTAATGTTAATACTATCAATGAGAAATGTAAAGGGAGAGTTACAGCCTACATCAGTAGCTATGTTGGGATAAGAGCTGGACTTAACAGATCCATGAATGAACCTCTGACCAGCCGTAGATGTTTCATGAAGGATACAGAGTTTAACACCAGCAAACAACGTCTCTGCTTTGTTTTCTCAGCCTTTCTAGCAGAGAATCCAATTCCTTCTTAAGAGCTTCATCTAACAAATTTAAAAACAAATGTTATCATAGGCAATACATTTTATAAACTCACTTCAAATCAATTTCTCCAGCTTTTACTTGTATAATTATAATGTTACTGCTTTGTTACGGCTGCCGTCGTTGCTAGGTTGTGTGTGCATGTGGCAAAGTAATACTTGAAGAGCTTTGGTCAGAGTGCCTTTATCGTGCAATACTGGCACTCCTAGAGCGTCTTTCAGCCAATCAACCATCCAAATACCTGCTCTCCAAAAGCCCCACTATAGGGTACTAACCTTCTTCCCAAACCACTAACACACCAGCTGGAATCAATGGTGTTCTCAATGTCTTCTTACATCCATTTTAGCTCTACAGTACTTGTGTACAAAGTCCTGCCCCTCACCACAGCCAAAGCAGTAGCAAGTTTCTGGCCTACTAACTGTAAGGTTGTGAGCTCAAATCCTGGTTCCCCTAAATGATACACTCAATTGTAATCATGAAGGCATCTTTTTAATGCCATAAACATGAATGTATAGTTGGACGGTAACTGAGCAGTGTATGATAAAATTATATACTGTAGGGACCAAAAGTCTTTGATTCAAGTTGTTACAATATGACCAGTACCGAAAAACGTCGTACTGTATTCAATTCAAGAACGCATTTCTACTAGTGGTCTCAGACTTTCGCCCTCGCTGTATATATTAAAGAGCTTCTCTTCATCCAGCACGGGAAATCTGCACGGTTAGAGAGTCACCGGGCAGGTTGGGTAACAGGCTCATTATTATGGGGGGTTTACAAAGCCCATATATCGACATATCGATCATTAAATCCAGATACACACCGCAAGCGCAGTCAAAACAGACCGGGTGAGCGCCAGCCAGCCAACCAAAAAGCGCAAAGGCTGTGGGTTCATTTTTTACCAACGAGGAATAAATATTTAATAACGTTAAAAACAAACAACAGAAAATCTGAATTCATGAATCAGCCCGTCACAGCAGGACCCACCACAACACAACACCACGCCACGCAGCACCGCACAGCACGGACGCACGTTTGCGCACATGACAAGCAGGGTAAACAAGACAGCTCGATATCGAGTCTACTCTGCTTAAAAGCACCAGATGGTTTAATTGAAGCTAGAAATCGCTCTTTTAAAAGTAGAAACGAGTTGTTTTGACGTTTCAGATTGCTTTCTGTCCGGAACCGAAACCGGGTTTATTTCTGTCGTCAAACGCACCCTGCCCTTAAATTAAACGGATCAGCATGGCTTGGCACTGGGGTTATGTGCCACTAAAAGAAATAAACGAGTAAACAAGCAAACAAAAACAGTCACGGTGGTCATTTAAATAGCTGATTTTAAGATCACTCCGTAAACTTCTTATATCAGGACGAGTAGGCATACTATAGGATGATAACAGTTTCATCCTAATTATTCTAAGAGTTATTATGAGATGACCAAGAGCGAAGGTGTACAACATCAACATCATCTTCAAAACAAACATCAGTAGTAAGAAACATGGTCGGGTGTTAGAACCTGGGACTACAAGCTCCTTCTGGGACCTTATGGCGTCCACTTCAAACGCCAATCCACGCTGCGCCCCTACATTACGCTCCACAAACGCGACTTCCAAATCGGCCAGCAGATTCCACAAAACACACTACGGACTTACTTTTCCTGGATGACATTTTCCTTGATGGCTCCGAGCTGCTGCAGCCTGCAGACGGCCATGTGCCGCTGATGCTGCTCCTTGAGGCACAAGTTTTCCTCGCACAGATCGTGCACTTGGCGCTCCAGGATCTCGATGCGACCCTTCTGCTTCTCCAGCAACTCCTGCTGGGTCTCGATAATGTTGTTGAGCTCCTTCAAGAATTCGGCCGCCTTGCTCGGATTCTCGGTGGCGTTTTCCATATCTCCGTGCGCCAAACGGCCGTCCATCGGGACGCGCCGATCGCCGCCGCCGCAGCGCCTTTCACGCACGGGCTCGGTACCAATCCGCGCCGGTGCGCCCTCGCCGCTCCGCCATCGTTCTAAGTTGGCCGCTGTTGCTTCTCGCGTTGCTCTGAGTGCAGCAGCGCGCCGTCCACAGGCTCTTGCGCTACAGTCTTCTCATCCTCTGGAACGGCGTGGGGATTAACCCTTTAACGTAGGGAACTCCACCAGCCCACTGTGCTTAATGTTCATCCCATCATGTGACCACAAGGCTGGAATCATGAGCATGCAGAGCTCCGCGTCAGGCAATCAGCCATCAAGCAAAAATGTCTGTCAACACTTTTCTTTCGTGTGTCAAAATTAGTGGATATACTCAAATCGTAGTGGGTGTACTATGTACAGGCTACCAATATTATGCACTACTGGTATGATGGTCACCAGCTCTAAATGGTGTTCGTGATTCTATGTAGCCTACCTGTCCTATTGTAAGTAGAACTCCTGTGTTTGTCCCCCTACTACCTGCATATTCTCTCTAACCTATAACTATAGAAACCGGTTCACACCAACTCATTCAGTCTCTGTTTCATCTGGCTGCTCTACGTGTTGTTGGTAATGCTGTCTATTAATGCAGTTTTGGCTTCCGTCATTGGCGTTTCCAGACCCTTTTCAGGGTTGGTCAATAGTAAGGAGTCATTTTTTGTATGTAAGTATATGGTTTAAATATAGTATTTTCAATAGAGTGGGTAGATTAAATACATTGTCCCCTATCCAGAAAGTCACAAGTGTGGGAATAACAGATTACGTTAAAATATACAATTTGTAGGGGTGGGGGGTCGGGTGTCTGGTCTCACTGGGTGATCAGCACCCCTAAAACTCTGACACTAGAATAGCCCCTGGCTTCTGTCAAACAAAAGTATCAGGTCCATCATACCATCCCCCTTCAGTGTTAAGGCTTTTGCCTAGACAGGGTAGTACGAGTACGTTACTGTATTTTCTAGATGTAGAGTGAATTTCCATACATTAAAAAGGTGGTGGCATTAGGGGTGCTGTGTAGATGGTAGCGTTCCACTCTTGTTTTAAGCAGTATCTCTGACGCATTTACGTATCGTTGAGCAGTTTTCTTGTGAAAATAGCCTTTATGTATAGAAAGACTATGTGACTATGGTAAAGTCTGGTCAACATTCATTAAGGCCAATGTCCTGTTTCACAGAACGCAATGTGGACATTAAACAGTGCATATCTGTATTCATATAGCCAACACCCCCATGCAGTTTCAGGCAGTGGCAACAGTCTTTTATTTTAACATAGGCTGGTTCTAATTAAACCAGCCTGAAATGCAGATACCGCTCTGTGCCAGTGTATTGTATCATACACCATCATACAGAACACCTTGACCTTATGCTACCAGTCTAGGCTCGGCTGTCGAAAAAATGGCTGGCTAGCCCAAATTGGGTTATATTTAGTCCTGCCATTTTAGAAAGCATGAACTGATAATGTTTTCAGAGAATGGGCATTGTATGCATATTTCAGCGTTCAGAATAGCGCCTGGCACACATTCGTGCTGGTTATCCCATAGTGGCCTGGTTTCTACTCTATTTCTAATAGCAAAAGTCCACTGCACCATGTCATCGGCTGTCTGATGGTTATAGGGAGAGTTTTCCGCTTCATGAAGCCCTCTTTTGACTGACTACGCAAATGGCGACAGATGTACGCATTTGTAGGAAGGCGAGCCGAAATTCTGCCCTGCTCTTACTACCCGTGTCTGTCATAATGCACACCTCGAAGTCTGTGATCTTAAACACATCAGGATCCAGGGACGATGACAGTGAAGAGGTTAAAGTGGTTCAGCAGATAGCCCGGCTTCCGTCGACGTGTGTATTTTTAGAAGGCTTCCTCAGTTCAGCTTTCATACCAATTCAGCTTCTTCTCTAGATTTATAATGGTACATCGCTGTCAGCAGCTGCCTGATGGCGGGCACGTTTATTTTCTTCTAGGTTTGGATGTGGGGAAATATGTCCAAATCACGAGGCCTTCTTTTGATTGACAGCACACGGGAAATGGATGTACGCAGCTATAGAAAGCTGAACTCAAAACACATTTTCCTATGGTAAGCTTTTTACCAAGGAGCGCTGGTGCTCCTGATTTGAAATTAATAGTGGCACTCAAAACATCCAAGAGCACAGACTCGTTAACAATAACACTTGAATTAACTTTTTTTAAAGTTACCTTATTCATCCAGATTAGGCAGGAATGAAAAATTTCTTCAACCTAAGCATGGGATTAGGAAATGAGCAGAATCTTTCATTTGGGTCTCTTTTTGAGTCTTGGTCCTCCCAAGGTCTCTTCCTTATAACGTTTAGGGAGTTTTTCCTTGCCACTGTCAGCCTAGGCTTGCTCAATTTGGGATTGGCCTTAGATATTAGAAGATAATCTTAAATTGTAAACTTGCTTTGAGAAAATGCTTGTAAAAAGTGCTATTTAAAATAAATCTGATAAAGTGAGGAAATTATCCAACTTTGCTCATTGCACATGTCCCAAGTAGCTTTAATGTATAACAAAGGTACACTGAGGGATCAGTTTCTGAGCCATTATTACTAAAAAATCAATCAATAAATATATAAAACACAATTGTATGTTGTACATAAAAATAATTAGTAATAACTGAAATGTATTTTCATTTTAAAGTTTTGAACCTACACATTGCAGTTTTATGTGGGAGACTTAAAAATAAAACAAAATGCTTGAATGACATTGCACATGTTGTTCTGTGTATCAGCTGTTAAATGTGTATGTAATTAATACTTTCATCTTTTCTAATTTTAATCACTTAATTTATGTCCAGGCACCAGCTAGATGTGCTAAACCACAGATCTCATATAGAAGGACCTATATTTTCCCTCGTTAGTCCTCGTATTAGCTTCTGTGTGCATTTTATCTGTTCCTCTTAGCACATGTTATGATGCTCCTCCAAAAATAAGCCTTAAGGAAAGATTAAAACTTCAAAAAAATGAAAACAATAAAGACTAGAATCCAGACTCATAAAACATAGCTAGCGATCTGTGCTAAGTTAAAACTATTGGGCCTGGTTTAACTGTATATAAAGTGGTGCTTGAAAGTTTGTGAACCCTTTAGAATTTTCTATATTTCTGCATAAATATGACCTGAAACATCATCAGATTTTCACACAAGTCCTAAAAGTAGATAAAGAGAACCCAGTTAAACAAATGAGACAAAAACATTATGTTGCCAGTTTGTCACCGTGTTTACCGTTTTACCTATTCTACCTGTTACCTAATTAATCAGCATATTATGGATATTAATCACCTAATGATTAGCATATTGAACCATTAATTAACATGTTTAATCAGCATATAATTATACGTTTGATTTCAATTGAAGGTCAAGGATGTTTTTGTACATTTTGTGCAGACAGAACTTTGAGACTGTGTACGTGCAGAAAGATGTAGAAGACATGCATTGTCAGCGTGATTGAGTTGATTTGAGGAAGAAGATGTTTTGAACAGTGTCTCCAATCTGTCTGAACAATATGTAATGGAAAAGACCCGACAGCAGGGACGCTGAGTAAGCGGAAAATGGTTACAGGGTCTATGGGCAGCGATTGAATGTGTACAAGAAGCCATTAGGCCAAGGAAAGAGGAAGTGAAACTTGTAGGGTATAAAAGGTGCCTGTTTGAGACAGAATGTTGGAACGCTTGTGGTTGCGCAAGACTTAACCAGATCTGAAAATAAAGAAAGAATGGCCCCCTGTTGGGCGTTTTATTCCCAAAGGGTCAAAAAAGAACCTGCGAGGAGACAAGGGGTCTACCTCAACAATTATCCTTGGTCATTTATATTATCCATTATCCTTGGATTTTTTTCTCCAAGCTGGTGTGCAGGACTGACCAACAGCTTCAGGAAACGTTTAATTGCAGATATAATATTATAACCAAATATGATACTGGTGTCTCAATTGTCTAACTGGGTTCTCTGTATCTACTTTTAGGACTTGTGTGAACATCTGATGATGTTTTAGGTCATATTTATGCAGAAATATAGAAAATT
Organism: Ancistrus triradiatus; assembly: GCA_025084515.1. Classification (NCBI taxonomy): domain Eukaryota; kingdom Metazoa; phylum Chordata; class Actinopteri; order Siluriformes; family Loricariidae; genus Ancistrus; species Ancistrus triradiatus. The sequence continues at coordinate 49,452 of JAJAGP010000175.1, read as the reverse complement.
CTAAAGGGTTCACAAACTTTCAAGCACCACTGTAGGCTACACGACAATTTACATAAGAGCTGCTGATAGATTCTATTCAAATCAAAAACTTTAAATCTATACAGCCGAGGCGAATCGATTCACACTAACGTGCGGTGGCTCTTGGAGCTCACTATGAATGAATTCTAGCTGGTTACAGGCAATAACTGAAGTTGTAAGTTACTTTATATGCGAGAGCACGCATCCCTATAGTGTTGGACTCAGACACCCGATATCTACACCGGAACCTAGATAAACAATACCGAGCCTGCAGCATTTTAGCGTAATGTGCATCGGAAAAACAAAAGAGCAGTGTGATGGAGGTCCTGTCATATGCTGAGCGAGTTTTATATTAAAATCGAGGCATGTTTTATTTCTTTAGGAGGAGATTTGGGGAGAGAATGAATGTAGCAGATGACAGACAAAATGTTTGGAATTCGTCGTTCGTTACTGAATTGAAACTGGGAATTTAACACTATGTAACACAAATGTGTGTACATATGTGCATGTGTACGGTAGAGCGAGACAGAGAGATCCATGTGTTTATATATGTACAATCATTGACAAAAAAGTATCACACCCTGACAGAAATGTCGGATGGCTGCCTTCGTTTGCAGTGGTGTCGTGGACGAGAAACCTGGACTGCTACAGACTGGAACTGACTTTAATGACAAATCCACGTTCTTTTTGGAACCTGACGATGACCAGGTTTGAGTATGGTGGCCTCACGCTGAGCGTGTGGAGTGACACCCTGTCCCAACTGCTGCCATCACATACGGCAGTCGGTCACCCCAGTAGTGATGCAAGGGACACTAACAACTCAGCGATATGTGCAGGACATCATGCAGCCACATGCTGCCTCTCATGGCAAGGCTTCCGACTGGCAATTTTCAGCATGATAATGTTCATCCACAAACAGCACGGGTTTCCCAGGAATGTTTCCGCCAGATTGCAACACTTCCTTGACTTTATCCACAATTGAGCATTTTTGGGACGAGCTGGGATGCAAGATTCGACAACCTATGAGTGTGCAGAATCTACAGACCCAGCTCCAACATGTATGGAAAAATGTGACACAGGATACCATATGGAACCTGTATGCCTCCATGCCCAACCGTATCTCATCGTGTCCGGGCTAGAGGCGGCCCAACAGGGTAACTAGAGCCTCCTTTCAATTCTACAGTTTTCCCCGATAAATTTATCCTTCTGCTCTAATATTGTAATCTCTTAAATATATCATTAATACATTCAAACACAAAGTTTCATTCAATTCCAGCAACTCCAGACACCAAGCGTAGAAGCAAAAATGGTTCAGTGCAGGAGAAAACAGATGCATTTATATAACAAAAGCTGGCTGATAAACCTCTGATGGTTCTCAAGGAGGAGGGGCATGTCCTCAGAGAGGATGGCCGAGAAATTTCAGCCATGCTAACGTTAACTGAAAGATATCGGACACCGCTACTAAAACTGTTTCGTACCAAAAAGTGTGAAAGAGATTCACAACCTATTCAAACAGATTTCTCCATGTGCCAAGTAAGAAGTGGCAATCCATCATGTACATAGAGCACACCAAGTTTGCCGTGTCATGATCATTAGCTTAAATATGTTTTCATGGACCACGCACCAGTGAGCAAACTTTACTGGAATTACAACTGGCTAATGTTATGAAAACTGATGACTTAATGTCCGGAGTCACTGGACGTCTATGGTCCATATGATTCGTTTGCTTCTCATTACGAAACAATTCTTGTCAGCATAATGCTGGTGCAGATGCAGTGATCACCCCCTAGTGGCAATGCTTGAGGATGAGCAAAATTGAACAGAAAAATGAACAAGCTTAAATGAAAACTTTGTTCGTGTCAGAGCGGATTTTATGTAGAGATTGTAATTACCTATTGGAACAAAGCCTAACAAACAAACAAACAAAAAAAATCAATGGGTGAAAACCTACAAACACGTCAATCACAACATTTCTGAGTTTCATACAGAGCGCAAAGCCACGTGATTTCCGCCGATTTTTGTGAAACTTTATCTGATGTTCAGAAGCTTTGCGGGTTTCAAAAAGCCACTGTGCAAGTAATGAGGAAAGGGAGGCGGATAATGTGCATAATGCACATCTCACAGCCTGTGATCTTAAACACATCAGGATCATCCGAGCCCAGGCAAGACGGCAGTGACGAGGATGAAGTGGCTCAGCAGATAGCCTGGTTTCCGTTGACATAAATGTATTTTTAGAAACCTTTGAATTCCCTCAATTCGGCTTTCATACCAAACTCCGAAACCCAGGACTAGACTGTTGCTTTGGGCTTTGGCTTTTAATAAGAGCCACTTTTTTTTTCTTTTAATAAAAACACTTTCATGTATGGCATGCTATTGAAGCTTTGTTCACAACAGATCCCAGAGTGATTAGATAGTCTACATACACTCACAAAAACAGCCTAAATGTGTTTGGGGTTAAAAGGCTCCTTCTTTAGCCGAATCCTAATATGAAACCAGATGCACAAGATCCTGTGAGTGAGAGCTGATATTATGCACGGCATCATGGAGAAAGCTCCTCTCTTTGAAACGAAGCATAAAGCAGAATTTGAGGCTCAACTCCACTCCTTTTTAGAACCTCTGAAAGAGATGCCATTCAAAGCTCCGCTGTCTCAAAGAGATTTGCAATCAGCGCCAAACTTATTGCCACCCTGGGTAAAGACGGGGGGAAAGGGCCATGAAAATGTATTTACTCTTAATGAGAGTAATCTCGCCCTGAAAATATGGAATGATTAATCTACTTAAATGTACTTAGTATCTTTTCGACTCTTCTAAAGTTTGACCGCTATTGCAATGCTAAAAGCTTGGATCTTTGGGCATTTAACCATTTTTCCCTACTGGTGGTCATGGAGTAAAGCTGCCATGTATCCTGAAAGGTTTGTAGGGGCATTGAAAAAAAGCATACTCAATCCACGACCATACTATCCATACTTTGGGGTTAGGTTATTTTCAGTATAACCACCTCTCTTTTATGACAGCCTCTCCTTTGCTCTATTTTTGTCTCATCCAGCACAGAACCTGCTTTTTTTGAGCACATAAAAATCATTAGTCACTTGCTATTGAACACTACCCAATTCCAAACTACATCAGGCAGCAACATCTGAAAATAGATAAGCGGCTACATAGCAGCATACAGTAAATTCACCATAAACAATGTCAAACATCTGCTGAAGTGGTATCAGCTGACACTGCCCTTGAACTCTCCAGCAGCTGAAATGCTTTCACGCCATGTCCTGAATCACAGTAAATGTTCTGGCCGCCTGATGACTGAATCAGGGTTTGACCAAGTTGTGTTCAGACCCCTTAGATCCAGAGAAGTGCAATCTTAACGCTACAGCATTCATTTAAAGTCCATGGCATTGTGCGATTCCACATTCTTGAAAGAAATTTTTAGCCAACTGACCTGTTGCAAGCTCTGGTCTCAACTAGGATGGACATGAATTCCCACAGCGCTATACCCTATTTAGTGGAAAGCCTTCCCATTAGAGTGGAGGGTACTATTGAAGAAACTACACAGATCAACATATATAATACGTATACTGAACTGTGCAAAAGTGTTAGGCCGCCATTAGACTTGTTGTTTTAGCAATCCTATGATGGCCGTATATAACATTCTTGACCACTGGACCCAAAAATTTCAAACTTATGTCATCCCATAATCGTCTTTTCCACTGATCTTCATTCCAATCTTTTTAGCTTTAGCCTATCTTAACCTTGTTCCCCTTCTGAATAAGCTCTTAATCCACCTTCTTCAGACTGTAGATGAGTCAACTTTGCGTCTTGATGAAGCCACCAGATGCTGCTATTATGTGTAAGGGGATGTAACACTAAATACTTGCCACAGTATAATATAGATATATGTTTTTTATGAATGTCTTCAGTTTTTAAATACTTCATACATATTTCCTGTATTTTCTGGCTGTATTCTAATAAAGAGACTGAGAAATAACTACACTGCTCAAAAAAATTAAGGGAACACTCAAATAACACATCCTAGATCTGAATGAATGAAATATTCTCATTGAATACTTTGTTCTGTACAAAGTTGAATGTGCTGACAACAAAATCACACAAAAATCATCAATGGATATCAAATGTATTAACCAATGGAGGCCTGGATTTGGAGTCACACACAAAATTTAAGTGGAAAAACACAGTACAGGCTGATGCAGCTTTGATGTAATGTCCTTAAAAGAAGTCAAAATGAGGCTCAGTATTGTGTGTGGCCTCCACGTGCCTGTATGACCTCCCTACAACGTCTGGGCATGCTCCTGATGAGGTGGCGGATGGTCTCCTGAGGATCTCCCCCAGGACCTGGACTAAACCAGCATCCGTCAACTCCTGGACAGTCTGGGTGCAAACATACGTTGGTGGATGGAGCAAGACATGATGTCCCAGATGTGATCAATCGGATTCAGGTCTGGGGAACGGGCGGGGCAGTCCATAGCTTCAATGCCTTCATCTTGCAGGAACTGCTGACACACTCCAGCCACATGAGGTCTAGCATTGTCCTGCATTAGGAGGAACCCAGGGCCAACCGCACCAGCATATGGTCTCACAAGGGGTCTGAGTATCTCATCTCAGTACCTAATGGCAGTCAGGCTACCTCTGGCGAGCACAAAGAAATGCCATCCCACACCATTACTGACCCACTGCCAAACCAGTCATGCTGAAGGACATTGCAGGCAGCAGATCGCTCTGCACAGCATCTCCAGACTCTGTCACGTCTGTCACATGTGCTCAGTGTGAGCCTGCTTACATCTGTGAAGAGCACAGGGCGCCAGTGGCGAATTTACCAATCCTGGTGTTCTCTGGCAAGTGCCAAGCGTCCTGCACGGTGTTGGGCTGTGAGCACAACCCCCATCTGTGGACGTCGGGCCCTCATACCACACTCATGGAGCCGGTTTCTAACCGTTTGCGCAGACACATGCACGTTTGTGGCCTGCTGGAGATCATTTTGCAGGGCCCTGGCAGTGCTCCTCCTGTTCCTCCTTGCACAAAGGTGGAGGTAGCGGTCCTGCTGCTGGGTTGTTGCCCTCCTACAGCCCTCCTCCACGTCTCCTGGTGTACTGGCCTGTCTCCTGGTAGCGCCTCCAGCCTCTGGACACTACGCTGAAAGACACAGCAAACCTTCTTGCCACAGCTCGCATTGATGTGCCATCATGGATGAGCTGCACTACCTGAGCCACTTGTGTGGGTTGTAGAGTCCGTCTCATGCTACCACGAGTGTGAAAGCACCACCAACATTCAAAAGTGACCAAAACATCAGCCAGAAAGCATAGGTACTGAGAAGTAGTCTGTGGTCCCCACCTGCAGAACCGCTCCTTTATTGAGTGTGTCTGGCTAATTGCCAATAATTTCCACCTGTTGTCTATTCCATTTGCACAACTGCATGTGAAACTGATTGTCAATCAGTGTTGCTTCCTAAGTGGACAGTTTGATTTCACAGAAGTTTGATTTACTTGGAGTTATATTGTGTTGTTTAAGTGTTCCCTTTATTTTGTTGAGCAGTGGATATATCCCTGGGTTACACCCCACTCGACTTACGCCAAACCGCTATTCCTAATAAATATAAAACACAGAACCAAAGTTATAACGCGTAGGTGCAAGACCGTCAGTGTACGTTTGAGGCGGGAAGTTCCTCTGTTGTGAAATGTTCCAATAAGGGAGAAACTCCCACAGACAGTAAGGAATTCTTCCCTTTTTTCATTTTTATAATTTGTTTAATGTTAAGAATTGAGTTACGATGAAAATCAACTTACACCACGCTGTCGAGTCACGCGACTCGATTCACGATTCAGTACACAGTGATTCAGATTCACAACAGCCCTTGGTCAGTACAGATGTCTGCTGTGTTTTTTCTCATGTTTGTCTTAAGTTTTTACATCTTCAGTACTGTATTCTTAGTGCAAATAAGTTTCCATGAGTCCTAAAAAGGTTAGTGCTGACAGCCAGTCGAAAGGAAAACAGGAAATGACGCCTCAAGAACACAGGCTGCAGTGCCCTGAGTGTTTTGTTTTCACTTTTCAATTTCAATCCATTACTCACTAAATTACATTATACATTTCAACACTTTACTATAAAATAGGCTGTAGTTTAATGCAAGTGTTAATGTGTAATAGGCTCAGCTATGATACAGTACAGACTGTATTAAACTCATCAGTTCATGATACATTTAACTTATGATGGACTTGTCGGAACATATCCTCATCATAAATCAGGGAGCACCTGTACAATACAACTCCATTAATGAATATAATGCCTTGTACAGTGTGGGTTTTCTGGGGGTCTGCAACAGATTCATTCAATTTACATTATTGCTAATGGGAAAAATGTTCTCTGTACTCGTCGTTTTCGGGACTCGACGAGCCTTCTGAAACTATCGACAAGAACCGAGATACTACTGTTTTGTTCATTATAAATCTACAATAATGACATTTACATTTACATTGACAGCATTTAGCAGATGCCCTTATCCAGAGCGACTTACAATTGTTACAGTCTTACAATCCAAGCAATTGTGGGTTAAGGGCCTTGCTCAAGGACCCAACAGTGGCAGCTTGGCGGAGGTGGGATTTGGACCCTGGACCTTTGGACACAGGCCCCATGACATGACATGATTTCACAGAACGTATCATGGACATCGGAAGTCATACCAACCTGTACTTAATGTCCATTTAGTTGTTTACTTACAAGATGCATCAAATCATAGTGGAAATGATAAGAATGGAATGGAAATAACACGGCACATGGTCAAGTGAGTGATCTAGCTAGCTAAGGCTAGCTAGCAAGTTCTTGTCAAAGGAAAATGGATCACTCTGTGCAGACTGTTAGAAATGTAGATATTTTCCTTGTAGCTACAAATAACATCAATCTAGGCAAAGGAAGTCTCTAGTCCATCAAGTTATGAACCCTTACAGATTGTTTGAGTACTTTACATTGTTGTGCCTTCAGCTGTTTTGCATGTTTTGAAAGCCCATCTGCATGAGTGTGTGCTAAATGCATAAGCATAAAGTGTAATTAAATCTGTCTTGCTGCGAAAAACGCCTTCAGATTTCGATTTCAATTGTCTTTGAGGGTCTTCTTATGTGTCAAGACTGCAACACTTCGGCAACAACTCCATTTCTGAAGCTTTGAGAGATTTTCCTTTGCACAGACCCTGGAGGTTATTGGTTCTTTCGTTCTCTCTCCCTTGCTCGCTCTCTCTGTCTCTCTCTCTCTCTCTCGTTATTAGGAGAAGCTTAAGAAGTGCTGCTGCTCCCGTCTGTGCTAAATCATTCCATTACTTCACCTGCCTTGTGTGCGTTAGCTGCGGCGTATATCCTTGTCATTTCTCATTTGGAATCCCTTTAACTTTTAATCAGCCATCGCAATGTTAAGTTGGGCTAGAGTGCCATGTCAGCTAGGGCAGTCCACTCAATATATATATTTTTACACATCATGTGACCTGGAGTGCATAGCAGGAAGAAGGATAATGAGGTTCGTAGGCTAATGCTGGTTTTACCTTAGGACTAAAGCTACCACGCAGCAGTCTTAATTGGTATTGTTTTAACAGATCAATTATTCTGACAGACCTTAGGCTTAAGAAAAGAAACATGCATGAATATGTTCAGGCTACAGTCATCAGCCACTTGTGCCCCAGTAAAATGTTCCAGTGCCCCACTAAAATTACAGCAGTACAAGCTCACATCTATCCTGGATTGCTGAGCAGAACTACAGTAGATGCCACGCAAACTTACTCCAGACACTACATTTCCCATAATGCATCTTTCCTAAAGTGCTCTTCTCATAGACATCTGCAAATATTTAAAACAAAAGCAGCCACACTGTATGTTTAATTAATGCATTTAATACAATTCTTTAGTATTTTTAATTTGCTCTTCGTTTCTCATGACCAGCACAGTAACGCCCACTCTAGTGTGAAATCTTAATTAACAATCTATTTAGTGTTTAACAGGCTTATTTTGCACAGTTGTCCCTCTATGACTGATTGCCAAGCAGAGGGGTACAGCTGTGCCCCTCTAAAATCTGTGTGCGCCCCGGTACAACAGAATACTGATATTCAGATCAGGGCCAATGCGTCTAAATATGCATTAGAGTAACCTTTATGTCGAAACCTTGCCTTTCAGAAAACAGCTCAGTGAACAATTTGTTGTTTTTAAGCCTATCTATTGCACCGCTTCTCTTGGGACCAATTATTCTCCATCTCTGCCACTGAACTGTTAGGTACACACGGTAATTTCACCACACGCAACCTCACAGAAGTACGTTTTTATGTCACCTTCAGTTCGAGTCTAGTTGTCATTCCTGAGCTTAATATAGCAAAATCCCCAGACCTGGTGTAACAGGTTTCCCATTAATATGGGAATATGTCGCTTGGTGCTGGAGGGTATGTTGGTCTTTCATCAATGGCACGAAACAACGAATGACGTGAAAGAGGAGAAAGAAAATGTATCAGGTAGTCCTCTGTGAGGCTGAAGGTGTGAAGTTTTCCAGCCCTTACAGGCTGTGGCAAAGCTCAGGGACATTCTTCTTCAACAGGCTCTGCTCGCTCCCATAAGGCATTCTTACAATATATGGTGGCAGGGGAAGATAAAGATAAGGAATTACTGAATAGAGCTCCACCATATGGCTAGTGTTCTCAGGCGCTTATCAGGAGCCTCGATGGCACCGCTGATGTGGCGATCCTTTATGCGCCAAAGAAAAAATAGCTCTCCGATCCAGCATCCATACACACTTTTCTGTTAAAGCTATTTGTCAGACGGAGGTGTTCTGGGACTACATATAAAACTTAGGGTCCATTCTTCATATTAGGCTGCAGACAGGACTCAATTTCAGTAAGTTTTGTTCATGGCAAAGCACTCGAACGTGTCCTCAGTGACATTTATTTGGGCTCTCTGGATTTTAAACCCTTTTCTACACTACACTTTTCGATACTACACTTCCCGGAGTCACCTTGGGTGTTTATGGTGGCAGTAACTTCAGTAGATGGCGCTGCACGTGGATGATCGTGTGATGGAATTCATGGATTGACAAGAGGTGGTACAATGCAAGAAATGTATCGTTCAATGTGTGCAAAAAAATGCAGCTGTTAACGATTATCAAAAAGGACCGATTGCATTTGGGGGTGCCAAAGGCTGTAGTGTGAAGGAAGTAGCCGAATTTGCAGGTGTATGGAAGCATATGCTCATACGGGTCTACCAGCAGAGGCAAAAATCTCAGCCTACAGGACATTTTTGTCAGAATCTGAGGCCAAAAAACAAAACTATTAGATGCGTTTCAGTCACAGATGACTATTTTTATTTTGTCCGGTGAGTATATTTTACACCTGTTTATCCTGTGGTGGAAGAAGTCCAAGGCATTTCCAGGAAATTCATGGGGCACAGACAAACCTGGATCCTGGTTGGGACACCAGTCCATCACTAGCACAGGTGGGTTAGCAAATTAAGCCCTGTCACTACTACTACAAGAGTGCCATTTGTCATTGTGTGAATTGGTACATCCCCCGATTAAGTTCGTTGTGGAAGATCTAGAGCGTAATCAAGAATTCATTGGGAGCAGACCAAGCTCAATTTATTGCAGGGTTACATAAACACATCACCCAATCTTTAGGTTGCAGGCCTAATTCAGGATTAGAACCCAGGCACTAAGGAACTATTGTTTCTCGCAGCTGGATTTTACCACTGAACCACCAAAGTTACTGTATTTGCTTTGTGATCTAATTCTGTTTTCAGTTACTTTTTTCTTATCTTATGTTACTAATAGAAGTTAGTTGTCCTGGTTAAGAAAAAATCAGTCATCCCACTCAGGATCAGTCCTCTTTTATTAGTTACTCGTTGACCTGTAGTACAGATATGCACTGTTTAACGTCCATCCGGTCAACGTCTGTTCGCTTTAACAACCAAAGTCTTAAGAATTATAATAGGAAGAAAATCTGTCCTGTATATCTTATTCACCTCTGAATGACAGAATACTAGTACGAGCGATCCCTGTGTCACCCATTCACAGAAAACAGAATCACAGTCTTGAAAAGCAGAAGACATGGTTTCTTTCTTTTTCGGTAAGTGTTACAAGTTTTATTAAAGATACAACAGTATTGTTATTATATTCTATTGTTGTAGATAACTGTATTGTACAGTACTATATTGTAATTAATACTAATGTTTAAAATTAAAACACTATGTGCAAAGCATCTAAACTACTATATAACTATGGTAATGTCCAGTCAATGTCCTGTTTCACAGAACATAATGTAGACGTTAAACGGTGCACACCTGTATAACTTTCTGTCTCAGATTTAATTTCCATTTTATTATGCCATTTGTCCTTTTTTGAGTTAGCTCACAAAATAGACATGGTTCAAAAGGATTAACTCATTAAATAAAGATATATCTTAAGCCTTGGCAACAAAATGTTCTGACTTTTTTTTTGTCTTAGTTAAGAAGTGGTGAATATTATACTCTCCCCTGTAGGGTATTCCTTTGATTCCACTTTTACTTTGAAATGTCTCACTTGGTCCCTTAGCAAAAGAGCTTTTTCCTCGCTACTTTACTCCATGCTGAACATAAAAGGTGAAGAAACTCCGGCCTTCAATAGCATCCCGTCTAGATGGTGGTAACTCTCTCTCTCAGGCATTTGTGGTATGACTACACCTGCTGATCAGTGTTTTCCAGACTCACCTCCAAAAGTTCTAACTTATAACACCATTTGTCTCAGGTCAAAACTAATTCTCTGTCAATTACATTGGATGTTTATACCATGGCACATTCTACAAAAGCACTGGTCCTAAATGGAGTGGCTCAGTTGAAGACTTTGATCCATTAGTGCGGTTCATTTGAACAAGTGTGAATGCTTGCAATCACAAGTGGATTCCTGGGAACAGGTGGTATTTGCAAAGAATGCTGCAAACACTACTGTACACTCACTGTCCATTTGATCAGTTCCACTTACCATAGAGAAGAACGTTGTAGTTAAGTTTCAATAAGGAAAGTGGAGCTGAAATAAATGTACAATAAGTGCAGAAACAAGGAGCTGTATCTAATAAGGTGATCGATGAGAGTATAATTGGATATAGTAGTTATTAATGAAATGTAATTCTGGTTATGTTAAAAAAAAATACAGATTCTTTCATTGCAAAGGACTGTGGTAGCCTAGCAGATAAGGTACTGGACTATGGACCAGAAGGTCCAAGGTTCAAATCCCACCTCTGCCAAGCTGCCACTGTTGTGTTCTTGAGCAAGACCCTTAACCCACAACTGCTTGGATTGTAAGACTGTACCAATTGTAAGTCGCTCTGGATAAGGGCGTCTGCTAAATGCTGTAAATGTAAAGTACTGAATATCTTATCTAAAAGATTATTGCGTGACCACGGCTTTTCCCCACTATATTTCCCAGCGTTCATCACTCCTGCCACGTGACTCCCAATGTCACGCACTGCCGACTTCCTCATCCGAATGTGAGAGAGAACTGCATATACCATGTATCGCTTGCAGGGAAAATTCTAAATCAGAGTGCAGTTTCTGCTGAATGCGTGGATTTATGGTAATTATCGTATTCACATAGTTAAGTCGAAATATCGGATGTCGAGCCGTCGTAAAACTGGGATTACCGTATTTTCCGGGCTATAAAGCGCGATATCAATGATCGTCTGCTAACGGATCTATTTTCATACATAAAGCGCACCAGGTTATAAGACGCATGAAATGAAACAAAACTCTTAAGTTCCCTCAGAAGCTCAGTTTGGTCTTTACCTGGCGCAGGGCGGCTTCTTGCTTCCTCCACTTCCGTACCATTGATTCGTTAATGTTGAATTCTCTCTCAGCTGCTCTATGTCCATGTTGTACTGCGTGACTGATAGCGTTGTGTTTGAAATCCGCTTCGGAAATGAATGAATGAATGCATGTACCCTAATGCTGAAGCACATACCGTATTACTCCGCGATGCTGCGCACTACGGTTGCCGTAAGCTTCGTAACCTACCAAGGCCGTGCTAAAACATTTTGACAGATTTATGAGCGCCGTGTACCATCTACAATCGGTTCTAGGTCAGAAAGCACAACCAGAATTAATTCATACATTAGACGCATCGCATTTTAAGGTGCACTGTCGATTTTTGAGAAGAAATTAAAGGATTTTAAGGACGCCTTATGGTCCGAAAAATACGGTATCTGTATTTTTGGTTCAATATTAAGAATGCCAATGTGAAGCTAAGAGAACCCAGCGACAAAAATGCGACATTGTACCATTTTCTGGTATAGTAAAGTGAGGATATAGTTATATGTTATTTTGGCGCACTATGTTTATTGCATTGTTACGTCTAACATGGAAGCATGTTTGTCTTATAAGGGCTGAAAACAAATAAGTTCCAAGGGTCCACTGGGTCTATTTTCAAACAACAAAAATCTCTAATGTACATTTACAAGCACAAAATCCTTCTCTCCTTCATACCTAGAGGCAATTTGGTGTTGCCAATCCAGCTCCAAGAATGTTTTTGGGAGGTGGAAGGACCGGAGGTATCCGGACAAAACCCATAGAGAGAGTGTGCCTCCTCCAGGGAGATGTTAATCTGAGGATTACTAAAGATCATACACTAACTGCTACACCACTGTGTCACCGAGCAGAACTCCACAAAGCAGGAGTCCGGACCAGAAATCGAACTTGGACCTCTGGAGCTGAGAGCAAGCAGTTCTCGAGTTCAGCACCGAGTTGTTTGAGGCTTATCTGAATCTTAACCCTCTCTGTATTCCATGGCCTGTCTAAGACATCTGTCAGACATGTCTAGTGCAGAACTCGCATCAGGCACTTGTATATGCATGCGTGTGCAGACTCTTCTGTCTGTGTATTAAAAAAAAATAAATAAAAAATCCATAGACAACATAATTTACTTACATGTACAATAGTGCAATAGTCTTAGGTCACCATTAGATTAGATACACCATCTTATATTGACCATATACACTCACCGAGCAGGAGCTGTTGGAATCAAATGGACCTTTACATGTATGAATGTAACGATGATAAGTGTAAGTGATTACAATAATACAGCAAAAGGATATGTTTATTGGGGAAGACTACAGGGTCGGTATGGTATCCTGTGGCACATTTGCCCACAGATGTTGCAGCTGGGCCTGAGGTTCCTGCACACTCTTAGGTTTCCAAAGTGTCAATGAGTACATCATTATTTCTGTCACTTTATTTGAATACAGCCAGAAAATACAGGATATTTGTATGCAGTCTTGAAAAACTGAAAAAAAAAAAACCCTGAAAAAACAGCTTCTAAAGGACAGTGTCTGAAGGAATGATCTTTTTGGAAGAGTAGCAGCCAAGAAACCACTTTTTTCAAAAGGAGTACAGGGTGAAAAGGCCAATATGTGTGCTGAATCCAAGTTTGAAATGTTTGCATCCAATTGTCGACAATGTCCTATATATGGTCATCATAGCACTGCTAAAACAACAAATCTAATGGTGGCCTAAGACTTTTGCACAGTACTGTACATTATATAATACTGAATACATTTTCCTCCCTTTCTAAAGCCACCTACTCAAGTTCTACATAGGCGACAAAGAGGAATGCCATTGTCTTGAGATAGGAATGAACCCTGAACCAGATTTCTCAGCATTCCTTGTTCCCAAACAATCCGCGATGAAAGCAAATCCTCTTTATCGCTACACGCACAGTATTCAGCACAGTCCATCTGCTGCTGTGTGTAAACAGTTTAATGACTGGAGATCAACCGGCAGCTTATTAGCATACTCGCTGGCTTAAATCAAGCGTGCCTGCCGATTTGGAGCATGTGCTGTGCTCCTTATTCCATACGAGTTATGTGTGTGGGTATTCGGTGGGTTTGTCAGTGGCCCTGCTGTGATCTGGGATCGAAGAGCACCCGGTCTGATTGCTTTCATGTCCCGTGTTTGCCTCATTAGACGCAGGATTATCTCCAGCTCTGGTCTCTACCTCCCAGTGCTCTGCAGCGATTGTGAGCTTCAAGTGATATTATTGGTTATAATCTACAGCCAAGGACATTCAGACTACAGTCATGATGCCAGAATATAGGAAAGGCAGCAGTCATGTCAGATTCGAACTGATAGAGTGAAAACGAATGGACAGCCAAAACACACAATGCAGGAGGATTCCTAATACAGTGGAACGTCGGAATTCGAACGCTTCTTTAGTCAAACTTTATTTGCCCCCAAATTCGAACAAAAATCCAGACATCGAACCCTAATTACATTTACAGCATTTAGCAGACACCCTTATCCAGAGCGACTTACAATTGGTACAGTCTTACAATCCAAGCCATTGTGGGTTAAGGGTCTTGTTCAAGGACCCAACAGTGGCAGCTTGGCAGAGGTGGGATTTCAACCCTGGACCTTCTGGTCCAGAGTCCAGTACCTTAACCGCTAGGCTACCACAGTCCCAGTGTAATTAGAACACTAAATGGTAAATAGGGTGCTGTCTTAATGCAACATGTCAATAATGCAATACGGTCTGCCAATTACCATAAAGCACATTAGAATACATTACGTTATATTACAATATATTATATTAAACAGTGGTACCTCGGTTCTCTACCATCTCAGAACTAGTCAAATTCGGTTCTCGACGCATTTTGACCAGAAAATGTCTTGGTTCCCGTTGTTTGCACTTGCTTAAACTTGCATGATTCATGAGTCAGTACACAGCGATTCAGTAATCCAGATTATTCACAATCTGACAGTAGCCCTGGTTCAGTCTTTTTCCTTATTGTTACATCTACAGTACTGTATTCTTAGTGCAAATAAGTCTTCATGTGTCCTAAAATGGTTAGTAATGACAGCCAAGCGAAAGGTGTTGTTTGTCATGCCATCTCAACATAATTGAATCTGCAAAATCCACCATCTGTACCAGACATACTTTGAATGTGGTAAAAGCTTAACAGCATCCAGTCTCAAATTGAAGAACCGCCAAATAACATCTAGCTATCGTCTAAGGACGTTAACAAGGCAGTAAAGTTTAATGTTCCGCTTCTCCTGTAGAACGCTCCTTGTTTTTTTAATGGCTGGATATTTACAAGAAAGCCAAATCAATTGTCTGCGTTTAACAGTTGGATGGTGTCCCATTATACCGGTATTTTTCAGCGATCTATTTAAAGTGACTGGAGTGGTGTTGGAGATAATGGCCATCTCTGTTTCATTCCTCCAAGTTTAGATGTGTAAAACTCTATAATCTGTTATTCCACCAATTACGCGTCGCCTGTCAAGGCCGACGAGGCAGTTCTGTCTGCAGAATGCAGCGCGTTCCCTCCAGATGGTCAAAAGTAACAGGCACGCTGTTACTGTCTGGGTTGTGCCCTGACAAAAAGTGGTGCTTTCACCTAAGTGGAACACATTAACCTTGACAAAAAACATGCTGCAGTAAGCTGTGGTGTGTCTATGATAACACTATCCATGCTATGTCACTGAGCAAGATAGCAAAAATCTGTGACTCATGTTTTTTCCACTGTATTTTGTAACATAACTACAGGGACCCACTACAGGGCCATTCAGCAACAAGAGCATCAGCAATGCACTGGTGTTGGGTGATGAGGCCTGGTTCCCATTCAGGGTTCCAATTTATCTCAAGGAGTATACTGGGGTTCAGGTTATCAGACCAAACTGTTTGACTAGTTGTGTGTACTTGTGTATGTGTTTTCAGTGCTACAATGGAAAATAAGTATTTGGTCACCCACAAACAAGCAAGACTTCAGGCTCTCACAGACCTGTAACTTCTTCTTTAAGAAGCTCTTCTGTCCACCGATCATGGGAACGGTGAGCAAAAATCCCAGAACTACACGAAGGGACCTGATGATACTTATTTTCTACCATGATTTACAAATAAATTCTTTAAAAATCCTACAATGTGATTTCCTGGATTTTTTTTATCATCTTGTCTCTCATAGTTGAAGTGTAGCTATGATGAAAATTACAGACCTCTCTCATGTTTCTAAGTAGGAGAAATTGCACAATCAGTGGCTGACTAAATACTTTTTTGCCCCACTGTAAATAACGTATACCACTACATAATTCTACAAATAATTGAAAATAGGTTATAAAATAGAAATTAGAGTTTTCAAGATGCAGGAACGAGGTCAGATTTTAGGCGACCCTGGATAAGCGGATAAGACATTGCATGAATGAATGAACGAATGAATGAATGAATGAAGTTCACTCCAAGACATGCTAGAGTCTGGTCTTGAGGCATTAGTGTAGTTATGTAGCTCACAAATCCATGTTTGGCTGAATATATGTGGACGTTATTTTCAATGGGAACATTTGCCCACCTACTTTCAGTGATGTCACCCTTATATATACGCTGTGTTGGGGTAGGGTGCTGGACTGTGGACCGGAACGTCCAGAATACAAACCAGATCTGCCAAGCTGCCACTGGTGGGTCATTAAGCAAGGCCCTTAACCTACAATTTCTAGGACAGTAAGATTGTATCAATTGTAAGTCACTCTGTATCTCTAGGTCCTAATGCTCTTGGAGTCTCATGCTATTATTTAGTATCAGTGATTCAGTCATGGTCTGTTAACAGACTCTGTGCTCTTAACAAGAGCTAACTGCATTTTCTCTTTTCTCTCTGAGCTTGTGTTCCGGTACCAGCTCCAGCCTACACACTAAGATATTTCTCCTCTTCAGCTCCAGCCAATCTGTTCTTCCATCATCAGCTCCAGTTGGTTAATTCTTACATATAACATCTAAGCTGCCCAAGGAGGTTGGATCCCTTTTTGAGTGTTGGTCCTCCAAAGTTTTCTTCCTTATAACATTTATGGAGTTTTTCCTTGCCACTGTTGCCCTAGGCTTGCTCAATTTCGGACTGGCCTTATAAATTAGAAGATGATCCAAGATTGTAAAGTTGCTCTATTGTAAAAAGTGCTATAGAAATAAAGTTGACTTGACTTGACCCTCGTGGCTTCACCTTCCTACAAGTTTTCTGACTGCCATTTACTAAGACTTTCATTACAAAACATCACTTTACGAGGTTAGAGTCACGGTGGTCCAGAGCCTATCCCAGAGCCTAATTCACTGGACACAATTAAAGGTACAGACAGGGCAGGGGCCTTCGTATTGCAGAGTTCAGTAATCCCACGGTTCCCAACCAGAGGAGCACCAAACCTCACAAGGGGTGCGTGAGGCTTTGTTTGCTCTGAGTTTGTCAAACATACTAAACAAGATTAAAATAACACACTTACTGGGGGGAAAAGTCTGTATATAAAATTACTTTTGTTTATTAAGCTTATGTTTGATTTCAGCTAAATGTTCAGCTGTCTTGAAAATGAGCCAAAACAAAAAAAGGGGAAAAGTGTTAAGTGGAGCCAATAAAGACTGGTTATGTTTGGGACTGGGACTGGGACTGTGGTAGCCTAGCGGGTAAGGTACTGGACTATGGACCAGAAGGTCCAGGGTTCAATTCCCACCTTTGCCAAGCTGCCACTGTTGGGTCCTTGAGCAAGGCCCTTAACCCACAATTGCTTGGACCTTGCTCAAAGACCCAACAGTGGCAGCTTGTGAGAGGTAAGATTTGAACCCTGAACCGTCCAAGGTCTACTATTTTAACCACTAAGATACCACAGTCCCCTTATAATGTTGAAAGCCCAGACATGGGCTTCTCTTCAAAGCCAGGTTCTCAAGACTTGCTTTTTCCAGCTGATTCTTACCTCTGAGCTAGAAAAGCTGAGGAAAAAAAATTGTATAGCGCTGTATGTTTTCTACATCAAAATAAAGGTTATGGTTAACAAAAGAGATTTAGTTGTGTAATATGGACAGGTGCTCAAACAGGATTTTAAACTTTTATTTTTTCACCTAAATTAAATGGATTGCCATATTTTAATAATCCAGGGCAAAATTCACCATCCATGCCATTTCATATGAAAAGGTTAAATGGTTGGACAGGGTTAGAATTTAAATAAATAGGCACTGTTAAAAGAAATCTAAGAAATGAACCAGACTGTGTGGTTCTAATACTGTGAGTCTACAGCATTAATACGGTACAGTACATGTAACCAGTCATCAACATGTAGTCCAATACACAGTGCCTGATCACCACCAGGTCCTGTTACTGACAAACATAACCATGTACCTATGATGCTGCAACTGGAACAATTGGTAGCCAATTGGGACCAAGGGGTAAAAAACAGTTTTCAGGACTATGTGAATGCATGCCAATAGGGATAACAGGACAAAACCATTTGACTCAAAGCTCATACAAATCTAACCATTATGCAATATGGATTTTAATTCATTTGACTGTCCCAGGCAACGGAATCCAATTATTGGATTGTATGGCTGCAATAATTCATTCTTATATAATTCCACCCTTACATCGGAACACGAACCTGCATCTTTACCTCATCACCATCTGAACTGGGTAGTACGGTAGAACAAGTAGCAGCAGAGCAGGTCTCCTCGTACAGTAATGTTACAGTAACTGCTCCAGTAGCCTGGCCTGGAACAGGCCAATTAGAGCACATATTAGGAAGAGACATGACTCAGTTTTATGGATGCTGGATTTTCAAGGTGTTATCAGGGTGGCTAGTGTGTCCTCATTACACTCTTAGACCGTCAGTATTCCACTATGCAGCTGATTCCACTGAACCCTGTTCCAAGCTGATAACTGCACTGTTCGAGAGACCATGTTGGGTTTTTCCTAAAGCCTCTGCTGTGTTTATCGCCTTCCCAATTGCAGTGTCAATCAGTCTCTGATTGTTTTTGTTCTTACTAACACTGACGAGTGTCATCTATATCGAGAATATGTCCAGAGCTCAACTGACAAATTGGCTTCTTCTTGGATAACCATTTGGAAATCTCTTTATCTGTCTATCTGTCTATCTATCTATCTATCTAAAACAACAGTGGTGTGAAAAAGTGTTTGCCCCCTTCCTGCAGTGTTTCGGAACAGAACATCAAACCAATTTAAGTATTAGTCGAAGACAAAACAAGTAAACACAAAATGCAGTTTTTAAATGAAGTATGATGTTTATTATTAAGGGAGGAAAAAATCCAAACCTACATGGCCCTGTGTGAAAAAGTGATTGCCCCCCCTTGTTAAAACATAACTTAAGTATGGTTTATCACACCTGAGTTCACTGTCTCTAGCCACACCCAGGCCTGATTATTGCCACACCTGTTCTCAATCAGGACATCACTTAAACAGGACCTGCCTGACAAAGTGAAGGACACCAAAAGATCCTTAAAAGCTACACATCATGCCGAGAGCCAAAGAAATTCAGGAACAATTGAGAAAGAAAGTCATTGAGATCTATCAGTCTAGAAAGGGTTCTAAAGCTTTGGGACTCCAGCGAACCACAGTGAGAGCCATTATCCACAAATGGTGAAGACATGGAACAGTGGTGAAGTTCAAATTCAAACTGACCATCTGTTGTCTGAATTGTTTGGGTGGAATATAACTACTAAATAACTTTTTAACACCCATCTACTAAATGGTGTGTCCAAATAATAACAATTATTACAATTAGTGCTAAAATGAAAACCACAGTTTTTCATAATCGTTCAGCATAATTCCGCATACACGCTACTTCCGACACCACTGGATACAACCCTGTCTTCAGCACTAAACAGATGGAAGCAAATGAACCCCGTAGTCGTGATTCAATGCCATATGTGTTCATTTTACACTGGGGATTTTGCAGAGATCGGCCTGACAAGCACACACATGGCTTTAGCCGCCTCGTAGGGTGCTAATTCCCAAATGTAAAAAACAGCTTTCAAGAATATAACAAGGCTGTAGTAATGAAAGAAAGCTTTTAGACAGATTGGAAGTGACCAATAGGAATAGGGAGGCAAACTGTCCAGGGAAATCACACAAGACACAGTAAACAGGTTCTACTTCTATTAGAAAGGCCACATTTATTTACACCCCGGAGCGGACCTCTCACAGATACTGCCAGACCCTGCTCTTAATTCCCTGTGCTCCGTAGATTTATGAAAAGAGGCTTACGTTAAGAATTCATGAGATGCTCATTTCAGGGTAAGACAAAACAGACAGTTAACTTACACAGTCTTACAATCCAAGTTGTGGGTTAAGGGTCTTGCTTTTATAATACAGTGGCATCTCGGAACTCGTCAAATTCGGTTATTGACATATTTTGACTAGAAACATTTGTATTCTGCATACTTGCTTAAACTTATACGAGTCGAGCCGCGTGACTCGTTTCAGTCGACACGAGCTTGATTCATGATTCGCGAGTCAGTACACAGTGATTCAGATTCACAAAAGCTCTCGCATGTCTCCACTGTGTTTATCATGTTTGTCTTCATTTTTACATCTACAGTACTGCATTCATAGTGCAAATATGTCTCAATGGGTTCTAAAATGATTAGTAATGACATCCAACCAAAAGGAAAACAGGAACTGAATCCTCCAGAACACTGCAGTTGGCTTAGCAGCTATGCTAGCGCCCTGAGTTCACCAAGAGAGTAAGTGTTTTGCTTTTACTTTTCACTTTCAATCCATTACGCACTAAATTACATGAGGTTTTTCATCACTTAAAATAAGCTTTGTGTTAATGATTTTGGCCAGCTGTAGGTTAATGTAAGTGTTAATGTGTAATAGGCTCTACACTATAGATTATATTAAACTCATCAGTTCATGATACATTTAACTTATGATGGATTTGTTGAAAATATCCCCAACATAAATCAGGGAGCACCTGTACAAGCACCTCCATTAATGCATATAATGCCTTATACAGTGTGGATTTTCTGGGGGTCTGGAACGGATTCATTCAATTTACATTATTCCTTATGGGGAATCTCTGCTCAGTATTTAGCGTTTTTGGATCTAGGAAAGAGTTCTGGAATGAATTAACAACGAGAACCGAGGTACCACTGTACTACTATTATTTTATTGACATCTCTTTGACATGAACATTTTTACACAAGTGAAATGGCTCTGTGGTTCAGAGAAGGAGAGGGAACAACAGAAGGCAAAGGAACGTGGAGAGGCAGACTGAAAATACAGGAGCTGCTGCTTGAGGCGCACAAGTGACGGTTGCCAGTGCAAAAAACTGAAGAGAGGGCGAATGAAATGAGGTCGCATTTTATAATAATAATGGAAGCTACCATCATTACAAACAAGCTCGATTTCATTTACTGTCATCTGAGTAAATCACATGAAAAAAATCATGTTCGGTGTCAAAAGGCCTTTAGGCCTCCGCAGCCACCGTGACATTACATTTAGTCATATTTACAGCCTAAGGTGGGATTTGAACCCTGGACCTTTTGGCCCACAGTCTAGTCCCTTAACCACAAAATAAAGAAACAAAATGTATCAAAGAAGCCCTGGATTTCATACTGAATATGCTTTAATACTGACAATATCTCACGGTAAAAAGTAGGTCCACAACGAAGGAGTTGTTGCCATGCAACGGTAACAATTCCCTACCCTGCTCTAACACAGTATGCTACACATGGTTTATATAACACTACCAAGTAACATTGGTTTGAAACACAAAGCCCAAATCAGTGAAGATAAAAGGGAAAAAGGACGAAGGACATGCAAACACGAGTTCACATGAGCTCACAGACACCGAGATTGGCTAGTGGCCGTTTGCTTAACAGGAGACACAGGACTGCCCTCCAATCAGAAAGAAGCACGAGCTCCCCGAGCACTGCGATGGCTTGAAATTCTTATTATAGTGTGAATGCTTATACGTTAGCCCATTTAGGACCCCTGCAAACTACAGTTCAAAAAGCAAGTCTATTATCTACTACTAAAACAGATTCACAATTCTTAAAATGTGACCTCGTAAATTAAAAAAGCATACTCATTACACCACAGTTGGTTCCAAACCCACAATCTGATTGGCTGAGAGATGTTCAAGGAATGCCAATATTGCACGATAATGGTACTCTGACCTCTTATTACTCCTCCACATACACACACCAGCCATAATAAAACACATATCAACCTTCTAATTATACTGTAACTGAATTATAATGATTTAATAAATTCTATTGGCTTTGAAATATTTGGAAGATGAAGCTGTTAATGACCAGACTGACACAGACTTGGATGCGCTCTCAAGCCAGAGAAACAAAGTCAACACAGTAAATCAAATGTCCTGGGCTCTTAACGTATTCACAGCTTGGCTGAAGAGCAACGACACTGAAGTCCGTTAGTACAGCTTCTACGTCATTTTTATGGATCAGTCAGAAATGTAAAGGGAAAGTTTCGCAGCGAGCGGGCGAACACCGCCAAAGAGACGGCAACCGGGAAACAAGGCGGAATACTTGCCCTGCTTTATCGTCTACGCCCTACCGGTTACCAGCTGCCTCCTGACCGCCAATTGCCACCGATCTACAAATCATCAGCTACCAGCTTTTCCTAATACACAGAAAACCGAGATGGACGAGGTCCCAATGCCAACCAATGACGCGACACCTGACTGAGCTCATGAGTGCACTTATATACACGAGCCAGCAGGTGTCGCCAATCGTGCAACCAACGCCAACAAGCGCTCGAGCATGTACAATCACCCCCAAGCATACCCAGACCAACACGAGTCGACGCTGCCCTCAAACATCATAAGACAGGGATCAGCACGACTCCTAACATTTAGAAGCAATAAGTGCGGCATCACAGGCTATTAGCTGTGCCTGAGGGAGAGGAGGCCATTCAGGAGAGCATCCTCCAGCACTGCAACAGCAACCTGTTGCTGCCCTGCGAATGACTGGAATCCTGTAACGCTATAACGAAAAACATACAGACGAAAGAGATTTAAAATTAAAATTCCTTTAAAGCAGTTTGAAGGGCAACGACTGTGCTTTTATTTTAAGGAAATAAGCATGTACTGATACGCTAGCCCACCAAAGTGGTGACCTGAGTTTGAGGTTTGGTCAGATGGCACAAGCAGACACGATTCACTGTGTCCAAGGGAGGGGAAGCCTCTGCAACAGCGACCCCTACCAGCACTAGCATCCTATATAATGTTCTCCATTGGCAGGTGTTGGACTGACCCTGAACACAAAGAGCGGGGTTGAATTAGTATTCGTACTTTCATCACCTTTAGTATGGGGTCTGTGCACTTTCGTACACAGTAATGTGATTTTAATTATCCTTCCTAGTGTAAAACAAAGTAGGTTGTAAAATGGATTAAGGTTTGTAAAAAGGATCCGTAATGTACAGTGACTGCATGTTGATTGTCATGACAAGCTCGAGGCCTGGCTGAAACACATACGCTTTCAAACACAGGCCCACTGATTGGTTTAATACTCTGTAATGATGTTCCTCTGGCATTTCATTAAGTAGAGTGTCTAGGTTTGAGATGCAATCTAATTAAAAGTATGGGCTAGAAGAGCAGCCTTGGATGCTCAAAGAATCTGTTTTGTGCTGATTGGATTTTCCTCCCTGGTCTAACAAAGACACGTGTTCGGCTGAATTATTTGGTAGAAGCCAATCACAAGTGCTTTAGGGCCATAATATGGTGACTCGGATATGCTATGGTAAAAGTAAAGACTAGTAAAGACACAAGTAAACACAAAATGCAGTTTTTAAATGAAGGTGTTTATTATTAAGGGAGAAAAAAATCCAAACCTACATGGCCCTGTGTGAAAAAGTGATTGCCCCCCCTTGTTAAAACATAACTAAACTATGGTTTATCACACCTGAGCTCACTGTCTCTAGCCACACCCAGGCCTGATTATTGCCACACCTGTTCTCAATCAGGACATCACTTAAATAGGACCTGCCTGACAAAGTGAAGTACACCAAAAGATCCTTAAAAGCTACACATCATGCCGAGATCCAAAGAAATTCAGGAACAATTGAGAATCTGGATCTATCAGTGTGGAAAGGGTTATAATTGGGATCTATCAGTCTGGAAAGGGTTATAAAGCCATTTCTAAAGCTTTGGGACTCCAGGAAACCACAGTGAGAGCCATTATCCACAAATGGCGAAAACATGGAACAGTGGTGAACCTTCCCAGAAGTTGCTGGCCGACCAAAATTACCCCAAGAGCGCAGTGACGACTCATCCAAGAGGTCACAAAAGACCCCACAACAACATCCAAAGAACTGCCTCAGTTAAGATCAGTGTTCATGCCTCCACCATAAGAAAGAGACTGGGAAAAAATGGCCTGCATGGCAGAGTTCCACAATGACAACCACTGCTGAGCAAAAAGAACATTAAAGCTCGTCTCGATTTTTCCAGAACACATCTTTATGATCCCCGAGACTTTTGTGAAAACATTCTGTGGACTGACGAGACAAAAGTTGAACTCTTTGGAAGGTGTGTCCCCCATTACATCTGGTGTAACAGTAACACAGCATTTCAGAAAAAGAACATTATAGCAACAGTAACATATGGTGGTGGTAGTGTGATGGTCTGGGGCTGTTTTGCTGCTTCAGGACCTGGAAGACTTGCTGTGATAAATGGAACTATGAATTCCGCTGTCTACCAAAAAATCCTGAAGGAGAATGTCCAGCCATCTGTTGGTGACCTCAAGCTGAAACGAACTTGGGTTCTGCAGCAGGACAATGATCCAAAACACATCAAGTCCACTACGGAATGGCTGAAGAAAAACTAAATGAAGACTTGAGTGGCCTAGTCAAAGTCCTGACCTGAATCCTATTGAGATGCTGTGGCATGACCTTAAAAAGGCCGTTCATCCTGGAAAACCCTCCAATGTGGCTGAATTACAACAATTCTGCAAAGATGAGTGGCCAAAGTTCCTCCACAACGCTGTAAAAGACTCACTGTAAGTTATCACAAACACTTGGTTGCAGTTGTTGCTGATAAGGGTGGCCCAACCAGTTATTAGGTTTAGGGGGCAATCACTTTTTCACACAGCGCCATGTAGGTTTGGATTTTTTTCTCCCTTAATAATAAACACCTTAATTTAAAAACTGCATTTTGTGTTTACTTGTGTTGTCTTTGACTAATATTTAACTGTATATAAGCCCGATGAAATATTTTGTTTGTTAAGGATACACACACACACACACACACACACACATATACACACACGTGTGTCAGATAATTCGATCATGTTATTGTTATGCAATAGACCAACGAGGTCATGTGTAACATCACGGCTATAATTTGGTCACAGGCGCGTGCCGAAGGAGAGTGCCGTAGATAATCACAGTCGTGATATTACTCACGATAACGCACGACCTCTAATGTTCTACTGCTTTTATACAACATTTTGATATCATAATAAAGAAAGAAAATAACTCAAGACGCCCTGAATTCCATACTGAATATGCTTTAATACTGACAAATACCTTCCGCCAAATGAGCTGTTGCTATGCAACAGCACCATTTCCCTACCCTGCCATCACACAGTGCGCTACAACAGGTTTATATAACTCTAACAAGTAACGTTAGTTTGAAACACAAAGTACAAATAAGCTAAGATGAAAGAACAAAAGGACGAAAATTACAAATAAAATGTATTAAGAATTAAACGACGTTATTTGTACCTAAAGAGGAACCTTGTAACTCAAACTTAATTTATTCAAAGTTGGACTCCACTTCAGACACAATATCTTCATAGTCACGATCACAAATAAGGTTAAAAGCTTTCCAATAACAGCAGCAGCAGAAATATCACCATTTAGTATTAATTACAAAAAGTCAATTAAACAAGTGTTTAACAAAATGTTACAAAATGTCAATTTTTAAAAAAGCCTGCTACTTTTCAGCCTGTGGATTCCAGTGTCTGTAGTTTGAACCGAGTAACATGAAAAACTAAAAATTCCACGTCTGACTTGTTTCATTATGGAGCAATTAAGTGAGAAGCAATCTTGTGGCCTCGATAGCACTACCACCAAGCTGGTGGCCCCCTGCTGCTGAGCTCTTTCTCCATGTATGGAATCAATTTGGAATGTGGATATATCCAAGAGTGCCTGAGTCAAAGGTGTCAGTTCTTACAGCAACACCTATGCAGGAATTTATCAGAACAGCTCAGTAATCTGGCTCTTCCCAGTGGTGTCAAGAATCAAGCCAACCATAAGCAATTAAAAGCTTGTGTTAGCACAGTGATAAGGCTGCACAGAGTAGATGAAGAGATGGTGTTGTTGCCTATTAAGTAGATACACGTGTAACGGGTTCTCATGTAACGTTTTGTGTACATGTTCTATGGTTTACATGACTATCATTCTTTGACAAACAAACATCCACTGCTCATAAGACTCTCTCGGTCTCCAGCAGGTAAAAGAAATAAGAAGTAAACTGCAAAACAACAATGAGTGTTTATTATTATACCCAGAGTGGTCACAAGCCAACATCTGGCATCTTACTGCACACCTTAAACAAATCCATAAATCAATTTAGGAGACCGCTTTGTGTTTCATAGGCTTCACGTTCCCTGTCTGAAAGGCTAATAACAGATAACCACCTGTGAAGACGCAGTGAAAAAATGGATGGATGGATCCAGGTGTTACACCACCATTTCTCACCAAACCAAAGCAGCCATCCATGATAAACAATGCAATGAACATGATTACATTCAACTTCTGCTCATGCAAAGTTAATCTGACTTTCTTTATATATCGAATACATAACGATTTAAAAAAAAACCTTTTACATTGTCACTTGGAGTATTTCCCTTGTCGGTTCCTTCAAGTTGCTTTTTTAAAACTATTCAAACACAGCTAAAAATTAACTAAAGGAAGACAGATAATGTAATGGCAACTAAAATCCAGTGCAAACCAGTTAAGCAGACACCTGGCTAATCTTAAGGTTGACTAAAGCCATTAGCTACAGTATGAGCCTACAGTCGAAAACACAGGAGGCACAACTATCAATACAAACCTATTCAGATTTTTTTTAAATGCCTCCAGCTATTCTTGTGCACAGGAGCTTGAAATGAGCAGCTGCTATGTTGATGCTGGCTGATATCTCTTATTCTGGACTCACACTTACAGCAGACCCGGCAGCCGAGACCAAGCCAGGATTGATAGATTGCGCTTATCCGGTGCATGTGAGACACCAGTCCGTCCAGTGAAAGATGAGTTTGTTACTAATAACACACTGGCAAGAAGAATTAGCTTCTTAGAGGAGGTGTACGCTCAGCTCCTGAGTTGGAAATCAATTGGTAGGGATGCAGAGAAGAGTGGCGATGATATTAACAGCCAATTCCTCACTATTTTCAGTAGCCTCAGCACATGCCCATTAGCAACAGTTCTGTGCGCTGGCATGGTACACGTGATCTATCAGAAAGCTGTCTGTGACATAACTGCTATATACAGGCAGGGCCGTGCAATCCTTCCAACTGTTAAGACTGCAGAAGCACCGGAAATGGGAAAGGAGGTCTCTAAATAAAAAAAGTTGGTATTTTCAGCATTTCTTCCACTGACCTGTTTTAACAGAGATGTTAACCCAAACAGTAGTCATCAACTGGCTTCAAAGACGTTCTAAAGTCACCCTGAAGTCATGGGTTAAAGATGAAGAGGTCCAAATGTGTGGTTCTCTTAGTAGTTAGCAAGAGTATGGAAGGCTTGGCTTCAACACGTCTAAAGACCACCAATACTACATGTTATATAAATAGCCAAGGTGCATGTACAGGTACTCTACGTTTTACGATGGTCCAACTTACAATGTTTCGACTTTACAGTGGGAATCCGATAATAAACATAAACACACACTCAGCAGAAACCGCCTTCTGAATTTTGGATTTTCCCGGGCAAGCGAAATGCAGTACGATAGTCTCTCTCACACTGATGAGGAAGTCAGCAGTGCCTGACATAGGGAGTCATGTGAGAAACGTAGTGTGAAAAAGCCATGGTCATGCAATAATTGTTATGTTTTTCACTTTCAATACATTACATGAGATATTCAATCCCAGGGCGAAGGTTTACTCTGAGCGCTCCCATTTCCTCCGACAGTCCAAAGATATGCATTAGGTTAATTGATTACACTAAATTGGCCCAAACCTGAGAGTAAATACACTGCCTGGCCAAAAAAGGTCACCACCTGGATTTAACTAAGCAAATAGTTCAATAGCTAAAAAAAGAGCCTCCCATCAGATAATTACTGCATTGGTGATTACATTTCAGCTGCCAACAAGTTCTTTAACCCTAACTGATGCAGTGAGGAGCTTCTCATTTGTTAAACATGTCTAAAGACACAACTTGTGGTCATGGAAAAGATGTTCATCTGTTTCAGAAGGCTCAAATTGTGAAAGAGTGGTTCAGGGAGCATGAGACATCATTTTAACACATGGATTGGCCACCATAGAGTCCAGACCTGAACCCCACTGAGAATCTTTGGGATGTGCTGGAGAAGGTTTCATGCAGTGGTCCAAATCTCCCATCATCAATACAAGATCTTGGGGAAAAATGAATGCAACTCTGGACAGAAATAAATGTTGTGACACTGCAGAAGCTTGTGGAAATGATGCCACAGTGAATGTGTGCCGTAATCAATGCTAAAGACGGTGAAACAAAATATTAGTGTGAGAGACCTTTTTTTTGGCCAGACAATATATATGACTAGTCTTGGTGAAACCTTGTGTCTGTCTCTGAAATAGCCATCGATACTGATTGCAATGTTTTATCCATTGCTTTTATTCATTACATACGAAAACTGTGGGACTGTGGTAGCCTAGCGGGTAAGGTACTGGACTATGGACCAGAAGGTCCAGGGTTCAAATCCCACCTCTGCCAAGCTGCCACTGTTGGGTCCTTGAGCAAGGCCCTTAACCCACAATTGCTTGGATTGTAAGACTGTATCAGTTGTAAGTCGCTCTGGATAAGGGCGTCTGCTAAATGCTGTAAATGTTAAATGTTAATGTTAAAAATACACGTATAAAATACAATTGTTTGGGTTTCTGGAATGCGTGATTGAAATAAGTACCATTATTTCTTAAGGGGAATTTCAAACTTTGAACAAACTGTTTTTGGTTCAAACTGCCTTCTGGGAACAATTAAGTTGTTCAGAATTTCCACTATACAGTGGGACAAAAAATATTTTAGTCAGCCACTGATTGTGCACGTTTCTCCTACTTAGAAAGATGAGAGAGGTCTGTAATTTTCATCATAGGTACACTTCAACTATGAGAGACAAAATGAGAGACTATGAGAAAAAAAATCCAGGAAATCACATTGTAGGATTTTTAAAGAATTTAATTGTAAATTATGGTGGAAAATAAGTATTTGGTCACCCACAAACAAGCAAGATTTATGGCTTTCACAGACCTGTAACTTCTTCTTTAAGAAGCTCTTCTGTTCCTCCACTCGTTACCTGTATTAATGGCACCCCTCTTTGACCTCGCTATCTGTATAAAAGACACCTGTCCACAGCCTCAAACAGTCCAGACTCCAAACTCAACCATGGCCAAGACCAAAGAGCTGTCGAAGGACACCAGGAAGGAATAAAATTGTAGACCTGCACCAGGCTGGGAAGAGTGAATCTACAATAGGCAAGCAGGTTGGTGTGAATAAATCAACTGTGGGAGCAACTGTAAGAAAATGGAAGACATACAAGACCATTGATAATCTCCCTCGATCTGGGGCTCCACGCAAGATCTCATCCCATGGGGTCAAAATGATCATGAGAACAGTGAGCAAAAATCCCAGAACTACACGGAGAGACCTGATGAATGACCTGCAGAGAGCTGGGACCAAAATAACAAAGGCTACCATCAGTAACACACTACGCAGAGAGGGACTCAGATCCTGCAATGCCAGGTGTGTCCCCCTGCTTAAGCCAGTACATGTCCAGGCCCGTCTGAAGTTTGCCAGAGAGCAAATGGATGATCCAGAAGAGGATTGGGAGAATGTCATGTGAGCAGATGAAACCAAAATAGACCTTTTTGGTAAAAACTCAACTCGTCGTGTTTGGAAGAAACAGCCCCAAAACATCACTGCTCTAGAGGAGATCTGCATGGAGGAATGGGCCAAAACACCAGCTACAGTGTGTGCCAACCTGGTGAAGACTTACAGGAAACGTTTGACCTCTGTCATTGCCAACAAATTTTATGTTGCAAAGTATTGAGTTGAACTTTTGTTATTGACCAAATACTTATTTTCCACCAGAATTTACAATTAAATTCTTTAAAAATCCTACAATGTCATTTCCTGGATTTTTTTTCTCATTTTGTCTGTCATTGTTGAAGTGTACCTATGATGAAAATTTCAGACATTTCTCATCTTTATAAGTAGGAGAACTTTAGTCAGTGGCTGACTAAATACTTTTTTGCCCCACTGTACATGTTTCTGAATGGAAGTGAATCCCAGTTGTCATGCTACAAAATTTGTAGACAGATGAGTGGAGGCTACAATTGACCAACTCCATATTAATGCTTATGCTTGTGGGTGTGATCCTCAGCGAAATCTGATGCCATCCAAAAGGTTTTCTGTGTGTTTGCGTGACCAGATTGACAAGCCTCTGATGTAATCACACACCTGAATCTAAAGAGCCTGAAGAGCACATTGTTTGTATTCCGCTCAGGACCGAGTGCTCATTAGCCGGCGCTCATTCATATCCATGTTGTGTTCGGCGAGCTTGTGTAATGTCGGATTGAACAGTAAAACCCAGCCATGTGAAGCCCAAGTGCCGCATGACGGAGCAAATGGTGTTTCAAGCTCTCTGCTGCACAGGTTGCTCGATCGGATGGGTTTATTTCACGTTCTTGTTTTGGTAAATGGAGGGGTACATTATGTATCCTGCTGTCAGTGTACCGGTTGCTATCTCTCCTCCCGTTGTGTTATGTGCTTGTTTCTTTGGGGGCAACGTCTTTTGGGTTTATACGGGAGACAGCTGCTTTCTCTTTGCATCCTTTATCATTTTATCTGAGCTCAGCTGTTTTTGTAAAGGAGACAGACGCTGCTTGAGGAGAGTCTGCTCTGGTGCTGCAGAGTGCTCCAAGGAAATGTCTACTTTATATAGAAAGCTCCTTTTTCGACTTTATTTCTAAAAGTTGAATACCAAACTGGTTAATATATGATAAAAGTGATGACAACCTTTCCCTTGAAAAAAAATCTTACCATGATCATTTGTAAACGATATTCAAGATGACAAGTTTGCCTCTCTGATGTCGGTAAGTTCTCGGTGGCAGATGGACGTGCCCGTGATGCTCTGTGACTGTGGGCACATCTCTCTGTATGGGCCATTGTTTGAGCAGGCTGAGGGTTGTGTGTCATTCTGAAACAACAGAAGGCACTTGAGTTTGGGGATTGGTACAGACGGCCAGAGACAGGAGGACTTCTAATGATGGTGACAAAACCTTGGGGTTTTTCCAACTGCCACTGCTCAGCTCCTAATGACACAATCTGGGTGGGACTCGACTGTGATGTTCAATGAAAGGAACTGGCCATTTTATGAGCTACAGCTAATAAATTGAGGTACTTTGTACTAGGAGGACGATCACTGACTGTAGCCCTGTAATCTCATTAATCAATGGAAGGTGACCATTTAAAAATAACATTGATCAGTTACAGCTGAATGCACAATGGCTTAGACGATACATTTTAGATATCCCAGTAGTGTTCTGTAAGGTCTCGGGTTACATCACTATTCAACGATAACTTTATACAGATGTAACGTTTAACATCCAGCCGATCAACGTCCGTTCGTTTTAACAGCCGATGTCTTAAGAGCTATGATAGGAAATAAAAATGTCTTACATGCATCTAATTCATGTCTGAATGACAGGTAACTTGTACAAGTAAGCTGTTGCAACACCTGCTCGCAGAGAAGAGAATTGCAGTCTTGAAAAACAGAAAAAAACATCATATGGTGGTACCTCGGTTCTCGACCACCTCGGAACTCGTCGAATTTGGTTCTCGGTTTTAGCTGAAATTCGGCTCAGGTTCACAATAGCATTTGGTCAGTGAAGATCTGCACTGTGTCTATCTTTTTTCATGTTTTTTACATCTACAGTACTGTAATCTTAGTGCAAATAATTCTCCATGAGTCCTAAAAAGGTTAGTGATTACAGCCAACCAAAAGGAGTCCTCCGAATCACTTAGCTGAGCAGTTAGCATTAGCAGCTAGAGCCCTGAGTTCAAGAAGAGCAAGTGTTTTGCTTATACTTTTCACTTTTAATCCATTACTCACTAAATTATATTAGATTTTCAACATGTTATTATAAATTAAGCTTTGTGTTAATGATTTTGGCCTGTAAGTGTTAATGTGTAATAGGCTCCGCTATGATACAGTACAGACCATATTAAACTTATCAGTTCATGATATATTTAACTTATGATGGATTTGTCTGATCATATCCCCATCATAAATCAGGGAGCACCTGTATAATACACCTCTATTACTGCATATAATGCCTTATACAGTGTTGGTTTTCTGGGGGTCTGGAACAGATTCATTCATTTTACATTCTTTTCATTATTATGAAAAGCTCTGTATATTGTTCTCCCTTTTCATATTCTGTCACACATTTCTGCAATTAATACAGCCCACATTTAGGATTTTTACTAGATTTAAGTTTCACGATTAAAAATCTCCTGTAGAAATGCATTGACAGCAATCTCCACGGAATTATGGGGAAAGATTCAAAATCAGATACACTCCTCTTCAATTTGTGCCAGACATGTATGCATTTGACAAAGCTTAGGGTTTCTAAAACATATGAGGATATGGATCTGATGTCAGCAGGCAAGCTACATCATTAATTCATATGGTCTGGCAACATCAGTCATTATATAATTACTGGTTGGATATTTTTGATACAATTTCAAATATAGTTCAGATACATATTAGTCCAGACCCCATTACTGCTATTTTTGGTGTTCTACCTGAAGACATCTCTCTTTCCAGATTTAAATTAGACTTCATTGCTTTTGTGCCTCTCTTACCTAGATGTCTCATCCTCTTTAAATGGAAATCGCCAGTACCTTCCACGCATCATGCTTGCATTAGACACATTTATCGCACACGAAGGTTTAAAAAAATCAGATGCACATTAAGAAGTTCCACTAATTTATTTAATAAGATGGGACCGTTTCTAGTGCATGCTTTTTTTCCATTTACTAAGCAACATTTATCCAAGCAACACACAAGCACCAAGATAGTAACTTGCTGCATCCACAGATTTTCATTTACAGCGTTTACATTTACAGCATTTAGCAGACGCCCTTATCCAGAGCGACTTACAGTTGGTACAGTCTTACAATCCAAGCAATTGTGAGTTAAGAGTCTTGCTCAAGGACCCAACAGTGGCAGCTTGGCAGAGGTGGGATTTGAACCCTGGACCTTCTGGTCCAGAGTCCAGTACCTTAACCGCTAGGCTACCCTAGTCCTAAAAGCTGATACAATCTTACAATCCAAGCAATTGCAGGTTAAGGGCTTGCTCAAGGACCCAACAGTGGTAGGTTGGCAGAGGTGGGATTTGAACCCTGGACCTTCTGGTAAGAAACCAGTAGCTTAACCGGTAGGCCACCACAGATGCATAGCACGACATACACTACATACACGTTGCACACTTAATTTTTTCGGCTTCTTTGTGCTTTTTTTTGAATATGTTGACTAATATCGTCGCGATTTCCATGCGAAATTAAACTCAGCTCCACATGTCTGGCAAACCACTTCCAGCGTATGTTTTCTCAGAAATGTACATTCCTTTTGCAGCTGGTCATTAAGCGGACTTCAGCTATAGGAAGCGAGGGCATTATAGTGAGCTATAGTGAGATTCACGTTGGTGAAGGGCGGCTGATAATTGGTTAAATTCTATTCATTAACAAATTCAATAAACGTGAATGGCCATTTTGTAGTTAGACGTGTACAGTAACTTGTGAAATATTTGGTGTGTTCTTTTTGAACAAACGCAAGCGTTTGGGGTGATGATTCTGTGGACTGGACTGTGGTGGCATAGGTACTGGACTTTGGACCAGAAGGTCCAGGGTTCAAATCCTGCCTCTGCCAAGCTGTTGGGTCCTTAAGCAAGGCCCTTAACCCACAATTGCTTGGATTGTAAGACTGTATAAGTTGTAAGGATAAGGGCGTCTGCTAAATGCTGTAAATGTAAATGATTCTCTGCCAAT
The DNA here is from genome assembly GCA_025084515.1 of Ancistrus triradiatus. Taxonomy (NCBI): domain Eukaryota; kingdom Metazoa; phylum Chordata; class Actinopteri; order Siluriformes; family Loricariidae; genus Ancistrus; species Ancistrus triradiatus. The sequence continues at coordinate 15,416 of JAJAGP010000175.1, read as the reverse complement.
GTGTCTCACAGTATAAATTTGTCATTTTCTTTGACATACGAAACAAATGTACAAATGCACACCAAGACAAGAACTGACATACAGGACTGTCCCAGGAAAATCTGGACGTCTGTTCACCCTATATATAGGGCAGGTTTTATTTCCTATGACAATTCTTAAGATGTCGGCCATTAAAGTGAACACAAAAGGTCCTTATCTATATTTCCGCCATAATTCTCAAGTGGCAGAAGGGAGGTTTATTAGAAATATTACTTATGTGAGAAGCAACTAAAAAGAAGCACTATAGTACCATAATTGAATTCATTCATTCATCTCAAATGAACCTGGTATGAGGGTTAATGAACCTGCTATTGGTCACAGTTGGTGGTACAATCCATACCGTTGGCCCTCTTCAGAGAACAAACACAAAAATACAATCACAATCCATCACAATACTAATACATAGGCAACTCATTCTCAGTGTATCACCTACGTCCAGTCATTATTTATGTATAGTAATAGAGGCCCTAATGACAAGAGGAACACATTCTCCTCTCTTGCTATTTTACTGCAGCAAAGTGTAAACAAGTGTGATAAATAATAGAAAGTGAGCTTTTAAAACATTAATGTAATAGCAGAGCAGTGTCAGGTCGATGGAGCCTAATCCTCAGCTCTAGTTCCTCTGTTTATACAGAGATCGCGACAGCATCCCTACACCAGAATGGGATTTGACTGCAGAGAGCACAGCTTCACAAATCCAAATAATCTGTATACTGTTTGCAACCATGAACCAAATACTCTCCCTCTGCTCCGAAGAGACCCAGCCATGCTTAACCCTCATGATCCGTTAAGATCTATACATCCTTATTGTTCGGTCTCTAGGAGACTCCGGTGCTGTGTGTATAACAATATCAATGATAATGAGAAGGAATAATGCATCTTGTAGCTGCTGAGCAGACTTGCATAGCAGTGAGGCGGCCTTTCGGTTCTTTTTTGACGTGCACATGAACAGCTCAAGTCAAGATCTGGGGCCATCAAGATTCTTAGTGAAGAGTAGCTCCTAGTGACGAAATTCTGAGAAATATCTTAGAACTGTGGGCGTTTCCCTCTCAAAGGTAGAAGTTGATCCTAGCAAAGATAAAAGTTATTCACAAAGCATCTTAACCCCTAAAAGAGCTCCTAAGGTGAAAAACTGGTAGGAGTAGGAAGGCTTAGGAGTCATCGGAAAGACGACGAGGCAGAAGAAACCTTCTCAAAACACCGAATAACAGCGAGTTAATTAAACGCTACTGAAAAGATGGTGCAGGAATAATGTTTGTGGTTGAACTTATTAGCGATTCACTCACATCTCCTACCCAGCGCAACAATGCTGTAACGCCCAAAATGTACACCACATATGAACCACCAGAACGCGGCAGCAATCACACCTGAAAAGAGCGTAGCCGCATTTCCTCCAGTTCATGCTACCCAATAGATTAAGTAGGCTACAAAAATGATTAGCAATGTAAATAAACTGTCAACAAAATAAAGCGATTCATGTAAAATACGCAGAAATAGCCCACACCTCTTACTTCCAACTCTTGTAATAGGCTATACAGTATATCCCTAATTAAGAGTGTGTTTTTGTGGGTGTATTGTGCGAGAGAGGTGGATTGAGTGACGGGGGTGACAACCAATCACAGTCTTCGACAGAATGCATCATTCCTAGCAACGTCTCAACCCCGACTCCTCATTGAGATAAACGTTTTTGTGTTCTCCTTGCTCTCAGATAGCTTCTAAATCACTCTTAAGTTAGCTTATGTGCAAAGAATCTCTGTGACTATAGCAATGTCCAGTCAACGTCCATTTCGGGCAATCACGGAACGTTAAACGGCGAATGCCTGTACTAGTTTATTGTTTACAAAAGTCTATGTTCTTAGAATTTATTTATTTCAAGTATAGATTCGTCCATCTATTATTGTAAATATATCCTGCAAGCTATGCTTAATGGCCATAGTTGTTAATCTGGTACAACTACAGTGCTATGCCATTGGTTAGCCATTCAGCTGTATCGAGTGCTTAATTAAAATTCATCTTTAAAAAAAATGGAATCGACAGAACTGTTCACCCTCTGTCACTGTTGCACAGTAATAGATTAATCCTGTCTCATTGGAACATGATAATGGCAGAAGGCCTTTGGCAAAGATACATCTAGTCAATAACACCCAAACACATCCACGTAAATCGATCTGACTGGCTGTTGAGTTTGATGATCTGAATATATCCATAAAGACTGGATTTCTGCTTTGCCCATTTACCCGTCAAGAAAAATATCTTTTTCAAGGCTGAAGACAGTGATTTGCACAATCTCTTACACTTGTAAGCAAGAACATGTACTGTAATTGAATAACACATGCCACTGTAGCCTGCTTACTTTTATTAGTAATATCAACTTATTAACCAAAATCTGTTTGAACTCATAGCTACAGTTTACTTACAATAATTAGCTTAATGTGAATAGTTACAAATTAGAGTACCTAAACAACATATTCCTCTTTTTAATCTTGACTGCTATTTATTAATCCAAGTATGTTGGATGAAGCTGCCATTTGTTTCCCCATTCTGAAAATTTCCACAAAAAAGAGCAAATTACTCTTTGTTTATTCAATTACTTAGGTTTCAGAAACCATTTATACACATATGGGCTGCAGTGAATCTGAAGACCATGTTAGGAATATCAGGCATTAGGCAGAAATGCAAAAACTTTGGCACATCTAGTGAAATGACATGTTTGGTCAAAATTTAAATTCAAGACCCAAGACTTTTATTATCATGTGCACAAAGTAAAACAGGCGTTACAGTGTACAATGAAATTCTTACTTTGCTAATCCTCCTTTCACAGATTATTTACAGTGGGGCAAAAGAGTATTTAGTCAGCCACTGATTGTACAAGTTCTCCGACTTAGAAAGATGAGAGAGGTCTGTAATTTTCATCATAGCTACACTTCAACTATGAGAGACTAAATGAGAAGAAAAAAATCCAGGAAATCGCATTGAAGGATTTGTAAAGAATTTCATTGTAAATCATGGTGGAAAATAAGTATTTGGTCACCCACAAACAAGCAAGATTTCTGGCTCTCACAGACCTGTACCTTCTTCTTTAAGAAGCTCTTCTGTCCTCCACTGGATACTTGTATTAATGGAACCTATTTGACCTCGTTATCTGTATAAAAGACACCTGTTCACAGCCTCAAACAGTCAGACTCCAAACTCAACCATGGCCAAGACCAAAGAGCTGTTGAAGGACACCAGGAAGAAAATTGTAGACCTGCACCAGGCTAGGAAGAGTGAATCTACAATAGGCAAGCAGGTTGGTGTGAATAAATCAACTGTGGGAGCAATTGTAAGAAAATGGAAGACATACAAGACTATTGAAAATCTCACTCGATCTGGGGCTCCACGCAAGATCTCATCCCGTGGGGTCAAAATGATCATGAGAACGGTGAGCAAAAATCCCAGAACTACACGGAGGAACCTGATGAATGACCTGCAGAGAGCTGGGACCAAAGTAACAAAGACTACCATCAGTAACACACTACGCCGAGAAGGACTCAGATCCTGCAGTGCCAGGCGTGTCCTCCTGCTTAAGCCAGTACATGTCCAGGCCCGTTCAAAGTTTGCCAGAGAGCATATGGATGATCCACAAGAGGACTGAGAGAATATCATGTGGTCAGATGAAACCAAAAGAGAAATTTTGGTAAAAACTCAACTCAACTACTCCCTGGTTGGGAGGAAGAAGAATGCTGAGTTGCGGCATACCTACTGTGAAGCATGGGGGTGGAAACATCAATGCTTTGGGGCTGTTTTTCTGCAAAGGGGAACAGGAAACGACTGATCCGTGTTAAGGGAAGAATGAACGGGGCATGTATCGTGAGATTTTAAGCCAAAACCCTCCTTCCATCAGTTGAGAGCATTAAAGATGGAGCGTGGCTGGGTCTTCCAGCATGACAATGATCCCAAACACACCACTCGGGCAACGAAGGAGTTGAGAGTTGAAAGTCCGTGTTGCCCCAAAACATCACTGCGCTAGAGGAGATCTGCATGGAGGAATGGGCCAAAATACCAGCTACAGTGTGTGCCAACCTGGTGAAGACTTACATGAAATGTTTGACCTCTGTCATTGCCAACAAAGGTTATGTTACAAAGTATTGAGCTGACACAAATTTATTGACCTAATACTTATTTTCCACCATAATTTACAATTAAATTCTTTTAAAATCCTACAATGTGATTTCCTGGATGTTTTTTCTCATTTTGTCTCTCATAGTTGAAGTGTAGCTATGATGAAGATTACAGACCTCTCTCATCTTTCTAAGTCGGAGAACTTGCACAATCAGTGGCTGACTAAATACTTTTTTGCCCAACTGTACATTTAAACAAGATTACAATTTATAGTGAAAATAAATTTAACTGTACAGTATTTGTGCAAATCTGCATAGATTACTCTTCAAGAGAATTATACAATGAGAAGAGGTAGTGAAATGTTCAGATTTTGTGCAAATAGCAAGCACAGCAAACACAGTAAACACTCTGTTATAAAGTGCATTATTGAAAATGACAGTAGAATTATAAATAGTGTGTGTTGATCAGAGTTCAGACAGATAGGGTAGGAGGGAGTGTGTGGAGGTCGTTCACAAGCCTGATGGCGTGTGGATAGAAACTGTTTGTCAGTCTTGTTGTCTGTGACTTCACACTCCTGTAGCATCTGCCTGATTTTAAAAGTGTGAAGAGACTGTGTTGAGGGTGTGTATTGTCCTTCATTATGCTAATTGCTCTCTTGATGACCCTGGTGTGGTAAATGTCCTGGAGTGAAGGAAAGGCTGCTGAGATGGACTTGATGGATTTGATTACTCGTTGGAGAGCCTTTCTGTCCTGAGCAGTGCAGTTTCCATACCAGACTGTGATGGAGCTGGTAAGGACACAATCGATCGAACTTCTGTAGAAGTTTGAGTATTTTGGTTGGCATGCCAAATTTCCTCAGCCGTCTAAGAAAGTACAGTCGCTGCTGGGACTTTCTGATTACCTGGCATGTGTTCTGAGACCAGGTGAGATCCTCACTGATGTGGATGCCAAGTAATTTGAAGGTTTTCTCCCTCTCTTGTAATGTTGTCATGACACCAGGCCACCGAATCTGCAACCTCCCTCCTGTATGCTCTCTCATCCCCACCAGTAATCAGTCCCATAACTGTGGTATCATCCACAAACTTGATGATGCTGGTGTTGCTCTGGGAGGTCACACAGTCAGGTGTCAAGAGTGTGTACAGCTGGGGACTCAGTACGCAGGCCTGGAGCTCTGTGTTGGACGTACGATTCCCAATTCTACTAGGGTCTACTAGAGTGACTAGGGTCTGTCTGAAAGTTCAGCATCCAGTTACATAGGGAAGGTGTCAGTCCAAGGGTGACGAGCTTCTCAGAGAGTTTGAGTGGGATTACTGTGTTGAATGCTGAGTTGTAGTCAATAAACAGCATTCTGACGTAGGTGTCCTTGCCCTCTAAGTGTGTGAGGGCTGTGTGAATGGACCATCATCAGTGGACCTATTGTGATGCTATGCAAACTGGAGATGATCCAAGACAGTGTCTGGAATGGTCCCTTTGATGTGATTCATGACTATCCTTTCAAAACACTTCATCACAATTGAAGTGAGTGCAATGGGACGATAGTAATACTAAACTCACAAGTAATCCTAAATGTTTCACCACTCACCTAAGGACCATTTATACGCCTGACTGATGCTCCAAGACTGCAGGAACTACTATGAATCCACCTTTAAGCTTCTGATTTTTGAAGCGTTGTGCCACTTGCAAAATATTATCATATAGCGTTATATACTGTATGTAGTTCCCCTGAACTCCACGCCATCCTTCACACTGTGATTCGCCTCACAACTCTGCTGCTGTCAATGCTCTTTGACTGTTGTCATGGAAACTGAACAACTGGGCTGCTAGCTTCTCTCCAGCGAGCTTTTTGGAGAACAACAGATGTTCCCGAGCCACGTGCCGCATCCGTCTCCCACTAAGCAACCGTGTTCAAAATGAAAAAGATTTTATGAATGGGGAAGATGAAAAGCAGAGGCTTAGTGTCCTTGGCTTGTGGCAACGTGAAGTGGGGTGTTAGTTTTTATTACTGGAATCTGGATTTCAAATCTTACCTGCCTGGCTAACCTGCAAGGTCAGGTGTTACACAATAGCATTACTGTCTGTGTGACAGAGACTCCTACCTATCCCTTTGATGGACCGGTATACCATCCAGGGTAGGCTTACACCTGTGCCCTTTATCCGTCCCAGATCAGGGTTCAAATGCATGTCTTTTGGTTATTGAGAAAAACTAATTTGAAATTGGGAGGCTTTGTATGGTCTCAGCCTCAGGTTGTTGGAAACTTCAAAACTTCAAAATGGCTTCAATAATTTTCCTGCTGTTTTATTTATTTTTATACACATGTGGACAAAATTGTTGGTAGCCCTCAGTTAATGAAAGAAAAACCCACAATGGTAACAGAAATAACTTTAATCTGACAAAAGTAATAATAAATACAAAGTCTATGAAAATGAACAAATGAAAGTCAGACATTGCTGTCAGTGAGACTTCTGCACCTCTCAGCAGGTATTTTGGCCCACTCCTCATGAGCAAACTGCTCCAGACGGCATGTTTCAGCTCCTTCCACAGATGCTCAATAGGATTTAGGTCAGGGCTCATAGAAGCCACTTCAGAACAGTCCAGTGTTTCCTCTTAGCCATTCTTGGGTGTTTTTAGATGTGAGTTTTGGCTCATTATCCTGCTGCAAGACCTGCGACTGAGACCAAGCTTTCTGGCACTGGGCAGCACATTTCCCTCTAGAATTCCTTGATAGTCTTGAGACTTCATTATTCCAGACACCCTGTGCCAGATGCAGCAAAGCAGCCCCAGAACATAACAGAGCCTTCTCCATGATTCACAGTTGGGACAGTGATCTCTTCTTGATATGCTTCATTTTTCCGTCTGTGAACATAGAGCTAATGTGCCTTGCCAAAAAGTTCCATTTTTGTCTCACCTGTCCATAGGACATTCTCCCAGAAGCTTTGTGGCTTATCAACATGTAGTTTGGCAAATTCCAGTCTGGCTTTTTTATGTTTTGTTTTCAACAATGGTGTCCTCTTTGGTCGTCTCCCATTAAGTCCACTTTGGCTCAAACATCTACGGATGGTGCGATCTGACACTGATGTTCCTTGAGCTTGAAGTTCACCTTTAATCTCTTTAGAAGTTTTTCTTGGCTCTTCTGTTACCACTCGTATTATCCATCTCTTTGATTTGTCATCAATTTTCCTTTTGCATCCCCGTCCAGAGAGGTTGGCTACAGTCCCATGGGTCTTACATTTCTGAATAATATATGCAACTGTAGTCACAGGAACATCAAGTTGCTTGGAGATGGTGTTATAACCTTTACCTTTAACATGCTTGTCTATAATTGTCTTTCTAATGTCCTGAGACAGTGCTTCCTCTGGTCCATGTTGAGTGTGGTACACACCTTATCACCAAACAGCACAGTGGCTACCTGAAGCCCTATATATAGGCCCACTGACTGATTACAAGATTGTAGACACCTGTGATGCTAATTAGTGAACACACCTTGATTTAACATGTCCCTTTGGTCACATTTTTCAGGGGTACCATCATTTCTGTCCTGTTTCATGAGTTTATTTTTTTAATAATTCTGTTGAAGCCTGGTTGAAAAACAACGTCTGACTTTCATTTGTTCATTTTCATAGACTTTGTATTTATTATTACTTTTGTCAGATTAAAGTGATTTCTGTTACCATTGTGGGTTTTTCTTCCATTAGCTGAGGGCTACCAACAATTTTGTCCACATGTGTAAGTTTCCCGTACAGCTCTTTAGCCTAATCAGCCTGGATAAAAAGGTACTTAAGGCTGAACAGTGCCATTACTGGTCACAGCACCTTTGTAGATATGCCGCCGATATCGGATGTCAGGAGATGTGTGTGTGAGGTGGTTGGAAGAAAGAAAAAGAGAAGTTTGGTGTTAAAATGAGAACTTTTGACTGTATGTAAAAGTTAAAAAAAACAAAGGAAAACCTAGAGAGGAATGAAAAGAAAAGGGAAAAGTAAAAGAGAAAAAGAGAGAGTTGTATAGAAAGAGAGAGAAGAATATAAAAGTTAAAGAGAACTTCATAAAAAAAGAAAACTGAAAAAGAAAGCTGAAAGTATCTTGCAAATCTGACCTTTAGAAGTGAGAACTTTAGAGATACCCAAGTTAAGAGTGGAAGGAAGAAGGTGGAGACATGAACTATGGAAAACGGGGTTATTGAGGAAGAACTAATTTGAATTTGGGAGGCTTTGTATGGTCTCAGCCTCAGTTTGTTGGAAACTTTATTCAAAGGACTGAGTTCAAAATGGCTTCAATAATTTTCCTGCTGATTCATTGATTGTTAAATATGGTTGTGCTCACTCCTCATGTCACTTGTTCCACCCAGTGGCTCAGTGTTACAATCCCCATGATGATCCTGAGGCATTACGAGCCAATCCCACTTAGGGTCATCAAGTCACCAGGGGAATAAAGATTTTTCTATAGCCAGTGTACATTTTTGCATCGTTTTCACAGATAAGATAAAGACCAGTTGAGGTAACACAACAGAGTTTTTAAAATATCTGAAGGAAAAAGCTTTCAAATGTCAACTGTGTGGGCAAAAAACCTGCCCCCTTAATTACACAGTTATTAACAAAATTTCTTTGACTAATGATGTGGATTTGGATATGGTCTTTCTGCTAGCCTTGTTATAAGGTCTCAACAAGCACTACATTGTGCCAGCCCAGTATCAAAGGAAATTCTTTAAGAGATGAAAAAGAAGGCTACATATCAGTCCAGAAGGGGTTACACAATGCCATTTCTAAGTCCCTGGACTCCAGCAGACCACAGTGAGAGCCATTATCTTCAAAAGTAGAAAACATGAAACAGTGGCAAAGCTTCCCAGAAGTGGCTAGTCTACTCAACATCTAAAAGGGAACTTGGATAAGGTCTTCTTGGATAAAGTCAGCGTTCATGGTAGCCTTGGGAGAGATTCATAGGAGAAATCACTGCAAACTACATTAGACTACATTAGACTTTTGGGAGTTACGTAAGAGATTGTTGTATTTACCAGTTTACCGAGCCAGGGCTGAATGGAAACATCACAGACTCGGCGTTCCGGTTGGACAGGCTAACAGTACACAGGGTATCAATCACTATCTGGCAAGCTGTGGGAAGCTGACACAGATGGTGCCAGAACTCTCAGGTAGTTTCCCAGCTCTGTTCACCACATGTTGAGTTTACAAGTAAGAAATGCGAACTCTTTATTTGCCATGGGAATTTACAGCGATCGTTACAATGGCAGTACCCCTGAGGTCCAACGTGAAAGATGCTTAGTGAACTCTACAAAGGAAACAGCAAAAAAACAACAGATGGAAAAGTCTGTCTTGCTGATGTTCTGCTAACATGTGAATTTTGAAATGGTGTTGTAGCCAAGAGAGTTAGAACCGAGTCAGAGTCAAAACCAAGAGCGGGATACATTACAGTAAGTCCGAGTAAAGACCAAAGATTTTTAGTACTGGGTTAGTTCTGAACTGGGCTTCGGTCCTCTTGATCTTGACTCGTGCATCCTTGCCTTAGACTAAGGGCAGAGCTGGGGGTTCATAGTCAAAGAGTCTTATGGTGACCAGAGACGTTGGGTTGCTGTCTTCTGCCTCCCGTGGGGTTGCCAATGTCTCATGTTGATCCCTCTGGGCTGTGTTTCCTACCAGTTCTCCCTTCTTCTAGCTATGCTGCTATAGCTCAATGCTGCCAGGGTTCTCATGCTACACATGGCATCAGTGATTGTTAAATAGACACTGTGCTCTTAATCAATAAACTAATTACATTCTGTTTTCTCTCCGAGCTGTGTTCCGGTACCGGTTTGCCAGCTGGGTGTGGCCTGGGTATGATGGGCTGGAGCTGGAGCTGATGAACGGAAGCAGCTTGAGTGAAGCTGTTGTGGATGAACATCATGTGTGGGGCACACTGATGTTTTCATCCACAAACAGCCTTCACTCAAGCTGCTTTTCCGTCATCAGCCTCCAGCTCCAGCCCCCATCATACCCATGTCCACACCGGAGGGGCAGTAACCCTTCACCCTCCTCCAGCTATCTGGGGTCAAAGTGCCGCCAACGACTTTCCTGATTACTTTAGACTCTGTGTATCAGGACTACTTAATTGTTTGGCAATGTGCATATTCACATTTTATTTGAACTATGACTTCCATGACTTTTACAGTCGTAGTATGAAAAAGTTTGGGCACCCCTGATAATTTTCATGATTTTAGTTTATAAATCATTGGTTGTTCAGATCAGCAACTTGAGTTAAATATATCATATAGCAGATGAACACAGTGATATTTGAGAAGTGAAATGAAGTTTATAGGATTTACAGAAAGTGTGCAGTAATTATTCAAACAAAATTAGGCAGGTGTATAAATTTGGGCACCCCAACAGAAAAATGACATCAATATTTAGTAGATCCTCCTTTTGTAGAAATAACAGCCGCTAAACGCTTCCTACAGCTTCCAGTCTGGATTCTGGTTGAAGGTGCTTTGGACCATTCTTCTTTAGAAACATCTCCAGTTCAGTCAGGTTTATGGTTTCCGAGCATGGACAGCTCACATTTGTCTAGGGACTGAGATGGCCATTCCAGAATGTTGTACTGGTTCCTCTGCATGAATGCCTTAGTAGATTTTGAGCAGGGTTTTGGGTCGTTGGCCTCGGTGCAACTTTGTCACTGATTCTTGAACATTGTTCTCAAGAATCTGGAGATATTAACTGGAATATGCGATCCTCAACTTTAACAAGATTCCTAGTACCTGCACTGGCCACACAGTCCCGCAGCCTGATGGAACCGCTACCAAATTTTACTGTGGGTAGCAAATGTTTGTCTTGGGATGTGTGCCGCTCCTTGTTATGTCCAAATAACTCAATTTTAGTTTCATCAGTACACAGCACTTTATTCCAAAATGAAGCTGGATTGTCCAAATGTGCTGTAGCACACCTCAAGTGACTGTGGCGTGTCTGCAGAAAAGGCTTCTTCTGCATTACTCTCCCATACAGCCTCTCCTTGTGCAAAGTGTGCTGTATAGTTGAACGATGATTAGTGACACCATCTGCAGCAAGATGAGGTTGTAGGTCTTTGAAGGTGGTCTGTGGCTTGACTATGACTGTTCTCACCATCCTTCGCCTCTGCCTATCTGAGATTTTTCTTGGTCTGCCACTTCGGGAGTTCCTTAACTAGAACTGTGCCTGTGGTCTTCCATTGCCTCACTATGTTCCTCACAGTGGAAACTGACAGCTGAAATCTCTGAGAGAGCTTTTCCCTTTCCCTGAACCATGATGTTGAACAACCTTTGTTTTCAGGCCATTTGAGAGTTGTTTTGAGGCTCCCATATTGCCACTCTTCAGAGAAGATGCAAAGAGGAGAAAAACTTCCAATTGGCCACCTTAACCCTTTATCATAGTTGGACTCACTTGTGTATGTAGATCAAGGGTCAGTGAGCTTACAAAACATATTTTGTGTTCCAATAATTAGTGCTAAAGGTATTCAAATGACAAGGGTGCCCAAATTTATGCACCTGCCTAATTTTGTTTGAATAATTACTGCACACTTTCTGTAAAACCTATAAACTTAATTTCACTTCTCAAATATCACGGTGTTCATCTGCTATATGATATATTTACCTGAATTGCTGAGCTGGACAACCAATACCGTGGGTGATGTACCCGCAATAAAAAAATCCGGAAGGCAAACAAAAACGCGGTGTCACCTGCGGTCGCTGTCGTGCGTCACGCATGGGCACCCCTCGGGCCCAAACTTTTTTCATACGACTGTAGTTTTCCATTCTTAGATTTTTCATCTACAACCGCCGCCCAAGGAGTTGGGTCCCTTTTAGTGTTTTGGTCTCCCAAGGTTTCTTTCCTCATAACACATTAGGGGGAGTTTTTCCTTGCCACTGTCACCCTAGGCTTGCTCAATTTGGGATTGGACGTAGATATTAGCAGATAATCTAAACTTGTAAAGTTGCTTTGAGACCATGCTCCATTGTAAAAAGCGCTATATAAATAAATCTGACTTGACTTGAAATCTGACTTTAGTAGATTTAGAGACCAGGTTACAATTTTGTTCATCATAGAACAATAAAAAGAAGAAAATGGAAAAATGAGATTAGTTTGCAATTCACTTTGCATTCATTATATACGATACGCTTGAAGCTTGCGCAGACTGAGAAATCCGACAGAAATCGTAGTACGAGTATATATGCTCAGAGAAATCCGATCACTGAGATAAAAAACCCAGCTATCGGACCTGATTACTAGATTGGAGCATGCTGTATACAAGAACACTTGAATAACCGGATAACTGTAGAAATCCGACTATGATCGCATTATTAAGTGCATGTAAACACTCTCATTGACAGCTCAAGCTGCTAGGGCTCCTAATCTACGGTACATTCCGATATACTTGATGGCAATCTGCTAAACGAGTCCAATGTCTATAAAAGACAAATTACAGTACATTAACTCACTGCCAATATTCTACTCATATTTTTGGTCTTTTCTTAGAACACCATGGGTACTGAGAACACTGTGCAACGCTTAATGTGGGTATTGGATTGTACATTCTTTGTGTTTTACGATCACTGTTGGTACAGGAGGATACTGCAAAGTGCATGATAAAACGCCAACATCTCAAACGTTGAATGCTTCAGGACTTAGTTGAACTGAGTACTGCTGTCTACCAGAAAATCCTGAAGGAGAATATCGGGCCATCAATATGTGACCTGCATCTCAAGCACAGTTTGGGAGAATGACCAAAAGCACAAGAGCAATCCACCTTTTGGTTTTGGAATGTCCAAGGAATGCTGTGGCAGGGACCTTAAATGGGCAGTTCACATCCTCCAACATAGCTCAATAAGAATGGGCCAGAATTCCTCCACAGTGATCTCTCTAGAAATTGGACACATGTGGTTGAAGTTTATGATGGTAAAGTTTGCAAAACCGGTTATAGTGGCACCTTGGTAAAGGCCTCTTCACACCGGGTGCAATGTTTTCGCATGAAAAAACAGATACGATTTTTAATGTAGTGGGCCCTTGACACCAAGTGTGCCACGTTTTTTGTCAAAACACTTCCTGTCCGCTTTTTCTTTCTTTAATTTCCCTTCTCTTAATGCGTCATGGAGATTGCACCATATCTTTTTCCCATTATCAGCTTAAAAAAAAAAAAGATATGAGCGAAGATCAGTGCAGGAAGCTCTAGTTTTTTGTGGCCATGAACACACTAGAATGCATTTAAATAAACAAGAAATGGCTCCATAGAGTTGCTCTGAGGTTTATCACCATCATTCTCCAGCCTTTTAGTTCTTTTCTTTAATATCCATGGTTTATAGTCAACATGTTGCTTGTCCTATAAGCTCTTGTGCTCTGCTACTAGCAGGATGAGTTGTTCTGCCTGAAAATCAACCTCTCACCGCAGAAATTAGAACAGGCATTGGTGCAGTCCGTCAGTTTCAGACTCGGTATGAAGAACGGCATTAATACACGGGTTCTTTTTCAAGATTTGAAAAAAGTCAGCCATTAGTACTAAGATCATTTTTCCCCTAGAAGAAATAATGTAAATTGAGTTCAAGACCCTCAGAAAATCCAGGGCATTATATGCATTAATGGAGCTGTATTGTATATTTAAGCACTTTAAATACACAGACATAAATAAAAAAACAAAAAAAGCAATTGTCTGATTGTCTGTTACCCTTAACCTTGTTAGGAACCATATTTGCACTAAGACTATATGTCAGAATGAAAAGAAAAGAACAAAAAGCCCAAGAAAGTGTGAGACTGTTGTGAGACTGACACATGCGCTTGTGTTTCGGTTAGAAAAGGCATATGAGTTGAGTTCTATATACGATAAAGGTAGACAAACAAGTGCACCGATTGCCGAGACAATTTTCTCTCATCAAAATACATCAAGAACCGAATTCGATGAGTTGCACAGAGACTGCCGAGTTACGACTGTATTAAGTTTAGGTTGGAAGGTCACATGGTAATGTAAGTATTGCATTTTTTCCCTTTAATAAATAAAGAAAACCTACATTTCCTCATGTTATCCTAGTCTTAGATTACATTTTGGATAAAGATCAAAAACCGGAGTATGGAACCAGAGCAGCAGGAGGAGGCCTTTTCATGTCACTGAAAATATTTTCTGGTTTTAGTAGGTTTGTCGATGCAGAAATTGCAGGAGACAAAGTAGCACATGATTACAGAGACATAAAAGTCTGAGTATTCAGAGTGGATGTCCTTCAATGGGTGCGTTCATCATCTTCAGGATACGGAACTATAAGACGTGATGACAGGAGAAGTGCGGTGGGATGCCGTAATGACAGGTATCTGATTTTCCTTCGCGGTTTTAGCACATGAAAGAGCCAACTGCACCAAATGCCGAGCTTGTGATTGCAGCATTGTCCCACAATAACGACGTCTTTTTTTTTTTAGTCCAACTCATTTGATTGCACTTTGTATACTTTTGGAGGAGCAAGCCCAACCATATACAGTGCATTCAAATTGAGAAGTGCACACTGTAATACAAGTCATGAGAGAGATTCAGTGGATGGACGCGCAGAATATCTTCATCAGGGCTTTACCATAAACGCTATGTTAGATATCGCTGTGATACACTTCAACTAAAACACAAAGTCTATGAATGGGAAACAAAAACTCGGAAATAAAAAAACTAAGGCAGATTAGAACTACAGTACATGCTTGATTTTTTTTAATATTTATAACTATATACACACGCAGCTCATCAGATTTTCTAGGATTAGCAGTAAATTTGAAGGTGAAATTAGAGTCAGGTGTTTTCAATCAATGAGATGCCAGTCAGGTGTGAGTGGGCACCCTGTTTTATTTAAAGAACAGGGATCTATCAAAGTCTGCTCTTCACAACACGTTTGTGGAAGTGTATCATGGTACGAACAAAGGAGATTTCTGAGGAGCTCAGGAAAAGAGTTGTTGATGCTCATCAGGCTGGAAAAGGTTACAAAACCATCTCTAAAGAGTGTATACTCCATCAATCCACAGTCAGACAGATTGTGCACAAATAGAGGAAAGTCAAGACCATTGTTACCCTCCCCAGGAGTGGTCGACCAACAAAGAGCACTCCAAGAGCAAGGCGTGTAATAGTTGGCGAGGTCACAAAGGTCCCCAGGGTAACTTCTAAGCAACTGAAGGCCTCTCACATTGGCTAATGTTAATGTTCATGAGTCCACCATCAGAAGAACACTGAACAACATTGGTGTGCATGGCAGGGTTGCAAGGAGAAAGCCACTGCTCTCCAAAAAGAACATTGCTGCTTGTCTGCA